>VMDO01000421.1:0-284563 GCA_007922755.1 Pedetes capensis | reverse complement strand
CTTCCGAGATCTGACAGGATCGATGCCACAGGGCTACAGCTGCAGATGCTATATGGTAGATAATACTTATTTAATAAATCTTTACCCCATCCAAACCTTACCTTCTAAGAACCTTGCAAATGAATAGCATATTCTGTATATATACACAGAAGAGTATTTGCAAAAATCCCAGTTTCTCTTAAGCACCCTGGAAATAGTCTAAAATAGATCCTCTCAAAAAGTGTGGTCCCCTGAAGAACAGCATTTTCATGGCCTCAGAATTCTTTGAAAATGCAAATTATTGAGCCCTCCCAACCAGGAGTTTTAGGGGCCACACCCAGCGATCTTGTATTAACAAGCCTTCCACATGGCTCTGATACATTCCTAGAGTTTGTGAAAATCACTAGTCTAAGCAAAAGTCCCAGACTAAGAAAGATTTCATTCCATAGAAAATGAACAAAAGAGTTTGGAATGTTTATAGTCGGAGATCAGATATGAAACTGAGACTAGAATTTGAATTTCAAGGGCTTTCTCCACTGAAGAATTTTTGAATGACGCATCAAGACAGTATTTATGGAAGTTAATGCCTAAACAACATCTTCATGGACTAAGCAACCAGGAAACACTGGTTGACATGATGTGCTTTGATAAGTTCAGATAAATTGAGGAGGAAAGGACCTTACAAGCAGATTAGTTGAATGAGGAAGATTTTACTATATTTAATATATGTTTTTTACACAGTATATCTTTATTTAGTATATTTTTATAGACATAATCTCTTTACATATATCTTACTGAATCCTCAAAACACTACTTTCCAGGGCAGGCATAGTAGGACATATCTGTAATCCCAGCACTTGGGGAGGCTGAGACAGGAGGATTTTGAGCTCAAGCCCAGTCTGGGCTACTTAGTGAGACCCTGTTGAGACAAAAAAACCAAACACAAGACAAAATAACATAAACAAACTAACAAAAAGCCCTGCTACTTTCCAAAGCTCAGAGAGGTTAAATAACTATCTCAAGCTCTTAGTGCCAATGCCTGGTGAAATTAGGTTGTTAGCGCTGGTCTCTTTACCTCCAGAGCTCCATAGCTTCTCCCAGTGATCCAGGGATGAATTGGAAGGTGGTTGGTAAAAATGAAAAAACAAGTATCAAAAGAAATTTCAAAGTAAGAATAGTCCTTATTGATTGGTCATGGTGGTGAGAATGAAGGGGAAGGTCAAGTGACTTCAAAGTGACCAGCTGGAATGGCTGGGCATAAGTTTGTAGATTAGGCATGCTTTTAGCTGCAAGTAACCAAAAGCCCCACTGAGAATAGCTTAAACAAATGGAGACATTTTTCTCACTTGACAAGAAGTGTGGAGGGAGGTGACTGCAGGTTTTGGCTTGGTGGGTCTGGGATATTAAGGCCAGTGTCTGAATGCTTCTCTTGAGTTTTGTTCAGTCACAGATGGCTACTTCAGCTCCGTGACACATCTACATGCCAAGCTCTTCTGTCCTTTTGTTAAGAAAGCAAATTTTCTGCTTGCAACCACTTAGCCCTAGCTGGAAGAGAAACTGGGTAAGGAGAATGGTTTAGTTCTCACTGCCTCTAATATACACTTGTACAAGGAAGAAAAGAAGGGTGAAGATTCTATAGGTCTGCTATAGTAAATAGGATTAATGGAAAAATTGTGGAGTTTTTGGCCTTAGGCAACATGTTACTTGGGCCAGCTTGAGTCTCAATTCCCTTATCTGTAAAACTGGAACAATAACACTGAGTTCACAGTTGTTGTGAGAATTAATTGGGGGGCATATGCAAAGCACCTCACTTCAAGTGGGTACTATGTAAGAGTCATGTCCTTTCTTTAACAGACATTAAAAACATGGTCACGCATTCAAATTTCCTTGAGCTCCCTTTATGTAATAAGCGCTAGTGCAGGGATTGGGTAGAGGGGGGAGATAATCACGCCAGATTCTATCTTGAAGAGCACAGGATCTAGCAAGAAAGTTAGATATCAAATAAGGATTTAGGTGAAGCCATATGAAATTTCCACTTTTCTAGATTTAAAAAATGGTCAAGGAGCTGGGCATGTAGCTCAGTGGAAGATCACTTGCCTAGCATACACAAGGCCCTGGGTTCAGTCCCTGTTAATGCAAAATAATAATAGTAGTACTAGTAGTAGTCGTAGCAACAAATTTTAAAAAGTAAATTATAAATTCCATATGATTCAGTCTGATAATTATATGTATCTGTCTATATATACATGTACATATATATGTGTGTGTATATATATATACATACATATATATATGTATATATATATATATATATTCCTGATTTCAATTCCCAGTACTGCAAAAATGGGAGAAGGACATGGCAACCCACTCCCAAGGCAATCCCGAAACAATCTGCCATTGAAAACCCTATGAGGGTCTCTATGAGTCAGACATGACTTGATGACACTAACAACAACATATATATATATGTATCAGCTGTAGTCCTGTGGCATCTGATCCCACCAGATCTTGGAAGCTAAGCAGGGTCGGACCTGGTTAGTATTTGGATGGGAGACTGCCAGGTGCTGTAGGCTTGGGAGACTGACCCGGCAACCTACTCCCAAAAATCAATCCACCATTGAAAACCCTATGAACAGCAGAGAGGCACTGACAATAGTGTTTCGTCTGTTGAATGCAGGGTCGCTATGAGTTGGATACTGACTCAATGGCACCTAACAACAATAACAACACACACACACACACACACACACACACACACACACACGCTATTCTGATAGGAGAGAATCCTAACCTAGTCCAATGGGGCAAAGAATGCCTTCCTGAAAGTAAGCTCTGCAACATGAACAGGAGTTGGCTGGATGAGGGGAGAAATCGGACAAAGAAATAGAAATTTCTTTAGGGGAATCAAAGTATGGGCTGTATAGCAAAAGACACACATACTTTTGCTCTATGAGCCCAGTGATGAGCCCTCTAGGTAATGACTGTCTGTTACCTTAAAGTGTTCCAAAGAGGACATGCACTTTAAGAGTTGTTCAAAGGCACACATCTCTAATGGTGGGATTTTAGCATAGGAATGGAAATCTCATTAAATTAAGTAGCAGTGGTTGCTTAAATTGACTTTGGGACTCTTAACGGATGTGTAACGGCAGGAGATTTTTCACATCCCAAATGATGCTTAAAGCAGAGAGGTGTTTTCTTCCAACAGGGCAATGCCTTCCAGGGCCCTCGAAAAGCAGACCTTGTGGCAAGACAGAAGATCACTGAACTGGTCCAAGCCCAGGCGGAGAGGATTTCCACCTTAAAGGAAGAGATTGCTCTTCTGCGTAAGAAAGGAGGCCTTGTCCTCCCACCCATCCAGTCTGCACAGGAGAGTGAAATGAATTCTGTGGACTTCTAAGTTTGCTGTTTTCTCAAACCCATCCAAGATCTCTGACGTCATCCACCAGAAGTTCTGTTCTCTTGTCGCCTGCGACAATCCTTGTGAAAGGGAACTTAACTGAAAATCTAAAACCAGGTCCTATTGTGTCTTTTAATCATTTTTCTCCATTTTAGTTATCTTAGAACTGACTGCAGCACCAGATATCTAACTATTATGGACTTGAACCGACCATTTTAGATGTTTAGACCCTACTAGATTGAACATGAACTCTCATAAGGCTGTTTCGCAAAATTGTAAGAAAACGTCTATATTTTGTTTAAGGAAATTTTGTTTTTATGGTATTCTCAATATTTAGCCATTGGCAAGACAAGCTATCATTCAGCAACCCACAAGAAAACTTCCTTTTCTTAATCCTTGGCTCCTTAGAAAATAAACTTTCTTTTGATTATATATCCTGAGTGAGTGGACACAAGAGAAAAAGACAAATGATTTTGCCTACAGTATCTTAGAATAAGAAATATAAATTAGCACTTGGGTACTGACTACCTTACAAAGCAGCTATTTGAGGATTTGGCATTCAGGAAGTGCAGCTAGACCTACCAAAGCCACTTGCTTCAGTTTACCTTGAGTAGGCAGAAAGCAGGAAATGACCAGCTTCCTGAATCACCCACAGTTTTTGCAAACTCCTACATTCTGTGTGGAACATAGGCATGGTATTTTGCAAAACAGTAGGGAGCTTTTCTCTGAAAAATTTTGCAACTCCATCCATCTTCTCAGTATTTACCATAGTTTTTCAGGTCCTATGCTGTTTTCCAGCCTGCAACGGTACCACTGTGGCATTAGATCCCATCAGATCTTAGAAGCTAAGCAGGGTCAGGCCTGGTTAGTACTTGCATGTGAGACCGCCTGGGAATACCAGGTGCTGTAGGCTTGGGAGAAGGACCCACAACCCACTCCCCAAAATAATCTGCCACTGAAACCCCTACAAATAGCAGAGAAGCAGTAATGATACTGTTTCGCCTGTTGTACATAGGGTCACTATGAGTCGGACATGGATTCAATGGCACCTAACAACAATGCTGTCTTCATTCAGGTTTTAGTTGGTTCATTGGCTGGTTTTGATACAGATCAGGAAGAAATGAAATAGATTCACATCTCTCAGAGAGGTCTTCTCTAACAATCACTTCTGATTACGTGTAACTTTTTGGTTTCAGAGTGGGTGTTCATTAGAATTTGTTGCATCCACCCATGGAAGAATAATCTCACTGACCCTTTATGTCCTGTTGGTAATAGAGTGAGACTTTTTGGATTCTGACCCCTGTGGATCTGTACAAGTGAGCTACTCAGCTGAGGCTGTCCCAGGATATAATCTGATCACTGAAAAGGAAAGGGGAAGAATGCAGTATTTGTATTGTATTAATGTTGAAAGCAACTTGGCAATGCCAAATGTCCCTAACCTGTGACTAGCCTGCTAATGTTCAGATGTCTCTGAACATCATAGACAGGATTGCTTTCGTTGTATGCTGGGACCTTCTTAGAGGTGGTCTACTATTCTAAGATTGTTTCATATTCCTATGTAAGAGGTCAGAATTATTTATTGTTTGCACCCATCACTGTAAATCTCTGATATAGTAGCTTCTTTACTGCAGAACTTTTTACCACATTTTCTGCTATATGTATGCCCTAAACTGTGTGCCTTTGAAGCATTTTGCAAAATGTGCTAGTCATAGCATTTATATTGTCATTATTAGGTGCCATCGAATCGGGTCCGACTCATAGAAACCCTCACAGGGTTTTCAATAGCTGATTGTTTTGGGATTGCTTTGGTATTGCTGTGTTAAAAAAAAAATATATATATATATATATATATATATATATATATATCCCAAAACTTAGCTTAAAACAACAAACTCACTCTCTCACCCAGGGATGGGAGGGTTTCTGAGAGTCAGGAATGTGGGAGCAGCTGAGCTGCGTATCTTTGGCTCAGGGTCTCTCCCAGAGATGTGGTCCCACTGTGAGTTGGGACTGCCACCATTTGAAGCTTGGCAGGAACTGGTGGAGCTACTCGCAAAGCCACCCGATTGGCTGTTGGGCAGGAGGCTTCAGTTCATCGGTGCACAGGCCTCTCCCTGTGGCTGCTACACAGGAGACTTCTCAAGAGCCAGAGATCCAAGTGTAGAGAGAGGGGGAAGAGAGAGGGGGGGGGAGGGAGAGTGAGAGACCTAATCTCAAAAGTGACATTGTGGGGCTGGCTACCCCAGTGAGCAGCTACCTGGGTAGAGCAGACAGATCCTAGAAACAATCTTGAGGAGATACTGCCCCCTTCTTGTGAGAGCAGAAAGTTACATAATCTTCCCAAGCCTCATTTTGTTATTTGACAAACAGGGAGTTGGAAAAGCTCTGAGTCTTTTTCCCATTCTGAAATTCTGTGGCTCTAAGTGTAGCAAAAGTGCTTGGATTTAGCTCAGTTGGTAGAGCACTGCGCTGCAGTCTCTGAGGTCTCGAGTTCAATTCCCAGCACCCCAAAAATGGGAGAAGGGCCTGGCAATCCACTCCCAAGGCAATCCCGAAACAGTCAGCCATTGAAAACCCTATAAGGGCCGCTATGAGTCAGATACTGACTCGATGGCACTTAACAACAACAACAAGTGTAGCAAGAGTGGATTGACGGCCTATAGGAGAGCCATTCAAGGATTCTTTGTGTATTTGAACTTGGAGTAAAACCAGTCAGGATTATTATTTTCCCAACTTGAACTATACTAAATCATTAGTTGTCTACAGCCGTATACCACCCTGGCTTTTGATTTAATCAAATCTCAGAAACTTAGCAGGGTCAGGCCTGGTTAGTCCTTAGATGGGAGACTGCCTGGGAATACCAGGTGCTGTAAGCTTAGGAAAAGGACCTGGTAACCCACTTCCAAAACAATCAGCCACTGAAAACACTATGAATAGCAGAGAGGCACTGACGATAGGGCAGGACATGGCACAGTGTTGGGGACTGTTTTGTTCTGTTGTACAGAGGGTTGCTATGAGTCGGACCCGACTTGACAGCACCTAACAACAACAACAACAACAACAACAACAACAACAAATCATTAGTTAAATCTATACTATTCAGGGCTTCATTCAGCATGTTTTGGATTTTGGACAAGATGTATTAATGGTTTCATTTCTGCTTGATTCCAGATGTAGTCTTTAATCTATAATTAAGTACAAGCATTGAGTCTTTGGGAATTTAAGCTTCAAACAAAAGATAACTGCCAGAATGTAGGGTGGACAGGAGGTGGCCAGAAAGCTGTCCTGCTCCCCACAGGATTAGCCTCACCTTGAGGGTGAAGCCAACTAGCAGTCCGTGTTGAGTTACTTGTGGATCATTAATATGACTTGGCCATTTTGAACTTGCATCTATAGTATCCTCAAATCTCAGCATTGGAAGAAAGAGAGACCATGAAGCCCAGCCCCTCTGTCATTACTCAGTGAAAATGGTTACTTACTTCTGCTTCATCAGCCTATCCTGTCACATAGGGCCCCCCTTAGAGGTGTGTGACCACCAGCTGATCTCTGCACCCCCATCAGCTCCCACCACCAGGTTGTACTCTTCCCTTTAGCAACGTATGCAGCCATGGCAGACTGAATCAAAATTTTAAACAGGTACAATAATAATAATTAATGAAACTGAATAAATAAAAAATGCAATAAAGCTAAATATCTAGGCTGTTCCATTTTCTGGGCTGACACTGAAAAGCCCAGTGTCCTAACCTTTCCTTTCCTACAATTGGCTAAGGTAAGTCTACATATTTATCTCACTTACTGTGCCTCAGAAGTGATTTTTGGTTTTGGTCTTAGGGCTTTTTGTTTTGTTTTTTCCCCTAAAACCATTCAATGTTGGTGTGATTCCAACTCTGTGCACAAAGCAGGTATTTTATATATCATGTCAATCAAGTTGACCAAAAACCACCTTGACAATTAGCTTGTCAAGGAGAAAAAACACAAGATTTTTTTAAAGCTTCCACTGGGGTAGCAGGTGAGCTCAGCTCAGCTTTGATGTTCCTGGCTTATCTAAGCACAGACGGAGGCCATCAGCTCTGTCCACTCCTGGAAGCAGCCTCCAGGTCCTCAAAGCCAGTTTTCACAATAACGTTTTTCTTCTCTTTCCAGATTTACTTCTCCTTTTTGTTGTTTATATGTTCCTTAGTCATTTTGATAAATATTTTTAAAATATTGCTTTCCTAAAGGTCTTGTTGCATTTGATGAGAGTGCATTCTCAGATTAGCTGCTGTGTGGGAAAAGAATGTCAGTGAAGGAAGAGCAGCTGTGTTATTTCTGGCCAGCAGAGGGCACACTCGTCCCAAATAATCAGAGCCTGATTTAGGATCTTGTTTATGAAATTCTTTGTGATTAGAAGCAAAGGATCTGGTAAAACTGTTAATGAGATTAAGGGTCTCAAGTGGCATTTCAGCTTCCTCAACTGAAATCTAGAAAATACTCCCCCTGAAAAGTCAACGTGTGTGAAGCCTTTCATTGCAAACTTCAGTTTCCATCTAGGTCTAGTTTCATGTATAATGGTTTAAATTTTTCAGTTTTAAAAAAAGAATCTATGTTTGATCCTTTGGCTGGACAACAGTAAGGAAATGATGGGTTTAAATGAGTCAACTACTCCAGCAATGATGATTTATCTGTAGAAAGAAGGAAAGTGAATTTATTAGGCACCCTATGTTCACATGTGGCACCGCACTTAACTAAATGGTGTTCTGGAGGAAGTATTTGGTCTTCAAAGTACCCACCTACATAAGGATTAGTTTCATTCCTGCAACATGACCACAGGTTTACCTCAAGTCCAGTCAGTAAGAGAACTATGAATATGCTTCCCTTTGCCTATTTATTGTACAGTATCTCCCTCTTGGAGTAAACACTTATTAATGGATTCTGTATTAATCCAAACACAAATGATGCTCAGAGTTTAAAAGACAAAAAGAGAAAGAAAGAAAGAAAGAAAGAAAGAAAGAAAGAAAGAAAGAAAGTCTGCTACTGTTTCCAAATTTTATGGCTTGATGGATCTGCAAACTTCACAAGTGGATACTTTCTTCAGCTATGCAAAGACTAAATTCTAATCTGAGGAAAATGCTGACTCATGCATGACTAAGTTGAAGGTTACAGGGAAGACTAAACATTTATTTAGAAGTTATAGTATTTGTTTTTACAGGGATATTTTGCCACAGATTATTGATTCTGGAAGGTTTGTTAAGGCTTACAGTGCTGTACACATCTTAGTCTGTTCTCATGGTGACTTGGAATTGTGTCCTGTGCCACCATACCCAGCCATCTTTAGGGGTGTCTCCAGGCAGCTTTTCCCTCACAGTCTTTGAGAACAGTGTGCCAGGATCCTTCCTTCCACCAACCGCCTTTGGGCACCTGTTGCCCCAGACATGCAGTTCTGTGAGGTGCCGGTGTCCCGCCAGTCTGTGTTACTTTTTCCTGGTTGATTCCTATTACCTTGTGGCTTGTTTTCCCCCTGGTACCTCAAAGGGGAAGATTCCTTATGTCTGTCCAGAATTATAAAATCACATATACATTTATTTACAAGTGCATAAATATATAAATATGGCTATAATAGAAAAATAAATACCAAATTTCTCTGTCTCTTTAAAAAACAATATATAGTCTTTCTAGGATAGTGGCTTCTGCCTAAATTATGGGAGGTGGTGTTTCGAAAGACACATGCACAGGTGGGCTGGGGGAGAGTCGCATGCCAGGTTCCTGTCCTATATAGGCCCCCGAGGGGTGCTGGGGACACCAGTCTCCTCCAGGCACTTGGCAGGTGTCAGGACTGTCCACTTCCTCAACAGGTACAAGGCCCAAGCAGCACGGGGGCCCTGAGGGAGAAAGAAAGTGGGAAACATTAAAATCCAGGCTGACCAAGTGGTCCTGGGAATCTGTGGCGGTTGGAGCTGGTTGTGCTGGGTCTGAAGAAAGGGCAAAACCACCAAGACAAGGCACGTGTGCTCCCTCTGTCTCCCACCAGTGTGCGACGGCCCCTTTCTGTCCAAGTTCTCCCTTGGCAGAGACTCCAATGCTTAGCCTGTGACCCAGGCAGATGACATCAGCAAAGCCAGGAAATGCAGAAGGAAGCTCGGCCCTTTGTAGATTCAGGCTGCTGATCCACCTCACAATTGACTCCCTGAGGCTAAGTCTTGTTTTCATGGTGCTGGGTTTGGCTCTAGGAGGTGACTACCTTAGAATTAATATTCTAGAGACAGACAGGGCACAGGATCTGCATGCAGGGATGTGCACACTATGGAGGCTAAGTAACACTGGTCTCCTCTGAAGCAGCCGGTGCCCCATCACCTTCCCAGGAGGCTGCACAGGGTGAGCTGTGGGATGGAGGTGTGTGAGGCCCAGAGCCTCCTGGTGGAAAAGTCCAGTGGAAGCACAGAGTTAAATGATGATGTTTGTAAGAACTTGGCTCCCAGAAGACTGATGCAACTTATTCCTTAATTAAGAGACAAGACCCAACAAAGCAAGGGATCAGAGCTGCCCTAGTGTGATGAGAGGCAAAAAGAATTTGTGAATGGACTTAAAATGCAGAGACCAAATGGGCTTCTCCCTCTGAAAGAGTTGGAGAATGTCCAACTTCTCAGCCCCTGAGGAGCCCACATGGGCTGTGAGCCCCACAGACCTGGTGGGCCTTCAGCAGTAAAAGAGCATGGCCCCACCCACACTCCCAAAACCCATCTTGAAGACTGTTGTCCTCCCTCTTCCACTGCTTGGTGCCTCCCTCCTCCACTGCTGGGTCTCGGGTGCCTCCCTGAGGCCACTGCCAGCCTGTGCGACTTCTCCACCCTGCCCCTGGCTGACCTGAGTGGAATGGAGGGTCCCACGCAGCTTCCAGCCCAGAACACTCAGGTGCCCTCCTCCCTCCTGCCTGGCGGGCAGCGGCAGGCTGCTCCTGGAGGTGGCAGCAATCTTGGGGTTGGAGCAGCTGGTGGGTGGAGTCATCGGGCAGTGAGTACAGAAAAGAGCCCTCATCCGGACTCGGCCTGGGACCCCTGCATTGCAGCACAACAGAGAGGGACGTGAGGTGGGGCAGAATGGGCCTGGCCCCCTGTGCCCAGGGCAGCTTCCCTGTGTGGGGGGGCCCCAGAGCTGCCCCCCTTTAACATCAGAGGTGCCACAACCTCATTCCCACTGATAGTCTGGGTCAGTTCCTTTTTATTCCGTGTGGGAGGATGTGAATCAGGTGTCCAGGGGTCTGTGAGCAAAGCCCTTGAGGGGAGGAGTCTGAGACACCCCCAGGCCCTCAAGCAGAAAGGGCATCCTCGTAAGTAAAACACAAGAAGCCTGAGGGGACAGCCCTGTGGAGCAGAGTTGGCAGAGCCTGGCGTCCCTGAGTGAAGCACTGCTCGGCACTGGGTGACAGGCCTCGGGTCTGAGGGGTGATGGAGAAAGTGAGGCGCGGGGCCTGGTTACCTGATCTGGTGGCCGTGGGGGTCACATCCACTGCCGACCACGGTCTGCCTCAACAGGCTGTTGACGTCGTCCTGCTGCTGAAAGGAAAGAGTAACAAAAATGTCATGTCAGAGGTCCAGGGAGCTTTCTAGCACCCAGTGGTCAGAAGGGTGAGCTGTGCTGACTAAAGGAAGCCTGGCCCATCGCCCCAGGAGGAGAGCAGGAGGGAGAAGCCCCAAGAGGCAGCCTGGCAGGCCCCTCCTTGCCCTGTGCCCAGGAGCATGTTACCTGAAGAAGGTCTCCTGGGCAGCGCTGCTGGGGCTTCACGCCCGGGCAGCCCACCACAGCTGCAGGGCAGCCCCTGCCCATGTGCCGCCCGCTGATGCCGCTGAGGTAGGGCTGTTCAGCTCGCTGGCCAGGGCGTCCTCCCAAAGGCACCATAGTGTACTGGCAGGAGGGCAGAAGGGCACTTCGAGGAAAACCGAGGTCTACTGCATGCTCTGGAAGAACAGGAGGACAGAGGCATGCTTAGGCCAAGGAAGCCTCTGGCCGAGGGACAAAGCCCCACACTCCTGCCTATATAGGTCAAAGGCAGGGAGGGGCCATTCTCCAAGGGAAGGAGAATATTTTCTCTCAGAATCTCGCTGATACCCTTCTCTTCCTATCATTTAGCCTGGTTTTGAAGTGAGAAGGGTGGGGAGACACTGGGGCAAAAGCTTGGAGGAAAGAGGCGGTGAGTGCAAAGGGGTGTTATTCAGGTGAAGGAGTTGGCCTCAGGGCTACCATCTGAAGCAGAAATGAGTGGACAGAAGTCGTGTTAACCCAGGATAAGGGTAGCTCAAGGCCGCACCAGACCCCTTGAAGGAAGAGGCAACTATGAACACAAGGTCAGAGAAACAGCTTCAGACACTAGAAGAAGATGGAACCAGACAAGCACCAAGCTCCAGGGATGCAGAGAAGACCAGTGTCTACTTCACACTTGCCCTCGGCTGGGGTTGGGGAACAGGGAGGGAAGGGCCCAGTCTCGGGACTCTCAGGCTCTGTGCAAGCTCTGGGGCACTGGAGCTTAAGTTTCCCTGGGTGAGGAGTGGGGCCCCTCAGGTCTGGCCCTGGCACAGGCCTCCTGAGGAGGCTGTGAACCCCCCCGCCCCCGCCACCCTGCTCCCCTCTGCTTTGCTAAGGAGCGTTACTCACTCACTTTGCTTAGACCAGGCCCTCCACAAGCAGAAGGGGGTGAAGGTGACGATGAGGAGGGCGACTGAGCCCAAGACAACCCCGACAATCAGGTAGGGCAGGTCGCTGGCACGTGCCACCATGGCCCCAGTGCCCCCTGGGCGTTCAATGGTTTCTGGGGGCAGTGGCTGTGGTGGGACCAGAGTTGGGGGTGGGAGTCGACCAGGCTGACCAGAAGACTTCCGAGCTGCAATGGGACAAAATGCACTTTTGTGTCTATTTCACGGACACTTTCTTCACAACAAATGGAAAAGGCAAGCCACCCCTGTTCCATGGGTGTAGGAAGTGGGGTCAGACAAGATGGGCTCAGCATCCCTAATGTGAACCATGTCCATACTCAGCATGAAACTGGTGTCAAAGGTGAAATTTGGTGGTGTTGAGGAGACCTGAACCTTATATTTCAAAATATAACATGTTTGTGAGCCAAGCACTGGTCAGACTGGGCAGAAGTGGTGCCATGTTTTCTGAAAGAATACCTGGTGAACTTAGGGAAGAAGTTATTTAAAATGCATGCAACCTGCTAAAGAACTGGAAACAGAATTTACCCACAAATTTGCTATTAGGTAGATGAGGGATGTGAAAGAGTAGGTTGTGGAGCAGAAGATAGACATTTTGGGACTCAGTGGAGGGGCAGTAATTGGGAAATACCAATGCCAAGGTAGAGGGTTAGCCCTGGTGCTTCTCGCTGGGGTTTGCCTGTACAGGAGTACTTGGCATTGTTAACTCCTTCACAGCCATCTTCTCCCTTAGCTTTCTGACGCCACAGCCTCCTCATCTTCCCCACCTCCCTGGCCCTGCCTTTTCCTTCTGCCTCCTCAGATCCTGGGAGATACCCCAGCTCCTCTCAGTCTACCCTCTCTCTGTGTTATCTCATCGAGTCCCGTGATTTCCCCCATATCCTAAAAATTCCCACGTCAGAGTCACATCCAGGACCCCTAGTAGGGGCAGGAGACCAGCTTCTTTTACCAGACACTTGCATATGCTGTCTCTGGAGAACCAGGCGCTCACTCTCCCTGTGGTTTCACCTCTTTCCTTTCTCATGAAATCCAGTTCTCTTCTCGCCTTCTCCATTTCAACAACTGGCAGCCACATCTGGGTAGACCTTTGACTTTCAGTTCCTTTCATTCTCTCCCAAGCCCAGCAGGCAGCCACTTCTGGCCCTGCCCATACTGTCTCCAAACAGTGACTCAACCTCCTCTCTTTACCTTTACTTCAGGGCCCCAGTCTCTCCCCTCAGACCATTCCTTGCGTTGCCACTGGTGACCTTTCTCAGCAAACAAACCCAGGATGACCTCCTTCACCTCACAGCACGAGTGGCTCCCATTGTGACTAAGCTGGCTTCTCTGGCCTGCAGTGACCCACTGCCCACCACTATCCCTGAACTGGTCTCTCTCGTGCTCCTTCCGGGTGCTGGACACTCCAGCCATCTCGAGCTACTTCCAGGCTTGACCTGTCCCCTGGGCCACTCCCTCCTTGTTCCAGCCTGAAGAGTGAGTCCTTCCGGAAGACCAGCGTGAAGGCTCTATTCTTCTCCCAGGGCACTCTCTGTACTACTTGACACAAGTAGTACAGAGGGCTGCGCACACATCCGCCCCCACCCTTCACTACACGTGATAAAAGAGGGTGGGCAGTACATAGAGTAGGCGCCAGGTACAGATTTGTGAATAAGGGTCCGAAAGCAACGCAAAGTATGAGATGTTGCCTCCATGACAGGAAAGTGTGCTGTTCTCTCTGCACTCCTTTGTGCTCTTCCAATTTATATCCTTTGCAATATACCTGCTTTATCTCACTTTCAGTATTTTAAAAATGGAGATAATGATGCCTAGCCCCCTGACCAATGTGTCAATATTCACAAGTTAGTATGTGCATATGTTTAACATATCTTAGTGCAGAGAAAGAACCTGTGCTTGTAGCTAGCCAAACCTGAGCCAAGGCAGGGTCCACCACTAACTGGCTGCATGACTTGGCCAAGGGAGTTTCCTAAGGCTCACCTGCTTTCCCATCTCCTGAGGCTGTGGTATAGTTAAATAAACCAACACATTAAAGTAACAAATGTCACTGCAGGAAGAAAGTATTTATAGAACGTTTTCAGCTTAAGAATGGGTCTATTCCTAGTAAGTTCATGGGCGAGTGAATTCCCAAGTCCTTGAAACCAGGATGATGGCAACCCACTCCTATTAACACGAGGCACAAGCGAACACACAGAAGGGGGACAAATGTTAAGGTCAGGGGATGCTTGGGGAGTAAGGAGTTTTCTCAGGACAGAGGAACCCAGCATGCTACGGAATAGTGACTTTGCCCTACTTTGCTAGAGGTCGCAGGAAGGGAGAGGAGAAGCCAAGAAGAATCACCTTTGGTCTCACAGATCATCACATTGCTGAACTCACTCTCCCCTCCTTCGTTGAAGCATTGCATCTTAATGTCATAGGAGGTCTCTGGCTGCAGGTGGCTGATGGAGTGCCAGTACCTGTCCCCTGGGGAGGAGAGTGACAGTCATGTGTGGTAGCATGCATGGTGTGTGTTTGGCCCTGATCTCACAGTCCAACTCAGAGCTGGGTATCTGGGCTGGTGGCACATTTGGTGATGTGGTAGGTACATACTGGAGGAAATGTTTCAGGTGCCCACCCACATTGCTGTTGTCCCATCATGGTGGGAAGGAAGCATTTTTAAATGGATGGCTCCAAGTGTGTCATGAACAAATCGATGACATGGAGCACAGATGTTTTATGCCACACCAACATCAGGTTTGATGCTTTGCCAGATTTCACCAACACTCAGATGCCTTGCCAATGGAGGAAACTGTACCACACAAAAGTTCTTCTCACCGTCCACCATGTCCTTCTTGTAGTCACTGTCATTGTCACTGTCAGTGGGTCGGTAGTAGATATAAAAGCCATGGATTGGGGTGTTGTTGTTACTCGCTGGGATGTACTGCAGGGAATGGAGAAGAGACAGGTTAATGATGGAGCACAGAAACCATCAAACCAAAACTGCTAGCATATGGAAGTTCTCCTCAGTCCAGGGTCTGAATTTCACTGGGGCCCCCTGGCAAACATCCCTGATGCTGTCCCCAAGGTTCTGTGAAGAAGACCGTGGAGACTGTGTGTTACTTTATTTTGTCTAGAAGTCCCCAAGCTTCTGGAGACAAACTACATTTCTTCAAAGACTGCAGTCCCTTCTGACCCTCCCTGGGCACGTGAGGGTGAGTGTCTCTGGCTCCAAAGGGACCCCGAACAATTGTGCTAGGATTCCCTGTGGTGTTGGGGGAAGGGTAGGCAGGAAGGTGGAGGTAATGTGAAATGGGAGCCCTTTTGAGAGTTTTTGGGGTAATTCACCAAGAGACAGGAGACCACTAACAGCAGTTGCAGCTACTAAGAGCCTCCCAAATTCACCAATGGGTTTCCAGATGCACTGAGTGGGGAGCCTCGTTCACAGGCACACAGGTGGAGGAACACTTAGCGGAGGCATCCAAGGGTAAGGGCCAAGGCAGGGCAGTGATCCCCACTTGGCTCCTGGGCAAGAAGCCAGCTCCTGCCCAAAAGGAGCCTCAGTCTCCTCTTCCCACTGCCGTCTGTGGCGAGGCCACTTACCATCCACTTGAGCATGATGGTGGTCTCGTTGACCGCATCGGTGAAGGTGATATAAGGGCCGGCCACGGGCCTCTCGTACGTGCGACCACCGTAGCCCGAAACCATGTAGGGCCGGGAAGGGGCGCTGGGCTCGCTCTCGCCCAGCATGTTCAGAGCGCGGACTCGGAACTTGTAAGAGGTGCCTGATGAGAGAGCCCCTGGCTGAACTAGGAAAAACCTTTGCCATCTCCCTGCTGACAGTCAAGGCCCAGCCTGGGGGGATCTTCCAGGCAGTGCTTCCCCACAGCAAGTCCTTGCAGGACTCACAAGAAGCCTGGCTCCATCAGGGAGGAGCTGCATGGGAGATGGCTCTGGACGCTCTCATGTAGAGAGCCAGGAGGAAGGGTTTGTGGGAGCAAGGCAGAGCCCGGGCTGTGCCCACGTCTGCATCCACTGAGCATGCTGGGCAGCTGGGGACCAGGCAGGAGAGAAGCCTGACACTTACCTTTCTCTAGGCCAGTGATCTCCACGGACAGTCGAGAGGGAGGGATGGCGCTGGTGGCCAGAATCCAGTCTCCCACTTTCTTTAGCTTCTTGTACTCCACGCGGAAGGACTGGATTGGGAAGCCACCATTCCCTCGGGGAATCCAGGTCACGTACACTGAGGTCTCAGAGGCCATGGAGATAGTGGGCCTGTCTGGAGCTTCTGGGGCTGAGAAGACCAGCACAGTGAGGAAGGAAGGGGGAGGAAGGGACACTGTGAGATGGCACTGTCGTCTGAGTGGATGTGGCCTGCCCCAACCACTGTTCACATCAGACCTCACTGCCCATGAGAAGCCCTTCACCTATGCTTCTGCAGAGCCAGAGTGGGACCCCCGGAATCTGTATTTCCAGGGACTGACACTCGTCTTTTATGTGAAAAGCACCAATCTGTATTTTTCTCACTGTGGTTAATTGGGGAGATGCTAAGAAAATGTCATTAGGACCTCGGACCTACAGAACCCAGACCTCACTCAATCTGCAGCCTCAGGTCCTCAGAGGCAGTCTGCCCTGATGTTCATCACCCTGCCCCTGACGGCTGCAGCGGGCTTACGAGAGAGGCGGCCTTGGTCCAGCTGGCTGCCGCTCTGCAGACTGGCTCCAGGGTCATCTCTCTGGACCTGCTGCTCCTTGCTGGCCACGATCTCGGGTTTGGGCCGCCGTCCTACGTGGAAATGGGTTGAGATCAGCAAAGAAGGGAGCCTGTGCTAGCTCTTCCTTCCCACAGAGTCCTTCTTGCCTGAGAAACTGCTACGTGCTGTGACAAGGTGATCCAAATAAGAAAATGGGACACTGAGAGCATGGTCTAATTCCCAGCTCTGCCTAACTCCACCATTGTTGCCACTGCCCTATGTGTGAGGGACAGTCAAAGAAAGGCCACAGAGGCCAGCTGTGGACTCTCCCAATGAGAAGTGACACTTCCGCCTGGGCATGCAACCCCCTGGGAGGCAACAGCTGGAGGACAGAGTCCTAGATGAACAGCTGGCCAAAGCTTTTGGACCTGGGCCTGGTAAAACTTGGGTTTGTTATTGTTGTTAGGTGTCATTGAGTCGGTGTCCGACTCAGAGCGACCCTACGAACAACAGACAAAACACTATTGTCAGTGCTTCTCTGCAAGTTTTCAGTGGCTGATTGTTTTTTTAGGAGTGGGTTGCTGCTAAGCCTATAGCACCTGGTGTCCCCAGCTGGTCTCCCATCCAAGTACTAACCAGGCCCGACTCTGCTTAGCTTCCGAGATCTGACAGGATCGGACGCCACAGTGCTATGGCTGCCGGCAAAACCTGGGTAAGTCCATGGAAATCCCAAGGCAGTTGCAATGTTCAATCTTACCAGTTCGGAAGGTGACCATGGCTGTCTGGCCCTCACCAGCACAGTTGTAAGCTGCCATTTCCACTTCATACAAGCTCCCAGGGTCGAGCTTGGCGAGGGTCAGGTGGTGCTGGTTGGCTGGGATGCCGGAGATGGTCCAGTCATCAGAGGAGTTTGTGACCTGCTGGAGACGGACGCTGGTGTAAGGACTGGCATCACCCCAGGTGCTGTGGGTGGCCTTGCAGCAAAGCACAGCTGAGTCCCAGGAGGCAGGAGGAGGAGAAGGACAGGGGGCCGGGTTGGGGGCAGGTGGCCCTGAAGAGCTGAGACCGGCTCTCCTGGACCCTCCTCTATGGGTTCTATGGAGGAAAGCTGGGTGAAGATGGGCAGAAGGCCTGCCGGTATTGCCTGAAGCCCCTCCAAAGACCTCCTCCCCAGCCACTTCCCCGAACCTCCACATCTAACTTTCCCTTTCCTTGCACATGAAACCAAACACAGTCCCTTCAGTCTATCCTAACGAGATGATGGTGAGATTGGCAAAAGCAGCGGCAGCGGTAGAAATAGCAACTTTCTGAGTATTCACTTGTGCGAGGAGCAGCGAACTCAGTGTTTGCTGTCCATTACCCCATTTGTCCTCATGACAGCCCAAGTGATCACACTGTTCCCACTTCACAAATGAGGAGACCGAGCTTAGAGGGATGAGTAATCTGCTCAAGGCAGCAGGCTTGTGAGCACAGAAACTCTGACTCAACTCCAAAGAGCATGCTAAGAATGGAACCTGCCCTAGAAAGAGAAGGCTGGACGCAGAAAGTCCTGAGTTCAAGTCCTAGTTGTGTAACTCTGAGCCATTTCCAAAAGGGGCAAAAACAAAACAAAATAAAATTTCTCTCATGTTATTCTGAAGTTAAATTAGGTGACATATATAAAGCTGCTAACATTGAGCTTGACACATGAGAGCCTCCCTACAAATGCCTGGCTCCTCTGTGACCCTTCCCACATCCTTCACCCAGTGAGGTTTCTGTCATTTTAAGCCTCTTTTTCTCTGTTCCTGCCCTCAGTCCTTGTTTAGAACTTAAAAACTGGGGATGAATGTAACTATTATAAATAATTTTTAATGGCTTTCTAAAGTTTAAGAAAAAAAAATAAGATGGCTCTAGACTTGTAACAGGTGATAGTGAGAGATTACTGCTTCTCATCCCCCACCTTTTAGCATAACGGTCTAACGGCCAGCTCTGGGCATCTCAGAGAGCCTGCTGGAATGGGACGCTGTGGCGTGATGAAGGAAGGGAACAGCTGGTAGGGAAAGCTCTTCTCCTCAGGCAGAATATTTCAAAGTAGAACAAAACCTAGCATTCAAGGGACAGGGATGATCTGGGCTCATTAATGTTAGGCTTCCAGGATTTGTGCCAAGGGGAGAAGTTTTTACAAACTGAGAATCCCCAGTGGTGCTGAAAACCCAAACACAGTAGCGCAGGGTCTGCAGTGCACCAGGAAATGAAACTTGCTTCATGCACATGGAAAAGCGAAAATCAGCTGAGTAAGTCCCAATCCCGACAAGAGAAGGACAATGAAAAAACAACCCCAGCACTGACTTTTCATTTCAAATTTCCTTCTTGGGTGATGTTCTTTAAGATATGTTAGTTCCATAAGCGGGAGCAGCTTTCAAGACATAACTTTCTGCCCTGGCAACGTCCAGCTAACGGCTCCAAGCGCCCCACAGGCCGGAGTCTAATGGAAGCCAGACCCACGGGGGGCCCTGTCCAGACTCTCTATTCTTTGCAGCTCACTCTTCCCCTGCCCTCCCAGCACCCACCTCACACTGCCACTGGGCCCAAAAATGAAAATTAAAAAATGCAAGGGTAATTAGTCACTGTCACACACACTGAGACGGTGAATGTGGTCTCAGCCTGGCATTTCCGGATCACGCGCCTGGCCTTTGCCAGCCTGCCTCTTGTGTAAGGCAGGCTTTGGGCCACCTAATGGCCTGAAAAATATTATTTTTGCTTGCACATGGTTTTTTATCTCTTGGGGACTATGGCCATTTGGCCTTCCTTGATCTTTGTCTATAACTCAGACAGACGTGTCCAGTTACATGGGGAAATAAGGACGGGGACTCAGGCCTGCCCTGGAGCATGGGCAGAATGAGGCTATGGCTTGTTATAAACACACTCATGGCTTTGCAGGCCACCTGTGCAGAGGCAGAGGGTGGGGGGCAAATGAGAAGGGACCCCACCGCCTGCACAGGCAGCAGGACAGGCATGGGGCCTTTGGCGGTTTTCTGACCACCGCGGATCTTTATGGGCTTCTCTTGCCTCCAGGCTTGGGAGGAGAACATATGAAGGAAAAGAAAAGGACAGAATTTGGGGGGACATGGGGTCCATAGCAAGGGGGTGGTTTTGGCACAGCCAATGCCTTCCACAGTGCCGGGCTACTTCTGCTTTCTCGTTTGTTTTTACAGGAGGTAAAAGTGGATAAATACTTTTGGTTACATGTTCATCTATTTTCTGTATTTTCTACCAAGTGTACACAGCATTTTTATAAAGAAAGATAATGTAAATGCATAATAAAACTCAGCATTTATGATATGCTAATAGTCAATGAACTTTTTTCACATCCATTTAGGAACAATAATTTTCTGCTATTTAATGACCTTAGAAAGAAAACAGCATAGACTTGGGGTGAGTAGAAACATCTGCAAAGATGTTTTCTTACAGGGAATTTCATGTCCCTTCTCCTGACTTGAAGGCAGCCCTGTCCCACCCCACCTGACACCGTGCCCAGGAGCATGAGGCTGGCTCAGTTCTGTCCTTGCATCCTGTCACTGCCTAAGATTCCCTTCCTGACAGTTCCCGAAACGTTCCCCTGGACGATGCCACTTTGTGAAGGAAAAAGAGCTAAAGGCTGAGCAACACGATGTACTTGGAGCCCAAATGCCTGCTAGTCACACTGCAGCCATGATGAATTCTGAGAACCAACAGGCATTTTATAGCCCACAGAGAAAACACTTGTTCACAAATATTTGTTTTCCTGGCTGTAGCACTAGCTTTCCATGCCAGGGTCTCTGCAGGTATGTACCGAGCATACTCTACTTAAAAAATGAACTGAAACAACATCAGCAACAAATAAAGTGAGCATGAGTGAAGCAGAATGAAATAGTTGTATGGAAATGTCATATTGAGGCCCATTAAGTTGTACATTAAAAATTACTAATGAAAAAAAAAAGCTTAAAAAATGACAAGGGAGGGAGGGGAGCGGTGTGGTGGCAACAGGGAGCCTGTTAACTGACTCTGCTCTAGAAGCTGCTATTGGCTTCTGGGAATGAGTGCACAGAGCTCAGACCTGAGGGTCCTCACACAATCTCTGCCTGAGCCTCTCAGGGGGGCCACCTGCCTATCTTGCTGCCAGCATCCCAGGATGTGACACTGGAGGAGACAGAGGGCATGGCCAGCACTGGGGTGTACTGGGGTCCCAGCTTCAGGCCAGAAGGCAGAGGAACTCTGCTCAGCCTCCACAAGAGGAGGCTGTGAGAGAGGTGGCGACACAACGCCAGGGCCATACCTTGCGGTGTTTCACCACATAGTAGAGGATGGGTGCCCGGTTGCCTCCTTCATGCCGAGGCCGCCACACCAGCTCATAGGAGTCGGTTTTGGAGGTCCTGGGGGAGCTGAGGATGATGGGGGCCTCAGCAGGGGCCACATGCCCCCTCTCCCCCGGGCACTGCAGGGAAGCAGGCTGCACAGACGTTG
The DNA here is from genome assembly GCA_007922755.1 of Pedetes capensis. NCBI lineage: Eukaryota > Metazoa > Chordata > Mammalia > Rodentia > Pedetidae > Pedetes > Pedetes capensis. Next base: position 263,360 of record VMDO01000421.1, on the reverse strand, counting down.
GAGGCTTGGCAAACCCCAGTCGCTCCTTCAGCATCTGGTTAGGGCTGCCAGATCTGGAGGGTGGCACAGGAGGTGGGGCAGTGGTGGCCCTCACATCCCACCAGGGGCTCAGAGTAGTGCCTGTGGACCAAGCAGGAAATAGGAGGGAAGGAGAAGGTAGTTAGTGTCCTGGGTCACTTGTCATGGAGAAAGCAGAATGAACTCAGAGAAGACCCGAGCCCACCATCATTCCTCTCTGACATACAGTCAAGTTCCATGAAAGAGAGGGCTGGCATCCCTGCCCTGTGAGAGGGAAAAGAACATCTGGCCACCTGGCTGAGGCCTCTTGCTTTAACTCCAGAGCCGCAGACAAGCACCTTTGCAACCCGATGAGTTCCTGTGGTCTCAGGAGGTGCATCCTAAGTGATGCGGATTGAATATGAAATGTCCTCCATAGCCTTGCCCCCAGCTGGTGGGGCTATTTTGAAAGGTGTAGAAAGTTTAGGAAGTGGGGCCTAGCTGGAAGAAGTAAGTCCCTGGGAGTGTGACTCTGAAGGTTATACCTGGCCCTAGTCCCTTCCTTTCTCTCTGCTTCCTGTCCACCATGAGGTGAGTAGCCTGTGCCCATGCTCCCACTGCCATTCTGCTTTACCATGGGCCCACAATTAACAGAGCCAAGGACTGTGGATTGGGACTTCTGAAACTATGAGCTGAAATAAATCAGTCCTCCCTTTAAGTTTAGAGAAGGACCTGGCAACCCACTCCCAAAAATCAATCTGCCATTGAAAACCCTGTGAATAGCAGAGAAGCACTGACAGTAATGTTTTGCCTATTGTAAACAGGGTCACTATGAGTCGAATACTGACTCGACAGCACCTAACAACAACAACCCTTTAAGTTGTTTTTCTCAAGTGCTTGTCACAGATACAGAAAAAGTGACTAACACAGAAAACGGATACCAGAGAAGGGGAGACGCTGCTGTGAATAAACTTACCATGTGTTTTTCAAGCTTTTGGAACTGGTTTGTGAGAGGAATTTGGAAAAGTTTAGAGGTGTGGGCTAGAAAAGCCCTAGGATGCTGTCACCAAACTTAATGGGTGATTCTAGTGGGAGTTCAGAAGACTGAATGCTGACAGGAATGTGACAATGAAGGCTGTGCTCATGAGGTTTCAGATAGGAACAAGGACTCTACTGGGAATTGGACTGGAGGTTATACATTGTTTACACCATGGCAAAGAACTTGTCTACATTTTGTCCATGCCCTAAGACTTTGTGGGAGGCCCAGTTTAAGGGTGATGCATTAATTAATCTGGTAGAGGAAAAGTTAAGGCAGCTCAGCATTCAGAGTGTGGCATGATTATTGCTGCCTGCTTTTACCAGGTTTATAGTAAGTATTAGGAGCAAAACACAGTGCAAAAGGTTTGAAAAATGTGTAGTACAGCCAACAGAAAAGCAGACTGTTTAAAGTTTTTGATAAGGCAGGTATGGTTATTAAAGAGATTAGAGCCACTATAAGAAGCCACATACTTTACACCAGGATAATAGGGAAGACACTTTGAGGGCATCTCAGGAACTGGCTGGACCTAAGGCCCAAGGAAATAAAGGTTTTGACTCATTAGAAAGGCTTTGCAGTTATGGTCCAAGTATGTCCAGTTACGGCTCAAGCTGCTAGCTGACTTTGGTGTCATCCACATGATGTTGGTTGTGCAGGCATGCAGAATAAAAGACTTGTGGGGTCACAGAGGCTACCACCCAGACTTGAAAGAAAAGCCTCGGAGGTCAAGTGATGTGTAGCAGAGTTAGAATGCCTACAGGGGATTCTGAGAGGGCACTGCATGAAGCAGTGAGGGTGAAGCCAAAGATCCAGTGGAGACCTCAGGAAGTTAGAGATGCCCAGAATGTGGAATATCTGCCAAGGGAAGCCATAGACAATGAGTGAAGCCAGCCCAAAAGAGAGGCCAGGTGGGCTCTAAACAGCAAGACCACAGGGGTAGTGCTGCCTAGGACATCTGGGGCCCAAATCCCCCCATCATGAGCCCTGCATGCCAGATGTGGAGCTATAAGATTTAATGTTTGCCCTGCTAGGTTTCCATCTTGCTTTGGTTCCATCCCTTCTTTCTATGCTCTCATCTCTTTGGAATGAGAATGTTTACTAGGTGCCATTATATATTGGAAGGCACCCCCCTTTTTTTTACAGTGGTGAAGGGCTGAACCAAAGGCCTTGCACATACTTTTTGCAAATGTTCTACCACTAAACTGCACCCTTAGCCCACTTTTAATTTTCTGTCTTGAGACGGGCTCTCACTACACAGGCTGCCTCTGGCCTTGAACTTACAATCCTCCTGCCTCTACCTCCTAAGTTGCTGGATTACAGTGTACACCACTGCACCTGGCTTGTTTTTAATCTTATAGGGGCTCACAGCTAAGAGTTTGCATTGAGTCTCAGAAGAGACTTTGACCTTGGTCTTGTGAATAATGTTGGAACTGGTAGGACTATGGGGTCCCTTTAGATGGACTTAAGGCATTTTGTATTACGAGATGGCCATGAGCCCTTGGTGGGGTAGGGACAGAATAATATAGTTTAAGGAGATGTTTCTGGAGTCAAGTTGACAAGGAGTGGCCTTGTGGTAGTTGATCTTGACTGCCAACTTGATTGGATTGAGAAACTCCTAGAAGATTAGTAAAGTACAACTACAGCACCTACAGTGTATCTGTGAGGGTGTCTCCAGAGAAGATTAATTAATGGGGAAAGACCCATCCTGAATATGGCCTGCACTATCCTGTAGGCTGGGGGCCTAGATGGAATAAAAAGGAGAAAGCCAGCTCATGTGCACTTGCAGGCTCGCTCTCTCGTGTGCATTTTCGCGCTCGCTCTCTCTCTCTTCTGCCTGCCTGCCTGCCATAATGTGAGCTGTTCTGATCCACTACAACATCTCTGCCATGATTGTCTGAAACCCTCTGAAACCATGATCCAAAATAAATCTTTCCTCCTTTTAAGTTATTTCTCTCAGATATTTTGTTACAGCGATGAAAAACTAACACAAGTGAATGATCTCAATACGCTCCTGAGATGTGGGAACCTTGCACCTTCGTTCTCCTGTCTAGACTGGGCATGGATACATGCCCCTTTACTGTATATCTTAACAACAACACACAATGTGGACCTCTTCCTTCTCTACTGAGGTGACCTGGAGACATGAAACCAATTGGGAATGCCTTCTCAGAATCTGGAGGCCAAGAGAAGCAAGGTGACAATTCCTTCAGGAAGCTTCCATAGACTCTGGAAGCACTAGTCTCATCTCCATGGGACCTCCCTTACCACAGGACATTGGCACTTCATAATGTTGGCACAGCATTGTATTATTTACTGTTGCTTTTTTTTCTCTCAACTTGTTTCCTTGGTAAGTTTTATCTCCTTCATAGGAAGGGTTCAGAAAGTAGGGGCTTTGTCACATTGTTCTGCATCTTCCAAATTACCTAACCCAGTGCTGAGCATACAATAGCTGCTCAGTTAGCACAGGAATCAATTGAAATTACTGCAGCTAAGAGGGAGCACCCTGATTTTCTTTATTCTAGAGCAAAGGTTGTCAAACTTGGGTCCATAGAAGCCCAGGAAACCACAAATTCTGCAAACTAAAAAATACGTTAGGAAATACAACAGTTAAATAGATCATTTTCACTAGTGAAAAACTTTACACACCTGACTTATTCATAAGTTAATGTAATTTTGACCTTACAACTAGAAGTCACTATGCTGGATTTCACTTGAGAAAAGTTGTGTACCTGTTCAGCTGGCTTCTCAGGCACCTGTGTACCTGGCTGCACTCACCTGGTCGGGCAGTCCTCAGCTGGACCACGGCATGGGCACTCCCCACTTCATTCTCAGCCATGCACTGGTAGACACCTTCGTCCTCGGGCCCCACACTGACCACACGCAAGGCCCTGCGGGACACCCGGAAGCGCTGGCTGGTAGTGAGGGGCATGGCATTCCTCAGCCACAGCACGGAGGGTGGGGGGTTCCCACGCACCTCACAGGTAAGCTTGGCACTCTGGCCCCATGGGATGACCAGCTGGGACAGCTCCACAGTGACCACAGGGGGTTCTGTGGGGAAAAAAATGTTGGTGTGAGTGGGGCTGCATTTCTTGACCCAGATTCAGACAGGCTGGCAGCGGATACAGAGGGCATAGCTCCCTCCTCCCCCTGGCTGTCTGTTTTTCCTGTGGGAAGGGGCAGTGGGGAGGAAGCATCTTAAGTCTCTTCCATCAGAGTCATGACAGGACAGGACTGTGGCCTCCTGCCCTGGGATCCGAGGATCTCTGCCTCTCTGGTGTGCCTCCATCACTGCTCAGCTGCAGCCTTTACAGACATAACCCTTTCTGACCCAGTTTATATCCCTCTACAAGAGTCATGCAGCCTGCAGGAAAGGTGGAGGACAGAAGGGCCCAAGGCAATACTCACCAAACACCTGGACATTGTAGAGGATGACAGCGGCTCCGGGTTCCCCGACCCCGTTGTTGGCCATGCAGCGGTAGGTGCCCGAGTCCTCCTCACTGATGGTATCTATGAGCAGGTTGCTCAGCAAGAAGCGTGTCTTATTGTAGCCTGTGACACTGGACCCGTCCTTGGCCCATGTGACTCGAGGGGGTGGGATCCCGCTGGCCACACACTCCAGGATGAGACTCTGGCCTTTGGTGACAATGACGGTCTGGGCCTCCAGGGGGTAAATGATGCGTGCAGCCTCCGCTGTGGAGCCTGGAGAGAGCAGGAGGGCAGGACAGAGCGTGAGACCTGTGCTTCCAACAGAGCGTCTACTCTAGCCTGGAACAGCCTGGCCCAACCAGGGTCCCAGAGACTATGGCTTTGTGATCCAATGGCCCTTTTGAGGCTTACACCCCACAGAAATCAAGGCAAGTCACTTAATTCTCTATCTGAAACAAAGGTTTCCTCCTGCAAGAATACAACTTGTTGTTTTTGTTATTGTTGTTAGGTGCTGTTGAATCATGTCCAACTCATAGCAACCCTTATAGGGTTTTCAATGGTTGATTGTTTTTTGGGGGGTTGCCTCAGGGGTGGATTGACAAGTCCATCTCCCATTTTTGCTGTGCTGGGAATTGAACTTGGGACCTTAGAGACTGCAGAGCAGTGCTCTACCAACTGAGCTAAATCCCAGCCCCAGAATACAATTTAGGGACCTTTTAACTCCAGGTGTTGGTGGAGAGATGAGGGCATGAAGAAGTAAACAGTCTAAATGGTATGGGAGAGTTTTCCTGCTTAACCTCAGTCAGTGCACCCTGAGGCCAAGAGAGAGACAAGAGACAAGGATCTCCTAGGCCCCAACCCACCTCCCCAGGTCTTGTCCCAAGTGTCCCTCTCAGGGGGAGCATCCTGCTAAGCTGAAAGGGATCCACTGTTGGAACATATCCATTTGTCATATTGCAAGATCCCTAAACACAAATCAACAACTTCATCAGGTGCACAGCAGAGAAAGCAATGATCTTGTTCAGTGCTGGGGGAGAAGGTGCCCGGAGTATATTCAAAGACATGCTGCTCTAGTTTGGCTGCCTTCCTCAGGGACCTTTGAAGAGCCTGCAGATTGCGTGTGTGTTTGCTTTATGTGACAACCAGGAGCAGATCCAGGTTTTATACACGTAAACTTTTACATGCCTGCAGCGGTAGCCCTGTGGCATCCGATCCCGTCAGATCTCGGAAGCTAAGCAGGGTTGGGCCTGGTTAGTACCTGGATGGGAGACCGCCTGGGAACACCAGAAGCTATAGGCTTGGGAGAAGGACCTGGCAACCCCCTCCCAAAAATCAATCTGCCATTGAAAACCCTATGAACAGCAGAGAAGCACTGACAATAGTGTTTCCCCTGTTGTACGGAGGGTCGCTATGAGTCAGATACCGACTCAACAGCACCTAACAACAACAACAAACTTATACAGTTTGGGAGGCTCTATGAAAAAGAACACAAGCTGGGCACCACGGCACACACCTGTTATCCCAGGGACTCTGCAGGCTGAGGCAGGAGGATTGCAAGTTTGAGGTCAAAGACAGCCTGCATAACTTAGTGAGACCCTGTCTTAAAGTAAAATGAATAAGTGGGGCTTAGGGGTGCAACTCAGCAGTGGAGTGCTTGCCTAGTATGTGCGAGGCTCTGAATTCAACCAGATACTGCCCTGCCTAAAAAAAAATTACAGATAAAAAATTAGGTCCGAGAGAGACCCCTGAAGTTTAGCTTAATTACTCTCATCTCTGATGTTGACTCTAAGAGCCAGCTTCGAATATGATGTCACTCCACTGAGTACCCGGGGACCCTGCAAAAGGGCTGAGAAGAGGTAGCTGATTTTGCAGGAATGATGCAGGGTGTGGGCCTCGGTGGACTTTTAGCAGAGGGAAGTGCTGAGTACAGCACGCTGTACAGTGCAGAAGGGCAGGTGGGGAGGCCGCCTGCGTGCAGAGCCGGGCCAGCTGCTGCGCTCCGCTGTCCCACCCAGCACACACCCCGGCCCATCCTGCTCATACAGCATCAGGCCCGAGTAAAGAAAGAAAGAGACGTCCTCCTCAGCACCCCAAGGTGTCCGGTAAGCTGGGCCCTGCCTGAGCCAGGCCTGAGCGTCCTGAGCCGTGAGACACCGGCCCTGGGGATGGCCAGAGGGGAGAGAAGCCGCGCCATTGGGGACTGCCGCCGGCTGAGCCTCAGGGCCACTGCTCCGCTTCCCTCCTCAAAGCTCCAGGTAGCCCCTTGCGGCGCAGGTAAATCGGCCCTTACGGCGTACGCGCAGCCGATCGCTGGAGCCAGAAGTTTTCACTTCCTGGGTCACGGGGTTGTAGGCGGCGCACTTGTACGTGCCCTCGTCTTCCTGGCTGGCGTTGACAATCTGGAGGTTCCCTGATGGCATGATCAGGTAGTTGTCTGCGGAGAAAGCAGGGGAAGGAGAAGATGGCATGATTTTGGGCCCAGCATGCTACCATCTGCAGCTCCTGCTAAGTTAAATGATATAGGGGGGTGGGGACCAGACCATGCCTAAAACGCCATTCTCCCCATAAAACCTTACACCAAGCAGGACAGAAGGGCCAGGGGGAGGAACTAACCTATTGGCTATGGAATCTGATGACTGTTCTCCTCCCAGCCCCCGCCCACCGAGTTAGTGCGCATCTGTGAAGAAGCACTTTGTACTCTCAAGGGAGCTGGGGGCAGGGTAGAAAGGATGCAGGGCTTGGGGTCTGCCAGACCTGGGCTAAGGCTCTGCATTTCTGGATACTAACTATGGGGACTTGAGCGAGTTAATTAACCTCTTGGATCCTCTTTTCTCATTTGTAAATGAGTAATGCATGCTGCCTCAAAGCCACGGAGGGGCCCAGTGGCACACCGCAGAGATGGTCTTTCCTGACTTGGAACTTCTCATTCACCTCTGTCCTGCTCGCTGCTCTGAGCCACCTCACTATTGAATGTCTGCTACTAGAGAGGAATATTTTAACCCCCAGCCCCTGCCCTCTCCTTGACTGCCGCTGAAAGCAGGTCCTGCGCATTGCTGGCCTGTCAAGCTTTGTCTGCTCCTGGTCTGGGGTGTTGGGGGAGGGGGTACACACACACTTGTTCAGGTTCTCTGGGCAGGAGGCAGATTTACAGCTTCTGTACAGTCTAGTGCCTGGTTGACCTTGGGTTTCCTGGCAGGCAAAGTACTGGTCCTCCGTTCTGAGCTTGTCCCAGTGACCCCTTCTGGGAATCATGGTCCCTGCCTACTGCTGGGCCACCCAGGTGTGAACTGCATTGTCCAGTGCCAGATGGAGTGAGCCCCGCCCTAGGGGCTGCTGCCAAGCCTCTCCTGGGGACACAGGGATTAATGTTCTTCTGTTCCCTGTTATTTCTGAGTGGTAGAATCAGGGATATTACCCTTTCAAAAAATAGTTTTCTCTCTTTTCTAAGTTTTCCATAATGCACATACATTCTTTTCTTAATCTATAGAATGATTTAAAAGGTGCACATTTTGATCTGCAGGGCCAGTCATATCAAGTATCTTTAGCCTTGTGTGCAGGCTCAGTGCTGGGGAGGGTGATTTCATCTTGTGGGACACCCCCCTTTCTGCTGGCACTCTATCGACCAAGGTGTATCCTCCCTTGCACTAGCTGTCATGTCAACTGTAGCCTGAGAAGGAAGCTGTGAGAGCTGAGATACCACGGTGCTGGGCAAATGGGAAGTGCAATAAAACAGAGTTCCTCTAAAAGATTGCTCTGCCCTGTGGGGAACCCTGAAGCTCCGGAGGGCATGGTGTGTCGGGCAGTCTTTCTGTGCGTGGTTGGTGGCACACACAGAGGCTCACACAGAGAGCATCTAGAACCATGTGGTGAGCTCCTGATCAAACAACAGCACCTCAGCAATATTTTCCCGGGCCTCAAAAGATGAAAAAATTCTTCATGACAGGACAGAGGATCTCCATAAGGGAAGCTGCCCCCTGAGGGACTCTTCAGGGCTAAATGTCAGGATAAATGACAGCTGGCCAGCTCGGGGATGGGGCTGTCAGATGGTCATGGGGGTCTGGGAAGCAGTAGCAGCTGACATGGCTTGACAATTGTCAGAGAAGGCCAGCTCCCCCCACAGCCTTGCCTCTGGGCTCCTGCCCACTCCCTTACCTCTAGAGGTCTCCAGCCACTCTTGTTTGACGCTGTATCGGACCTGGGCTTTTGGGTGGCTCTCAGGCAGGTGGCAGGCAATGACTGCTGTGTTCCCCTCGTCCACTTCGATCACATGCTGCACATCTAACTTGAAGTCCTGGAGATCTGTGGAGAGAAGGGAGAGCCTCAGTGGAGGAGAAGGATAATGCAACATCTCAGAACAAGCTTCAGAACCTCACTCTGGGGTCATCGGAGGGTGCTGAATCCTTCTTCAGCACATTGCCGTCTCTGGGGGTTTTATAAGGATGGAATGCATGGCCCTCTTCACTGCACATAAGTTCAGCATGGTGTGTATATAAGACAGAAGCTGGAGGAAGGGTAGAGAATCCCATCAGGAGTGCCTCCGACACAGACCAGCCTCTTTTGTGACACTGAGACCTGGGGTGAGTTGGCCCTGCTCATCTGCCCAGGACATGAGTCATGATCAGGATCCAAATGTCTGAGCACAGCTGTCAAGAAACTTGGCTAATGGAAACAGAGGAGAACGATGGAAAGGAATGCTGATGTCTTTCTCCAGTTCAATCAAGAACAGCCTCTCAGGCTTTTCTCAGATGTCCACAGTAAGGAATGACAGGCCTGAGATTCCACTGATTGCCAACCTTGCTATAACAAGGCCGGCTCCTTCAGCCCAGGAGCTACATGCTATTCACAGCTAATCTTCGGGGATGGAGATGGGTTGTCCTAAGCATTTTCCGAGGCAAAGAAGGATCTCCCAGGAGACTGGGCAGCAACCTAGTGTAGCCTCATTAAACCAGTGGCCCTGGAATGTTGGGGAAGCGAGGGTCCTGATACAAAGCTACAGCCTCTTGGCCATCTCTTCTGTTCCATGGGAGGAAGACTGGGATCTAAACTGGGAGAGAACAGAGATCCATCTGGAGCAAAGCAGGGTGTTTCCTAAACAGCCCAAGAGTTCAAAAAACAAATCACTTTATATGAGTCAAATCACTAATGTTGCTGAAAAGTAGGGGCCATTTGCACAATGAAATCACATTCCAAATTGTAAATTTGTTTTTCAGGATCGTAGCTGATTTTAAGATAGGAAGTAAAACTAATGGAATATGAAGTAAGAGGGATGAAAATATTTTAACCAGATGATCTCTTCATCACAGTACTCAGAAAGCCCTGTAAGTGCCCCCTCTAGCTGATCACTCCAAATTCTCCTCAGCCCCAGGAGTGATAGCATCTAGCTGCAGTTCCGCTGCAAGACTCCCCTTGCCTGTGGTGGTATTCCCCTGGGAGACCCAGAGAAGGCAACAGGAGCAGCTGGGAATCAGGTTTCTCATAGGACACAAGAGATAATTACCCCAAATAAACTACTGTCACCACAGGGGAAGAGGTGATGAAGGTACTCAGTGAGGTCAGATTTCCTACTTGATGGAACTTCCCAAAAACTCTTACTCAGGCCAACCCAGGGAGGAAAGCCCTATTGTTTCTATGAAAGGATTGTTGTCCCTTTGATTATGGTGATAGACTGTGACCTCCTTAGGCAGAGGGACCATGACTTGTTCATATATATCCTCTGACCCTAACTCAAGCACTAGCCCAAAAAGGCCGGAAATATTGAACAAATGAGTATCTTGAGAGCTGAACCCCACAAATTAAGTGTGAGATGCCTATTTACAATGGCCTATGAAGCCAAATTCCATGATTGAGTTTGATCTGTTATGAGCTCAGGGACAAAGGCCCAGCACAACAAATATTCCATCAGCAGTTTATTGAAGTGTGGCCACAGAAGCTATTTTGAAAACACAATGTTTGTTGAGAGGTTACTTGCAGAGTAACACAAAAGAGGTGAAATAGGTCTAATAAATGTGGAGTAAGAAATACATGGGCTGGGATTTAGCTCAGTTGGTAGATTGCTGCTCTGTGCTCACTGAGCCCTGGGTTCGATCCCCAGCACCACCAAAATGGGAGAGGAATCTGGCAACCTACTCCCAAAATAATCCCAAAACAACTAGCCATTGAAAACTCTATAAATAGCAGAGAATCACTGACATGGTGCTGGGCATGGCACAATGTTAGGGAGTGTTTCATTCTGTTGTACATAGGGCCATTATGAATTGGACCCGACTCAATAGCACCTCACAACAGCAACAAAAAATACATGCTATTGGCTTTACAATGTAGCAAACACCATGACAGACAGGCTGATTGACTTCTGTCACCCCACCTCACTTTGCAGGCTGACAGCATACTGCCTATGGGCCAAGGTGAGATCTCTCATGGAGTGCTTTGGGTCAGTGTAGGGGCCCCTGTGCTTTAAAATACTTATTTCATCATTATTTAATCTTGTGCATATGGTATCTGACCCTAAGTTATAAATTCCTAGTGGGAAGTCTATTAATTTTTCACTCCGTACCTCAAACCCAAATCATATCACAGAGTCTTCAGACCACATCAAATGCTCTCTAAATCCTTTTGGAATAGTTTGGAAGGCCGATCCCAAGGTCAATTTCATGTACAACCTGTCTCTGCCTTTTGCAGTGGGGAAATGCTTGGTTTATTGCACTGCTATCACCATCTTAAAATTGTTTTTGTTGTTTTTGTTGTTGTTGTTTGTTTGTTTTGTAGTGCTGGAGGACCTCGCATATACTTTGCAAGTGCTCTACCACTGAGTTGCACTCCAAGCTATTTTTAATTTTTTTTTAATCTTGAGACAGGCTCTTGATAAGTTATGGAGGCTGACTCTGGCCTTGAACTTTCGATCCTCCTGCTTCTGCCTCCTGAGTTGCTGGGATTACAGGAGTGAGCCACTATGCCCAGCCAAAATTCTTAATTGTACTTGAACAAGGGACCCTACATTTTCATTTTGCATTGGGCCTTACAAATTATGGTATGTTGCCCAGTCCTGGCTGAGCCTCTTAGCTAAGAGAGTTAATGAGTTTTTCTCAGAGTAGAGGATAATATGAACTATGGGAAAGGGTTTGCCTGAGCTCAAAGTGCTCTAGCTGAATATTGATAACTTTGCTTTTTCCAGGCAGGTCACTTAAAAAAATTGCAAAAGCCTTAATCCTCCTTCAGGCCAGGGTGCCCTGTACCTGCCAAGTCAGGAAGGAGGCTCCCCACAAAGCAATCTGTGAGCAACTCTGCACTCACAGGCATCTGGAAAATTCCTCAGGCACTGAGAAGCATTCTCTTCCATGGTCTAATAAATGCAAAGCTACTCCACCAAGAGTTGTTCTCCCCCTCACCCCCCTTTTTCTTTACCTCATTCCAAGGAAATTTGCCTCAAGCAAGAATATACTTAAACCTAGCTGATCGTTTTGCAAGAAAGATGTGAGCAACTGAAAGGAGTCTGGCACCAAAAGGACATCTCCATCTCAATGGCCCCGGGCTCCTGCCCACTGTAATTGAGGGCTTATCCAGGCACAGAGCACGTGCTCCCCCAGGCACCCACCTCACCCACCCAACACTAGAAAGCACTGGGCCTCCTTAAGCCCCTTTTGGCTCTCGCTGCACCTCTGACAACTGCTCAGTGGAGACAGAAGGCTGTGCAGGGGGGAGGCATGAAACTGGGCACTGGTTAGCCACATGGCCCACCAGTCCCTCTGTTCTGATGCCAACATGTGTACAACAGCCGAGTGGGCAGGGCCCAGGACACCCCAGCTGGGCGTCCAGCTCCCCGCTAGGGCTGAATGGCAGGCGAGCTTTCCTAGCTTCAAAACAAATAAGCAGCAGTTTGGTCCTTGGGCCTGTCCCCCCCAGGTCTCCTAAGCTCAAGCCTTGCCACTGCTTCACTAGACAAACACTCCCTATTTGGCTGCTGGAGTAAAACTTGAGTTTCACTGAGGGATCAAAGGCAGAGTAATGAAGTGGTGAATGATCTAAAAATCAGAGAGCCCTTTTTCCTAGTGTTTCTGGGCAGGATGGAGGCCAGAGGGGGTGGAGACTTTGTGATCAATAACAGTCTAATCAGCCATCAGAAGGGCAGATGGGGAGAGGAGATCCAGTTGGGGGCATAAGAGGGAGAGCAGCCTGTTCCCAGGCTGTGGCTCGGCAAAGCTGGTTTCCTGGCAGAGTCCCTGGCTGCTGAGCAGTGCCTTGCTGGGAATAAAGGGCAGGCCCTTCAGTTACAAATGGGGTTAGCAGGCCTCTGCTGCAGAGGGGTGGGTCAGGTTTCATGGGAAACAATTTGACAGGACACCTGTCCTTGCCTGTTGGCTGGTGTGTTTAAGAAATCCATTAGAGGCATGTTTTTGCAGCTTTAATCCTCTTACCTTCTCTCACACCCCTCTTCTACATCTTCTCCCTATGCATTCTCCAGCTGTTTCAGTAACTTGTCCACATTAATCAAAATGCCAGTAGGCTTGCTCTTGTTTCTAAGCTTTCCACAGGTCAGAAGCCCTGGTCTTTGGGGTCATGTCTGAGCTTTCTTGTCACGGACTTTGTACTTTCTGAGAAAACCCATGGTATTTTAGGCTCCATCCAGAACCCTGCCTGGTTCCTTCCTTTTAAGAGCTCAGATTCCAAAGGGAAGATGTATAGTCCAGTGGATCACTTCTGTAGAATGCCTAGCTTTGTCCAGACACACATCACGTGACATGCTCTGTGCTTCATCTTCACACATAAAGGGTATGCCAGGCACATACTCTCTTGTCCATGGGGGATAAAAAAGAAAGCAAATACGAGACTTTTAGAGGCGTGTGGGGTGGCTGCCCTCACCAGGATCATATGTAATACTACAAATGCGAAAATTTTATTTTGAGTCCCTTTGTATTTACTCACCACTTTCTGGGCTGCTTCTTTCCATTATTAATAAGTAGCTCAGTAGAAGTATCAATTAAGTTATAGTATTTGGTGTACATTCCTGCATCCTTAATACAAATGATCAAATCTTAGTTGAAGTCTTATCTCCCAGCTTTCACGGACCTTACACCTCCAGTTACACAGTGCCCTGGGTCTGGGCTCAGTGCCCCCCGTGTAATCTATAAACCTCACAATTACTTTCAAGGGGGTTCTTCATTCAGTCTCCTCCCCAAATCCTCCGTTAAGCTACAAATCAAAGCTCCACTGAGGTAAGAAGTCAAGAAAGACAGGACTTTTGGCTGGCCTCTGGGGGAGTCAGCAACATCCCCATCTCCACCAAGGAACGACAATGAATGCTCCAAACAATTCTGGCCTTCTGTCTATGCAGGCATTTCCCACATACAGTCCTGCCCCTTCCCCTTCTGTGTTCTTGGGGATCACAGGGCAAGCCTACACTCTGCTGGGGTTTGGATGGGGTCCACCAGACCGTAGGCACTGCATGGGGCTCCCTTGGCAGTGCTGCCAGGATGGCTCAGCGGCCCCAGGGCCGCCAGCAAGTTTCTGGGCTCACTGTTTATTCTACTCCTCGACTCTCATGGCCTCCAAGCCTCAACTTGTCCCAGTGGTGGCTTGCTGTGTCTGTGACTGATGTTCTAAAGCTCAGAAAGATTCTGCCCTAATAGAACTCTGCTCAGTGGCATGCTGTGGTCCTGTGGTCCTTCCCTATATCTGAGTCCTTTTTGGAGAGATGGCCCATGTGCAGGGAAAATAAAGCTACTCTCGTTGGGTCTTTGGCTTGTGGTTGTATAGATGGCCTTGAGTGTGAAGTCTAAGGAGGTAGAGGGTCCTTGGCACTGCCTCACCGCATGGCCTCTGGTGATGTACGGGCTGTCCTGTGCTCTGAACTGCTTCATCAATGGACAAAGAATCACACACTGCTCTTAACCCCCAAGTCACTTGAGTAACCATAGCTTGGCATGACCTCACTGCTGTGTCTTTAACATTGCTCCATAAGCAATTTCAAACCACAGATGTCATCTGCTAAGGATGGGAGACAACTACTGAGGCAGAACAGTGCTGGAGCTGCTAAAGTTCACAGGGCTAGGGAGCCTGGTGCCTAGAGAGTGGACAAGGCTAACATGGCCTGAGCAGGCTTCTTAGAAGCCATACCTTTGGGGAAGTGACTGAGCTTTTTACCAGTGAGTAGCGCTAGCACACAGACCACTACAGCCAAAGCTAACCATAGCTCACAGAGCTGGGCTAAACTAGCACATTCTGTTGTCAGCATTCAGTGTAGTTGTAGTGCCATGCCTTCGGGCATCACTGAGGCCTTCATTCAGCCAGCCACGTGCTGTGAATTGTCTGTTGCACCAGGCACTATGGAAACACAAAGAAAAAAAAAGCTTCCAAGCACAGAGAATTTCTAATCTCATGGACAAGACAGAAAAGGACCGCACAAGGCAGGATACAATCCCAAGAGCCATGTCCTCCAGCCTGGTCCTCACCTCTACTAGCGTTTTAGCCTATGCTCAGCCACAGCAAGCTGCAGATAACCTCATGGCCAAGTTGGCCAAGTGAGCACTGCTCCTCACGTTGCAGGCTGAGACAGAGCGGGGAGGAGAGGCTAAATATGTTTGCTCTCTTTGGGAATTTTTTCTGCCGGTCCAATTGCATCAGTAATTTTGACTGCAGACAAAGCCCTCTCCTGACAGTCATGGAAACATGACATGAAATTTCTCAAACACACTTCCTGATGAAAGTAAAGTATGCTCTCTTTTATTTAAACACAAACAGTTTCCATAGGGAGGAAAAAGAGAAACCACCTTTGCATATGCTAACCCCGTTAGTTGTCAAATCTTGTCTTTTTCTTCTCCTTTCAGTTCAGGAGAGGCTTATGCCCAGATTTGAGTGGTGGGAGAAAGCTGAGAGTGGAAAAGAGGTGAAAGACACTGCGGAGTGAGGGCAGAAAGTCAGTGGAGACAGGAAGGAGAAAGCTGGGCAGGGAGGAGTGAGAGAGGAAGGAGAGAGAATAAAAAGCCAATTTTGCAATGTCATTAAATGATTTGCAATAAACTGGCCTAAGGTTTCAGGAATTTTGGGCTTGAACCAATTAAAAATATTAAAGAATAAGACATAAGAGGAGAGATGTGATTAATCCTCAAAGACAAATCAAAGATGGAGCCATGTCTCCACAGTCTGGCAGCCAGATGAACCGAGAAGATGTCTGCAGACCATCTCGTTCCTCTGACTTCAGTGCTGCTGTGAGGTAGGGCTGGTTCACAAAACTGGGGAGTTTCTTTTGGACTAGATGAAGGAATGAAATGGTTTGAAAAAAATATACAGAAGAAAGAAAGGAAAAAAAGATTTACTTGCCAACAGCCCACATCACGCATATTTCTCTGATCATCCAAATATAAACTATAGGCTTAGCAGTGGGAAAATTAATGTGAATCCTGGTGGTCCGGACTCATCACAGCCAGAGCTGGATCCTGGCACACGCTTCAGCAGGGCTGGCAGCCTGCACAGGAAGAGAGAGGGGAGCGAAAATGGAGGCCAAGGAGCTCAGAGAGATGGAGATCTTCGGCGTGGCCCTTATAAACAGAGTTCCAGGCCAGCCGCCCTGGCGCACGGCTGCGATCCCAGTGACTCAGGAGGTGGAGGCAGGAGGGTTGAGAGTTCAAGGCCAGAGGCAGCCATGTAACTTAGTGAGACCCTGTCTCAAGATAAAAGTGGGGGCTACAGCTGGGGCTGGGGCCCAGTGGTGGAGCCATTTGCTTAGCATATGTGAGTCCCTGGGTTCAACCTAAGTACTGCAAAAAGCCAAAACCAAAGCAACCCAGAAAGACAAATGCAGAATTCCAGGTGGGAAAAGCAAGGCTAGTGTCCTGGGGTCAGTGGGGCCGATGTGGTCCCCACTTTTTCTTCTCACACCTGGGAGCCACACAGGCAGAAGCAGTAACTGCTGATCCTGGCCATGACAGACTCTGTCCCAACCCAGTGTCCCTGGCATCCTGCCGACCCCCAGTCTCTGGCATCTCCTTTCAGCATTCAGAGGTTCCTGTGAAGATCTCAATTTCTTTTAAATACCTTTTATGCTTCTGATATCCATCAATTTTTCTAAGCCTTTCTTAAATCTACTTGTATTCTTAACCTGTTTATATTATAAGCCCTCACTTTATCCTTTTTTATTTACTTCCTAAAAACTTTTAATATATCAGAAATTGGTGACAAAACCTTGAAGTCTTTGTTCACTGTCTGCATGTTCATGTCATTCTTTTCTACATCAAATAAATACATTTTATCTGGGAGTCTTCCTCTTTTTAGACATTCATAGAAAGCCTACTGTGGACCAGGCTCTGTGTAAAGCACTGCAGACCCAAGTACGAATTACAGCAGTTCCTACCCTCCAGGCAAAGAGACCATGGCAGCAGAAGGCTCTAGATGTAAACTCAGGATGCTGAAGAAACCAGGAAGAGGAAACTCTGCTCCTGACTTGTTAAGATGATGGGCTTAAGGAAAGATTCCCAGAAAACATTCACGTCTTGAAAAACAGAGAATTAGTAATCTAAGGGAGGGGTGGAGGGGATGGAAAGGAAAGCACCATTCCAAAAACAAGAGGAAATTACAGGATGGGAGATGGAGCTGAGGTGGACGAGATGGGTTGCAAGCATAATGCTGGAGCTTGAGTTTTGCACTGTGGCTCCAGGAGTCACCAAATGTTTTTAAGTGGAAGAGAAATACAATAACTCGAAATTCAGCCCTGTTCTCCCTATAGAAAAAAATGCTGGTTTGACCTCAAGTTCTTGTATTTTTTTTTGTATTTGCTTAATTTTTTTCCTCATTACTAATTGATTGTCCTTTTATTTTTGTTGTTAGGTGCTGTTGAGTCTCACTCATAGTGACCCTATGTGCAACAGAATGAAACACTCCCCAACACTGTGCCATGCCCTGCACTATGTTAGTGCTTCTCTGCTATTCATAGGGGTTTCTGTGCTGGGGACTGAACCCAGGGCCTCAGAGAGCACAGAGCAGCACTCTGCCAACTGAGCTAGACCTCAGAATCCTGAGGACTAGAGAACTAGATGCATGCATTTAAATTAAAGGACAGGGCTGCTACAGTGCTTACTCTGTGCTCTCTGAGGCTCTGGGTTTGATCTCCAGCACCACAAAAATGGGAGAAAGACCTGGCAGCCCACTCCCAAAACAAAGAGCCACCCAAAACCCTATGAATAGCGGAGAAGCACTGCCATAGTGCTGGGCATGGCACAGTGTCAAGGAGTGTTTCGTTCTGTTGTACATAGGGTTGCTATGAGTCGGACCTGACTTGATGGCACCTGACAACAACCACCACCACAAAAAATGGCTGAAAGTCTAAGAACAAAGTCAAAGTGGAAATCACTAAACTTTTCCACACACAAAAAAATAGGGAAGCCAAAGGGCTCATTACCAACTGTCTTGATTTTCTGTTCTCATTTTAAATGAACCATTTTACATCATGTTCCATAAAAGACTCCTGCGATTTCAAGTCAACAAGTCATCCTTCCTTCATCGTCAGGGCAAAAGGCTCCTCAAAATTGTTTTGGCTCATCAAATCAACATACTCCTTTATTGGCTTGGCTTAGAATATGGAGCTAGGATTTTATGTAAGATTGTGGCTGTGTGTATAAAGAATGGAGAGGAAGAGTGGGGCAAGTTAAGAGTCCAAATGTGTCCTTGGTAGAAGAAGCACCACGGACTTGAGACCAGTTTGGTAAATAGCAGCCACTATTTGGTATAGAATTGTAACCCCTAGCTGTTTGAGGCAGACATCTACTGCTAAAATGCCCTGAGCAGAGCTTATACCCTGGATCTGCCTGGGTGCATGCACCAAGCTGATAGGATCAGAGTTACTGATGCCATTTGAAAATTTTGTCAGAATTGTTGTTGTTGTTATTGATAGGTGCCATCGAGTGGTACCCGACTCATAGTAACTCCCATAGGGTTTTCAATCAGTAAACACTGATTGTTTCGGGATTGTCTTGGGAGTGGATTGCCACATCCTTCTCCCATTTTTGAGGTGTGGGAATCAACCCAAGGACCTGAGAGACTGCAGAGCAGCGCTGTACCAACTGAGCTAAATCCCAGCCCTCTACCAGAATAGCAGGGGATATTCTTGGGAGATAGGAATTTCTGCCTTATTCAGTGGAAAACAGAAAAGACTAATATGACTTTGACCTAAAGCCATATGGTATTTCTTATTCATTCTATTAAGATATTCAAGTTCCTCACCACTTTTTGGATCTAAGCTGCCTTTCAATAATGTTCTTGCCTAGTAAGAAAAAGGCACATAATTTAAAATATCACTTTCAAACTAAGCAGGTGCTCCTTTTCCAACCCTTGACCTGCACGTGGAGTTGTGTATGTCCTTCCCTGCAAAGGGAGACTCACGCTAGGCCCCCACTCTCAGCTGCAGACTCTTGTCCCCTACTGTGACAGCTCAGGAAGCCACCTATGTTTTCTTTCCTCCCCTAACTTGCCATCCCTTTGTTCCAAAGCAAAGGGCTTGCACAGGATTCCCCAAGATATGCAAGCCAACACACAAATGTTTTTCCAGTTTGGAGCTAACAGCACTTTCTTGTTTTGTTAGGGAGTCATTGGTGGACTGAGCCCAACTGGGGAGTGGAGGAAGTGCTGGAGAAAACACTCTTAAGTTTCCTTTCTTAATCAGAACATGTACATTCCCAAAGGGAAAAGAGATGAGAGGAAAGTGGGGAATGAGGTGGAGTAACAAGACAGACAGGTAACGGTTAGCCAGATTAAGAATTTGGTGGAGTTCACCGTGGAAATACCTCACTAAGGAAGTAAAACTTACTATGGGGAAGTATCTGTCCTATCCCGGTAACTGTGCTGGGGCATGGTTTGAGTACACAGTACAGAGAGCTAAATTTAGTTGTTAAAGGTCTGAGAATGCCATGGTTGAGGACTCAGAACATTAAAAGCAGACCCACAGACATTCTTCAAGGCCCAACTCCTGAGTTTTCCTCAGTCCCCTGAAATTGAAATGAATCATTGCTAGCCTCTGAGATCCCATTAAAATCTGTTCACATCTCTGTCAGGCAACTCCTGGGGCTAACATATGAAAGTTCACCTTCTCCATCGGACTGAGGGGTCCTCCTCACCCCCAACCAATGGCAGAGACTAGCTCGTACTGTGCTTTCTTGGAAATTCTAAACACTTCCCAACACTTCATACATAAACCTCCAAAACATCCAAACAGAGAAGCCAGCATGGGGGACTGGATGGTTTCTAGTTTTCCAAGTGGACTCATGAACTTTGGTTTTGTCTTATTCAATAGAAGTCTTTAGGCATAAAACACATTGCTGAGGGGTAAGGTACTGAGTAATAAACTACAGAGGCTAGATTATGAATTGCGGTAAAAAAGTATATTCAGGGAAGAATACCATAGGGATTGCTACAAATGAAAGACGGGTTCTTTGGAGTGATTGATTGGGTTTCTGCATGCTTGTTCATTTCTTATTCTCTCTACCTCTTCATTCCATAAAAGATTTGAAGTGGCTTTTAAGAGTATATATTATAAAACATCAGCTACATTTTAAAAAGATACACACATGCAAATTAAAATTAAAATATCAAGACTAGCTGAAAATTAAAGTTCAGAAATGAAGTCCTTAATGAAACTGCCAAACTTGTCTAAGAATCATGTGTCCAAAGCAAATCCTGACAATATTCAGGTGCCGCGGCAAGAGGGCTGCACAAAGCTGGGCCTGCATCCCTGGCATGGGCTTGAACAATACAGTCACTGGGTCTGCATCTTCCAATGGTGCAGCTCCATCCAGGTCTGAAATGTAGAATACCCAGAAGGCAAAGTCTGCAGAGTTCCTGGCTCCAGAAAGGCTGAGGAATAACCACTGCCCTGGCAGTATGGTAACATCTCAGTCTGAAAGGGCCATTAATGATTGTGGGAGCTGGACTTAAGGCGAATCTGATTTCTTCACACTGACTCCAAAGAGACACATCCCTAAACTACCCCAGACAAATTGTATATTTGAGGTAGACAGTAGGGGGATTGTGATGGTTAATTACATACGTCAGCTTAACTAGACAATCGTAATCAGTTATTTGGTCAAACACCAGATATTGCTGTCAAGGTACTTTTAAAATATGATTAACATTTACCATCAGTAGACTTTGAGTGAAACAGATTGCCCTCTACAATGTGGTGGGCCTCATCCAACTGGTTGAAGCATTAACAGCAAAGACTGAGGCTTCCCAGAGAAAGACACCATAGAAAATCTGCCTCATTTTCCAATCTTCAGACTCAAGCCTAGAACATCAACTTTTATCTGAGCTCTAGCCTGAATTAGCCAGTTCTCTAAAATAAATCTCTTTGTATAATATATAATTATGCATACATAATACTATGCATACATAATTAAATTTATTATTTTAATTAGTATTTTAATAGTACATATTTATGGGGTACAGAGTAATAATTCAGTTCATATATACAGTGTGCAATTATCAAATCAGGGCTGTTGACACTTCCATCTTCCTAAACATTTTGCAAAAACATAATTAAATTTATATATTGTTGGTTCTACTTCTCTAGAGAACCTTGACTAGTACTGGAATAAAGGAAGCTAGAAATATTTTAAGAAAGAAATGTCTACAATGGCCTTTAATCAAGGTCAGACCCTAGAAGTTAATGAAGTGTCTGACAAGAATTAGAGGGCAGGGGAGCTGAGGAAGAAGAGACCTGGCTGCTCTGCAGAGTTCACCACACAGAGGGTCAGGATCAGCCTGGCCTGCCAGTGCAAACCAATCTCTGTCTGAAGGAAGACAGAGCAGCAGTGAGCCCACAGAAATACGGGGGCTACGCCAACAACACACAGTGATACTGTGGCTGCTCTTGGGACTCTGGGTTAAAGGACACATGGACACAGGGAGCTAAGAGATTCACAGCAAGGGGGAAGTTCTGTCTTTCCACCAAGCCAGTCCTCTGTCACCTCTAGTTATAACTGAAAGCTTTGCAATGCCCTGGACTCATGGCTTCCTAAGGGCTGTTCACAGAATGGAGTTGGGTAGCACAGGGCTGGACACAGGACCCAGAGTCTCTTGCAAAGAGATGCTCCTCAAATATTTGCTGACCCAGTGGGCCAAAAAATAAAGCCTGGGATTTCCAAAATGCTCTTATTTGATCCTCAGGGGAAAAAATTAAAACCATGAGCCTGGTGACAATGATGTAATTGTTATTGTGCTCATTTCACAGTTGTGGCAATCTGGGACATTAAGTGACTTACACAAAGTCACGAAACTCTCAAGTGGCAAAGCTAAGACTGGAACCCAGGATTTAAAATTTTAGTTTCTCTCTCTCTCTCTCTCTCTCTCTCTCTCTCATTATATCCACTTGGCTTTTTGTTTTTATCAATGGGTTAAGTTAAATTATGGTAACAAAGGGCCCCTGGTCCCCTTCTGACATTTCTTCAAAGTTGTAGAATCATGGAGACAGCCACCTAGGGGGTCCCTTTTCTTTCTCAGAAAAGGTCATTCAGGAGTCTATGTCTGGTCTTTGGGTGCAAAGTCTTTATGGGGGGGGCCACTTCCAGCCTTTTCTTGATTACATCAGCTTCAACTCCAGACTTTATGTTAGCATGAAGACTAAAATTCTCAGATATAATATTATAGGTAACGACCCTGTAACAATATATTTTATTTCCACCTGCCCCTGGGACCTGGGGATGATGAGAGAATTGGGAAAATGAATAAAAATACAGAAAAAGGTAGAAATAAATATTATGTTGGAGTTTACTGAATGGCAGATTATTGGAGGTAGGGCATGGAGAGGAGCCTTCATGTCGCACACCAGCTCTGAGGAGCCACTGACTACTGTTTATGCTGTGTTGAGAACTTCACAGGTGGAACCAGGATCCAGTAAGGCATTTGATGTCCCCTTGGTGGTGTCTGCTGCTGTTTCAGAAGCACAGGGGAACATCTGAGCCACACAGAGGGTTTGGTGGCTTGGTATAAAGTTTGTGAAAAGAAACAGCAAAGAGAGTGGAAAGGAAGGAGATCAAAGTCAAAAGCACTTCAAAAAGCAAGTGAGTTGAAGTGAGGCATTAGCAGCAAGATTTACCAAAGATAAAGTTCAGGTTAAATAGGAAAGAATTTCCACGGAGGACAGCGAGGTGGGTGTGACCATGGAGAGTGAAGGGTCCCTCTCTGCATGGTGAGGGCAGCCTGGGTAGAGGATGGGAAAACACACAGGGAAGACCCTTCAGGGGTTCTTGACTTTTGCCTCCATTTTACCAAAACCCTGAGGATGATGTCACCAGGTTAGGTTCATGTCCAAGTTACCTCCCAGTCCCCACCATTGTAGTACGAGGCCTGAACCGGGAAAGTTCTGGAGGCCTCCTCCCCCCGCCTGAATCCTCAAGCCAGGTCCTTGTCCCTATCACCTAAAGCTTTGAGTGATCTCCAGGAGTTAGGATGGGAGGCAGCATGTTGCTAGGTAGGCCAAAGAGCAACTGCTTTGTCCAAGGGGGAACACAAAGGAGGGTGTACAGAAGAGGCCACAGGAAGTGCAAGTCTGAAATGTAGAGTGTGGGGATGTGCACACATGTGCGCTGGCAGGCTGCTGCCCAGCCCTTCCTCTCAGTGCAGACTGTGCCTCTGGTAATCCCATCTACCGAGCAGACTCCTTGTACACCAGCCAACCAGCAAAACACAGCCCCCATTCTGCTCCGGAATGTGCTCTCCGAAACTTCATCTGATTGCTGCGTCTGGGCCAAATCCCCCAGTGGCAAAAACCCAAAGACAGCATCCCTTCCTCTCTCCCCCACCCACCTTCCTGCCACCCCAGAGCTGCCCGCTCTGAGCTTGTTTCCATTCCATCAGCTCCCTCTTCTGCAGGACATATCCCTCCCAGCCTGCTCACTCCATTTCCAGCACGACTCCTTCCTTCTGGTCAGGCCCAAACATTTCTCTTCTGATCCATGCCTAAATGACAAGCGAGTAGTTCTTGGCTTTCAACATAGACTAGTTCCTCTCTTGCACATGTCCTTTCTTCTCTCACTGAGCTTTCTTGGGCTGCAACCAAACCTCTCCTTTTGTCTTCTCTGCCAACCACGCATCCCTTCAAGCATCAGAGAAAGCAGCAGCCAGGAATTTTTTAAAAAATAAAGACTATAAATTGCTTCTCCACACACAGATACACCTTGAAGCAAAAGCAGAGCTCCAAAACAAATCTTCTCCTTTCCAACTCTCCCTTTTCCAAACAATAAAAGGTTCAGCCTGGCGTCTCATTAGGACAAATGAATGGCTACGGAATTTCTTGAGTCTCTACACATACACATGCTGACCATTTGCAGATGAAATCTTCCTCCTAGACACAAATGGTGCTGAAAGGCACCTCTTATTTGTAATAATGAATAACCGGAAGTGAACCAAATGCCCAGCAATGGGAAAAGGGTTCACTACATTGTGGTAGAGCCACTTGGGGGATGTTCTAGGGCTATTAGTAATTATGATCATGCTTTGCTAAGGGGCTAGAAAGATGGACTAGCTAGGAAGGAGCATGATAGGATGTACTGGAGTGATGGGTACATGGGAATATTCATAAAAAATGCATTGGATTGTTCAATCAATTAGTACACTTTTGTACTTTATGCATTTTATAGTCATTAAAGCCTGCAGCCATACCACTGTGGCATCCAATTCTGTTAGATCTCGGAAGCTAAGCAGGGTCGGACCTGGTTAGTACTTGGATGGGAGATGGCCTGGGAACACAAGTGCTATAGGCTTGGGAGAAGGACATGGCAACCCACTCCCAAAAAACAATCAGTCATTGAAAACCCTATGAATAGCAGAGAAGCACTGACAATAGTGTTTCACCAATTGGACATAGGGTCTCTATAAGTCAAGACACCTATCTGACAGCACCTGACAACAACAACATAGTCATTAAAAAGAAAAAGTAAGTGATCATATGACCAATGGAAAGTGCATACCACAGAATTTCAAATAGGAGAAAATAAGAATAGAAACAAGTATTCAGTAGTATCGTGACAACAATGTAAAAATATAGGTATGGATAAAGATTGGAAGGGGATATACCAAAAGGACAATGGGGATTGTGTGAAGATGGCAGGCTTAAAGGAGACTAATTTTTATATATTCCAACATTTCTATATGGGAGAAGGATGTGGCAATCCACTCCTGAGGCAATCCCAAAACAATCAGCCATTGAAAACCCTATGAGCGTCGGTATGATTCGGACACAACTCGACAGCACCTAACAACAACATTTCCATAATGCAGTTATAATTTAAACATGTAACAGCACAGATGGGAAGCATATGATGGCGGGAAGTATAGCTCTGATCTCAGCCCTTGATGTGATGAGATGACCCCTCCCTACCTCCACACTCATCCTCTAAGCCCCCCAGAACCACCCTCCCATATAAGCACAGCTAGAGGAGAGGACCCAGCTGCACCCTTCAGCACTCAGCCTGGCACTCACCCCGAATGGTGCTCCTTCTGCCAAGTGCGGGGCGCTGTGCTGCAGGCCAGGGTCAGCCTGGCTCCCCTGGGAGGTGGCTGAGGACAGGCTCTGCTTCCTCCCTTAGAGACGCGCAGGGCTGCTCAACTGTTTCCAGAGAAAGCAGGAGCACAGCCACCCTCGTGTCACTCTCCCACAGAGTGAAGTCCCTCCAGGGATTGGGGACCAGAGGGCAGGGAGGGGCTTTTCTACTTCCCATCCCCACCACTCCCCTCCCAGGACTCAGGGCCCCAGCTGACTGATAGAGATGCATTGCAAAAGTTTGCTGCCTGTGGTATGACCCATGACGTGGGACTGCCAGCTTCTTGGACCATGTTATCCCTGAGGCCAGTGGTGATGGTGATGTGGCAGCCAATGGAGGCCTGTCACAGACAAAGAGACACTGCGAAGTCATGAGGGAACAAGCCCCAGAAATCTTCCTGAAGCTTAAATACAAATGCCGCAAAAGTCTCAACAAGTTTCCTTATTTCCTACATTCCAGGCTTCAGGAAAGAAGCCAAGGTGGAGGCCATTCTTTGTATGTCTGGTTATAGGCTCACTATAGAAGAACAGATGTTGGGACTGCTCTGCACCCTTCAGTAAAGTATCTAATCATTCAGGTCTCCTGTTCCCATATGTGTGATGGGTAAAAAGTCAAACAATGCATATCCTGTATCTGGGCCATTGTGCACCAAGCAGTAATCATATGGAAAAGTAGCGTGTCACTGGCCCAACATGAGGGGGCTGAGTAGGGTACAATATGGTGGTGATTAGAAATACCTTTCCTGGATAAGGCTGCTCTTCCAGCTGCAGCTATGTCAAGTCATTTGGGTCTCACTTTACTCTATTGGATCCTCATAATATATACTAAAATTATTTTGTAAAAATCGTGTTTTATTTTCTCAAGCATAAAAGAAATAAGAGCAGTCATGAAGACTTTCTTGCAGTAAGTACATGGAAATGGAATCCAGTTGGCCCTTGGTTTCCATACATTGGCCTAAGGACCTACGTTGCTTATAATGCAATAATCAGAGAAAACAGAGATCAGAAATAACACTGATTCTGCATCACAAGCAGAATATCTATAGACAATGGCTTAACGAACTACCTTACATTGAATGCAACAATAAAAATAAAAGAAGGTAGAACTAAAAAAGAAAAAATGAATGAATGAATGAATGAATGAAGTCTTAGGCCAAACTGTCACCCAATCTCTTTCTTGTTTATTTTCTCTTTATCCATTGTCACAGTTTCCTTTTCATTGGATTCTACTATTTATATTCTAGGCATTTAGAATCTGCTAAGGCCAGTTCTGGGGTCAGCAGGCTCTAGTCACAGCCCTGGTTAATGCCCTGAGTGTAACTACTATGAGAAGGGCAGAGGGGAAGATAAGTGAGCACCTGGTGCTCCCCACCTAAATCACAAGGGTGGCCAAGTGGAGAGGCAGGGTGTGGCCCAGCCGTAGGCCCCCAGGACAGCTCAGCCTCTACAGACCCCACTGCAGACACAGACCCCACTCAGAGGGGGCAGAATGAGGGTACCAGGGTGTCCCTACCAATGGGGATTGTCAGGCAGCTCCCATCTTCTGATTTGAAATTTCAGCAATTAAGGCCCCTTTTATGGTGTGATTAATGACACAGGGCATGAAAGGTGGAAGGAAAGAGAGAGTGGGAGAGAGAAGGCAGAACCACGCCAGGCAGAGTGGCAGAGGAGCAGACTCACTGGCGAGTGTCACTGTGGCTGGCACACTGGCCACAGCCCCTGCAGGCATCCGGGCCACACACTGGTACCGTCCCACGGTGTGGTTGTTGAGAGCAGTGATGACAAGGGTCCCGCGGGTGAGGAGGACACCCAGAGCATCATCTGAGCCATTGAGCTCCTTCCCATTTAGGCGCCAGGTTACATTCACCCACGGCGGTTCCACCACACAGCCCAGGATCACAGTCCCTCCGAGCTTCTGGACAGTGGATGCAGGCTGGACGGTGACCTGTGGGACTTCGTCTAGGGAGAGAACAAGGATGCAGTGATGAACTGATGCCCCAAAGAAACCAACATCACCTTTTTTTTGTGTGGAACTGCGGGTTGAACCCAGGGCCTTGTGCTTGCATGCTCTGCAAGTAGTGGACCACTGAGCTGCACCATCAGTCCATTTTTTTACTTTTTGAGACAGGGTCTCGCTAAGTTATGCAGACTGCCTCTGGTCTCGAACTTGAGATCTTCCTGCCTCTGCCTCCCAAGCTGCTGGGACTACAGGTGTGCAACACCACGCCTGGCAAACATCACCTTTTTGAAGCACAGCACCCAGGTAGCCTTCCAGACTTGAGGAGTTAATCTTCCTCTAGAGTAACCCACTGCCCTTACCCACTCCCCAAACTGCCTTTGTTCACAGGAAGCAGACTTGGAGTGGCAATGTATTGTAAAGGCAAGAGCCCGGTCTGAGGTTGGACAGACCAGGGGTTGAATCCCAGTGCCACTGCTTCTGAGTCCTGTGACTCTGGCCTTTTTGAGTCCATTTCCCTCCTATAAAA
The DNA here is from genome assembly GCA_007922755.1 of Pedetes capensis. Taxonomy (NCBI): domain Eukaryota; kingdom Metazoa; phylum Chordata; class Mammalia; order Rodentia; family Pedetidae; genus Pedetes; species Pedetes capensis. The sequence goes on along the minus strand of VMDO01000421.1, from coordinate 235,897 downwards.
GGAAGCTAATAATGCATGACTCACAGGATCACCATGAGGCTTCCAAATAATGTGTGCAAATGGCCCGCCATAATCTCATACGATAAATAATAAAAGGCAGTTATTATTATTATTCCTTCTCCCTCTCTGGTATATCTCTGAAATGAGTAAAATACCAGAGTGTAACCCTGTGTTGTCCTGATCACTGTCAGCTTGGATTCTTGGGTGTGCCCGAGGCTGTGGGAATGAAGTATTCTATTTGAAGAGGGGTTCTAGGGCGCTTCCCGCTTCCATCTGACATTAGGGATGGGGTTTCCCCCAGGAGGGTAGGCTAAGAAAGAGAGGGGGGCACTCACTCAAGTTGGCAAGGCAGTGTGCCATGGCAAAGAGAAGCCAAGCCAGTGTGACCGCAGGCCTTTGTCCTCGGTGTGGCCTCATCATCCCAGGCAGTACGGAGTGTTCCACAGGGTCCCAAGCCAATGTCCCATAAGCACCGTGGTCACTCACAGAGACACCACAGTCCCCTGCAACACTGCTGTGAGAGAGAAAGGAGGAGAATGGCTGTGGTGAGAGCAGCTGGGCGCCCCCTTGTCAGCCACAGAGCCTGGATTCACCCCTCACCCCTGCGTCCATCACACTTACCGGTAATGTTCAGCGTGAGACCTAGTCCTGGAAGGCCGAAGGACCCCTCAAGCCGTGGTTCATCTAAAAGAAGCTTCTTATCAGGTGTTCCCCTAAGCTGGATTTTATTATGGTAAGCACATCAGGGCCTTGGCCAGGGGACTAACACACTGGGGACAGGGAGAGGCTGAGACCTACAGCAGGGCCAGGCCTGGGCAGTGTTGAGCACAGATGCTGGAATAAACAAAGTTATTCTTACTATTTGTTGGTTGGAGGCAGGAGGCCGCAGCCACGTGGCATGCCGTGTTGCCGGTAGAGTGGGGACAGCACTGTTGTGTGTAATACATCCTGAATTCCCCTTTTAGGGGATGTTCCTAATTAATGAACCCTCAAGTCTCAGAGGGGGCTGGGGTTTAGCTCAGTTGATAGAGTGCTGCTCTGAGCCCTGAGTGTCGGGGAGTGTTTCATCTGTGGTACACAGGGTCGCTACAAGTCGGACCCAATTTGATGGCACCTAACAACAACAACAACATCTCACTGACTCATGAAAGCTCTTCTGCTTTGGTTCTCCTCATCCCAGCTCTGCACCTGTATCCCTGGGAGCTCTCTTTTATTCCTAGAATCAGCCTACTCTCCTTGGCTTGGCCATAAACTCTATTGCTTCAAGCACAAAGACAAAAGTCACCTGTCAGCCAAGACTTTTCACCTTCTCAGTGCATACAGCCTTATTTCAGCCCTACTTGCTGGCTTCTACTTCTTTCAGCTCCTGGTGCTGGAATTCTGGGTTTCCCACCTCTATAAAGTCTGAGCTCTTGACAATTTCCCAGGTTGCATCTCCACCCAGAATGACATTCCTCTGGCGATTCACATTGCACTGTATCATCATCTGCTGCCTGATGACCATCTTAGCTATCAGCCACTCTTAGCACCTGCCTAGGATGTTCAATTCTGCCCTTCCACAGTATTATTCCCTTATGACTCCTATAAGCTATGATTCTTAAAAGAGTCATCAAAATCACACAGACAAATATATGTTCTTTCTCCCCTCCCTTCCTCTTACCCTCTCCCTCCCTCTGTCTCTGTCTCTGCCACATTTTGTTTCTATGCCTTCCACTGATGTATTTATAGGACATTATCAAATAAGGGCCTGCAGCCATACCACTTTGGTGTCTGATCTCATCAGATCTCAGAAGTTAAGCAGGGTGGGCCTGGTTAGTTCTTGGATGGGAGACCTCCTGGCAATACTGGGTGCTATGGGCTTGGGAAAAAGAACTGGCAGCCCACTCCTGAAACAATCAGCCATCAAATACCCTATGAATAGCAGAAAAGCACTGATATAATGCCAAGCATGGCACAATGCTGGGTAGTGTTTCGTTCTGTTGTGTCTAGGGTCACAACAAGTCAGACCCAACTCCATGGCACCTAACAACAACAACATTAAGTGAGGAAGGTGGATCAACACCCTTATTAGACAGGGAGGCAACAGAATGAGTTAGGATAACATGTAAGGCAATGTTCCTATGATCAGCCAGCAGAGGAATCTTCCTGAATCATGCATGTAGCAATACTAATGCTATATTTCTAGGACAGCAACCTACATTCAAAATGTTAATTCTTCTAGAACAGTTGCTCTATCTAGAGGCTCTTTGGAAGATTTATAGTCATCATGGAAAAATTAGTAGTTACACTTCCTGGCCAGCCAAGATCTGTGTTGAGCGCACCAGTCTATGGGGCTCTGGCAGCTTGCACAGTCTGTTGTAAAGGAGGGTCCTGAGCCTTTCACCCCAATTCTGCTGATCTAGTGGACTATGGACTAAGCTTCAGGCTCTTGCTCTATGCTTGGGATTTGCCTAGACTTTTTGATTCTCTGGGGCCCTTTGGCTTTTGGCTTTCATCCTGGCTGCAGAGGGAAGTGCAGAAGGACTACATCTGCTCTGCACATCAGGTACCCTCCAAACCAGACCTGGTGCCCCTATCACACACTGATGTGCAAAATGTTTTCTGAGAGTTCTTTCTTCTTGGATTTTTTGTTTGTTTGTTTGCTTGTTTTCAGTACTGAGGGTTGAACCCAGGGCCTCGCGCTTGCATACTTTGCAAGTGCTGGACCACTAAGCTGGACCCTCAGCCCATTTTTTTTTACTTTTTTGAGACAGGGTCTCACTAAATTACACAGACTGCCTCTGGTCTCAAACTTGCCATCCTCCTGCCTTGGAACTCCCAAGTCGCTGGGATTACAGGTGTGTGCCACAGTGCCCAGCTCTTTCTTCTTGATTTTTATTCTCACTTTTTGCCTTATGATTTTGACATTGGAGGACATATAAGACTCCTCAACTGCTCTGGGAAAGGACAAGGACACATTTTCTAAAAGGAACTGGAAAGAAAAAAATTTTTAAAAGCTTCTCAAAAGTTCTTTCTGGCTATATATGGTGGCTCATGCCTGTAAACCCAGGAAGGAAGGCGGAGGCAGGAGGATTGCAGGTTTGAGGCCAGAGGCAGCCTGTGTAACTTAGTAAGACTCTGTCTCAAGATAAAACATAAAAAATGGGCTGGGGGTGAAGATCAGGGGTAGAGCACTTGCAAAGTATGTGCAAGGCCCTGGGTTTGGCCCCCAAGTACCACAAAAAGGGGACTTCTTTCCTGGCAGTTTAAAATAATTTGCCACTGGTGTAGAATGAGAGATTTTGTTCTTGTTCAGACAATCCAGTAAATAAAAGGGCCATGTTACTAGCAAAGAGAAGTTCATGAAGCTGCAAAGGATGTGAGTCTGGCTGCGAAGGGCAGTGGTGGTGCTCCAGAGAGTGGCTAAGCAATTTGCACACGATTTCCTCTCATCTACACATCAGCCCTGCAAGGTGGGCTGGGATTTAGCTCAGTTGGTAGAGTGCTGCACTGCAGTCTCTGAGGTCCTGAGTTCAATTCCCAGCACCGAAAAAATGGGAGAAGGACCTGGCAATCCACTCCCAAGGCAATCCCGAAACAGTCAGCCATTGAAAACCCTGTGAGGGTCGCTATGAGTCAGATACCGACTCGATAGCACCTAACAACAACAACAACAACAACACATCAGCCCTGCAAGGTGGGAGCCATTATCCCCATTTTACAGATGATGAAACTGAGTTCCAGAGGCTAAGTTGCTTGCCCAGGGTCACAAAACTATAGACCTGGACCCAAATCCAAGTTGGGCTGATTCCAAATCTCTGTGCTTTTAGCCACAACAGTAGCCTCCTCCCATTTGTTCCATCAGTGCTCTGTACCCAGTGGGTATGGAATAGAGTTAGAATAAGGGTAAAGTAGAACAGTCATTTCTAGAGAAAATGCTTGTAACAGAAAGTAAGCTTTTGGTGTCCTCTCAACTTTCCAGATACTTGCTTAACTTCTCTAATCTACTTTTTCCCAATGAGATAATGTATTAATGGAGAATACTGCACATGTTCCCAGTTGTGGGATTTTAAGGAACTAGTTTATTCATGGCATGCCCCAGTTTCCCTAGCTCCTTAAGGAGACTCACATCAGCTTGCTTCCCTGCCCCAAGGAAGCGCAGGGGAGGGGAGCAAAAGAAGGAAAGGAAAGGAAAGGAGAGGGGAGAGGAGGAGAAGGGAGGGGGGAAGGGAAGGGAGACAGAAAATTAATATGAAGGAATTAAAGGCAAAAAGAGGACAAGCAGACAAGGCCAGAAGGCTGAAACTTATCAGAGCTCAGTGTGGTTATAGAGGTGTTTGGGTTGTAAAATCAACAAAGGTTTTACTGAGGAAATTTAGCCCAGACCCCCTTCTGCTTAACAGGGACAAGCCAAACAATTCCTGTTACTTATGCACCCTTGGTAATTTATAAGGTTCAAAATGGAAACAGACCCCACTGCTGCTGCCAGCCACCATCATGCTTTTAAAAGCAGCAAGGAGAAAAGAATGTACTGGGGGAGTGTGAGGGGGTTAGAGGCAGCAAGTATCCAGAGAGGGAGAAAGGAGTTGACTGGTCAGCCCCCACCTCAGAGGAGGAAGCTTACCATTTAATGACCCCAGAGCAGGACTCTGGAGTCACACTCATGTAAAAGCAGAACTGCTACATACATACATACATACATACATTGGAGGTGTGTGGGGGTCAGTGAGGGTACTTACCAGCTGAGGAAACTGGGTTACTTCTTGGACCAAGATACCTAGTGAGTTTTGGTCTAGAAATATAACAAGTCCAAAAATTTAGGTTTCTGAGTAGTTTGTTTTAACGTTACCTTTTTTTTTAAAAAGGCAAGTAAGGTTTAAGTCGGAGAATCTAATTGCAGTACAACTTTGTCTAGCTGTATGAAATGTACAAGGTACAATTTCAAAGTTGGGTGGAGATGACAGTAGGGCTGTTATTTTTCTTGGCAATGAGAAATATGTCTGCATCTTTATTTTCTTATACATTTTCTCAGAAAAAGAGGAGAAATCAAGAAAAACATCAAAAGCAGAAAGAAGGAAAAAGCAATTCTTGCCACAAATTCCTCACTGAGGTATAGGTACTTGCCATTTTTAAGGGTAATTTGGACACAAAAAAGAAAAGAAAATATGCCTGAGAAGTTTCACTGCTGAAATATTTGCCTCCAAAACAGACATTTCTGAAACTTTCCAAAAACAACACCACCAAAACATCGTTCTGGGGTTGAGACCAAGCATGAGAAATTGTAGCCTTGGAATATTTATTTTTTTGAGGAAATTACAAACAACTGAGAGTTTATCATCAGGAGGAGGCTGGCTCCACCTCCTCCCCAGAGGGCTGGCTGACTACATGGAGGAGAGCAAGACAGTGCCGCACAAGGCCACTGTCTCATCTCCTGGACACCCATGCCACTTCAGCTGCCTCAGAAGGGAAAGCTTGTGTGCGTGTGTGGGGGGGACCCACAAAGAATGCCCTCGGGATGTCCTCAGGACAATAACAAAGATGAGATGAGCAGGAGAGAGTGTGATCTAGCAGACAGCATGAAGACTTTCTTAAAAGTATTCTCTTAGTGGCAAGAATGAGGTCTGACAAAGTCTTTTGTTCCACTGGCTGAGAGAGGCTAGGTACGTGAAAAATTAAGTATTTCTGCCCCAAGGTACATGTTCTGACATGTTGCCAATTTTATAGAGTAAGAGTCCCCCTTCCTAATGGTCTATGAAGGCAGAGCCAAGTGGCTGGATGGTGGTGTGGGCAGCCCCCAGGCTCAAGAGGATAGAACTCCTGCAGCGACAAGTGGCATTGGGGAGGTGTTGGGGAAACAAATGAATTTAATTCTCAGAGGACTATACATAGACTTAGAGAAGGAATTAAGAAAAGTTATCAAAACAACACATTGTTCACCTTTAAAAAATACAGTAAAGTTCAGTTTTGCTTAAAAAGTACTTTACCCACAGACCTAATTAAAAGGAAATATTTTAAAATTGAAGGGACCTCAAGAAAATACAATAATAGTTTAGAATAACACCTAAGGGAGCTGGGGATGTAGCTTGGTGGTAGAGTGCCTGTCTAGCACGTGCAAGACCCTGGGTTCAATCCTGGCACCACAAAAAAAAACCACCACCACCACCACCAACAACAACAACAACAACAAAAAGCCTAAGGTGTTTCCAGGATAATTCCTGAGCCAGTGGTCTTTTCACTACCCCTGGCAAATTTTTCCAGAGTTGAATTAACCAACTGCTTAGCGCTAATTTTAGAACTAATTTTAGAATGATTCTGAATTTAGTTCCTTATGCATGAAAATTGTTACCTGGATTATCAGTCATTACAGTAACTTTCTCTTTCATCCTTTTACCATTTACATTCTAATCTAGAATCATTACCTACTGTTCATTGCACAAATCCCTCCAACAGAATTTCTACAATAATGGGAACATTTTTGTACTATCCAAAATGCTAGGTAACCAGTAGCCATTGCATGTTGAACTAGGCCAATGTCACTGAGGAATTCAATTTTAAATTTTCTTTAAGAGACTATGTAAGGCTAATGGTTACCACATTGGACAGCACAGTTCTGGATTAAGATCTAGAATACCTACCCAGACTACCCAGATGTCTTTTTCTTTTCTTTTTTCTTTTTTTTTTTTGAGACAGCCTTAGGAGGTAGCCTAGGCTGCCTTAAACTCACACTCCTTGTGCCTTAGCCTCTAGAGTGCTGGGATTACAGGCATGCACCACTGTGCCAAGCTTTACTCAGATGTCAAATAGAGATAATAATAATGTTTTGATGTTTTAAAATATGAGCCAAGCTCTAGCCTGCTTCTAAATAGTCCTTATCTGAATATTGTGTATGAGTCCTCTATTAAAAACCAATGTGTATTGACATTTATTAAAGTATTAATTTTCTTGGAAAGAAAAAATTTCCTGTGACCTACTACATGTAAGACAGTATACAAGGCACTGTGAGTACTAGAAGATGGATTCTATCCTTAGAAGCTTAAAGCCAAATATTGGGCACAAATTCACTTGTTGTTGTTATTAGGTGCCATTGAGTCATTTCTGACTCATAGCAACCCTCATAGGGTTTTTCAATGGCTGATTGTTTCGGGATTGCCTTGGGAGTGGGTTGCCACGTCCTTCTCCCGTTTTTGTGGTGCTGGGACTTAGAACTCGGGACCTCAGAGACTGCAGAGCAGTGCTCTACCAACTGAGCTAAATCCCAGCGCTACAAGTTCACTAGTACCCAGCAAATATCTGTAAGTGCCTCTTCATTGCCCAGCCTCCTTTGCTATTAGCTTAGGGTCAGGTGACTAGTGCTGGCCAATGAAGTATAAGTGAGCCATATCCTGTGTCACTTCTGGGCCAGGGCAATTCAAAGCTAGAGAGATACTGCCATCTCTCCCTCTCCCAATCAGGTGACCACGTGGCATGACTTAGAAGGTGTAAGCTACAAGATGGAAGAAAGTAGCCCAAGATGTGACATGAGAATAAACAAACCTTCACTGACCCAAACCCCTGAAGTTCTGAGATTACTCTCATATAACAACCACCTCAGCATTCTTCATGCTAAATAGTTTAACTGATCACCATTTCAGTCACAAATGAGATGCGGCAAATGAAAGCACTTTCAGGAAAGGTTTTCTGGATGTATTGGCTGAAATATGCATATGTGAGGAGAATGATGGCCCTGCCAGAAGGTGACACTGAGCAGGTGTGAAGGCAGGTCTCGGGGTGAAGGGTGCTGCATCAGCAATCTGGCTGTCGTGGAAGCTTGTCTGGAGCAGTGGTCTCTAAATATTTCTGATCCTGCTCCCTTATGAGTAAAATATTCTGGGCAACCATCCCTAATACATGCATGTTTGTTCACTTATAAATTAAATGCATGTGATACAGAAGTAAACATTTTTTTAAAAAGTGGATAAAAGGGAAATCTTATTTTAATGACTCCTTACTCATGATTGTTTTATATTATTAGTAGCTAATATCTTAAGATGCAATGCCTACTTAGGATTAGGGTCATTGCTATTGGTATGGATATAGTTTCTTTCAAGTAGTCTGCTTGAATGTTAATTATTTTGTTGACTTCTCCTCAGATGTGTCTGTTGTCAATGCTTTTACCTCCTAATGTGGCCTGAAAAGAGTCAGTTCTGCTGCTTTCTTCTTGTTTGCATGTGCATGGATTATCAGCATTCTCTTCAACCCCTTTCCTTTGCAGCAATCTCTTTAAGCCACTTGTTCTTTTGTGAGAGTTAATTTAGTTAAAACTAAGTAATATAATCTGTAAATCCACTTAATAGAGAACGAAAATCTGGGGAGTGAATGAGTAAGTGAGAATGGTCCTGTCAAGCCCTCGCTACTCAGAAGATGGCCTGGATACCAATGTGACACTTGAGAGCCTGATATATAGACCAAAGGTACCGCTGTCAATTCCTACATCAAATATTAATAAAGCTGGATTTACTTCCAATTCCTATTTAGATAGAAATAAACACTAAGGGAATCTCTACTATTTTTCTCCAGTGCCCCAGTGGACTCGCAGTTTCCCTTGAGTGTTTGCACCTCCACTTTGGAGACCAAGAATGAAAAATAATGGGGAGGACACTGAGATTGTCATGCTGTCAAAGACCAGGAAAAGAGTCTGTAGTTAACAGCACAGACAGAATAGAGCTACTGATGAGCAAGGGACTATAATGGAGGTGACATTTTGGGGAGATTCTCAAACCTGGGCTCCACTTACTGAACTCACAATTTATATCAAGCTGCTAACAGACAGAGCTTGTTTCTCCTCCGGCAGGTAAAAAACCCTCCCATTACGGCAAACAAAAAGAAGGGAGCCTGCATTGGCTCTGAGGAGGAACCCCCACAGAGAGAAGCCACCTCTGCCATGTTTGTGTAGGACAGGTCTTGTCCTTTGAATTGACCACTGAGCTTTTGGTAAACTGCATCTAATCCTCTCCCTCCTCCAGCCCGGGAGGAAAAAGTTACTGGGAAGCCTCATTTCTTTGTCACACATATCCCTTACTGAAAATGGCCTCATTTCTTTAAGGAGATTTTAAAACATATATATCCACGGGGAATGGAAGCCACTTTATTGCTAACCTGGGAAAAGAGGAAAAAGGAAAATCACTTTTTTCTTCCACACTCCCATCTCAATTCCCCTACCCCTATTCCATATAAATTCAATTTGACAACCCTGCTAATTGGATAAACGCGGGTTCTACACTCCTAGAAGGCCAGTCCCTTCTCTTTCTTTCCCTTTTTCTTTTCTTTTCTTTCTCTTTTTCTGTTTTGTTTTTGGAGGGCTCAAAACAGGGTGATTGTGCTGTTCTTTAACACAAATTCCATCTGCTTTATTTCTCTCTCCCCATTGAGAGCTGCTCCTGAATATTTATGAGGCCTCCCTCCAGCCTCTCTCCTCTCCGCCCCACCTCCATCCTCTTTCCTCCCTCACCCTCCCTCTCCCCACTGGCCTCCATCTCCTCCCCTTCTCTCAGAGCTGGGACAAAAACCTTCCAAATGGCCCCCCCTCCTTGCTTTAGATAAACACAGGCAGTGTCAAGTGTGAGGAGAAGGGGGAGGCGGAGAGGGGGTTCCACTGCCAGTCAAGCCGCTGGCCTTCAATGCGGCCCGGGGGCCTCCGCTAATCTGCTGCATGCTTGCCATATGGGGGCTGGGTTGCCCTGGGAGACACTAACAGGCAGAACGGAGCTTAATAGAGTCCATATTCATTGTGATGCAGTGAGATAGCTCCGGGCACCACTGCCCCTTCGCTGGGTTTCATTCTTCTCTTTCTCACTTTCTTTCTGTTTTTTTCTCCCTTTTCCTTTCTTTCTTCCTTTCAAAAGAGCCTGGTCCCCAGAAAGGTCTAATCTGGAGCTGGCCTGGGCTGCTGGGAAGGCTGGATGGACTCTGAGGTTAGGAATGAGGAAGATGATGGTGGGGGGTGGCAAGGAGAAGGGAGAAGCGGGGGCAGAGCAGGGGTGGGGCACTGCATCCACAGTCCGGAGCACGTGGTGGTGGGTGTGCCAGTGGGCGCAGGCCTGGGTCTGTGCACACATGTAGCACAGGTTTGAGAGGGTACGAGCACGTGCTCATGACAGGGCCCCTGGGACAATAAATAACCTTCAGATTTGTTCGGCCACCTCTGCCTAGATATTTCCATCATTCTCTTCCCCCAATCGCCACCCCAGCCCATGAATCCCAGCCAATTTAAAGCCATTAAAGCCAATGATACCTCTTTCTCCCTGGTGTCAGGGATCTAGCCAATCCCTGGCTTTCCACCTTTGCCTCCAAAAGTCACAGGTGTGGCAGTAGGATGTAGCCCCTGCAGACAGAATTCCCTGCAGGGACAGAAGGCCCACCAGCCCACATCATTTGGTCCACTCCTTCCTTGGTCTATCTGGCATGGAGGAAGAGGTGACAGCTGTGGTCTGCCACAGCCAAGCTAAGGGCATAAGGGGCCTTGCAGAGGGAGTAGGCTGTCCAGTAGGTTAGGCCTTGTCACAAGCCTTTCTGCCATAAGACATCTGGGGCTTCTGAAGATCAGAGTGGGTCTCCCTCCAGGGCCCAAAAGGGAAGGAGGAACAAGGAATGTTGGAAGAAAACTGAGGACATTTTTCTCAACTTTCCAGGAAACATAAAATTCATAACGACACTATAGTAGAATTCCTTGAAGATTGAATAGTTTCATAAATTTGAAAGCATAAGGCTATTTTTTCTGTGATTTAAAAATTCACAAATTTAAGTCAAGATATGAAAAAGCAAAGAGAAACTGTAAGAACTGTGATGTACTCTCATATCATTGCAACTTTAATCATATAGAATCTGGCACATAGGAAGAGTTGAGTAAATGATCTCTAACATAGAGTTTTACTATTGCTGACAAAGACTCCCTAACAACCACAAGCAAGCTTGGGGTGAATGCAGATGGCCTTAGTAGAAGCAAAACTCCTGTCACTGTAAGTGCAATGATACCCCCACCTAGAGCCGTTCTCCTTCCTCCCTTGCCAAAGTCAAGTGACCTGAGTCAGACTGAAACTACTAAAACAAAGGCAGACGATAGTGCTTGTTGCTGATTGCTTTTTTTGCCTTTCACACTTGGTAATGTCCTTACTTCCTTGCTCTACCTGCAAGAGTTGCATCACAAACCTATGGTTTCCTAGCTCAACCTAAGGCCCTGTATCCCAACAATCCTGCAGGGAACAGCACACTGGATATTGCATGGACCAGATACAATTTTCATTCCTGGCTTTAAAACCTAAAAAACAATGGGTTATCCAAAAGACTATCAGTAGGCCAGCCTCAGTTCCGCCCTCCTCAGTACTCATTCCCTGCAGACTCCCAGACTCTCTGAAAGCCACACAAGGGGGCAAGGGCTTCCAGGACTTTGAAAGCACTTACCCTCCCAACTTCTTTTTCTTCAAATAGTCCTGCTCCAGGCTACTCTGACCCAGCTTATTGCACGTGCTACGGAGGATAGCTCCACAGAGGGGCATGTGGGGAGACCCGAAGCCTGATGGGGAGCCTGTCTGGGAGCTGCCAAGCTCTTCCCAGTTTTCCCTGGGATGAGAACAATAGTCAATGATCTTCCACCAGAAGTCACTGAGCATCAAGTCCCTTCTGAGCCTGGTGACGGGTGCATGCCCACCATGTGGACAATGAGAATATAAGGGGTGGGCAGAAGCACCCGAACAAGCTAACAGGAATGAACACATAGATGTGACATAGTGCAAGTCAATATGGCCAACTCCTAGGGAAAGAAGAGACATTTACTCCAGAGCAAATACTTGCATCTTAGGTGCTTGCATCTTAGGTGTCCCACATGTGCCAGTGGCTACTGTGTGAGACAGCACAAATCGACAGCCCTCAGTCTGGCTCCCTGGCTCTCTCTTCTCCTCTTCTCTGTTTTGCTTTATTTTGTTTGAGACAGGTTTTTGTTACAGAATCCAGGCTGCCTTTGAATATGATCCTCCTGCCTCAGCCTTCTGATGGCTGAGATTACAGGTGTGCACCGCCTGGCTCTCTCATCTCCCAATCTAATCAGCTTCTGCCATCCACCTTCTTTCTAGAATGTTAAGGTCAACCACATAGTAAAAGATGACAAATGGACAGGTACCATTTACTGACAAGTGCCTCCTGCAAGTTGTAACCAGAATTCATTTAATTTGATATGCTGATGTTTGGCCTTGTAAGGTAGGTGTACAATTAACCCATTTTATTGATGAGGAGACTGAAGCTTGGGGTGATTAAATATGTTGTCCAGGATCACACAGAAAGTAAATCTCAGACTCAGAGTTTGAACCAAGTCTATCTAAAACCCTTAGTACTTTTCACTGTACTATGGTGCTTTATATAAACCAAGGCATAACAATCCGTAGACTATTGCCCAGCCAGCAAAAATAATTATAAGCTGAGTTCCATAGAGCATGCCTGTAAGCCCAGCAACTTGGGAGGCGGAGGCAGAGGGATCATGAGTTTGAGGTCACAGTACTCTGTGCAACTCAGCAAGACCTTGTCTCAAACTAAAAGGAAAAAAGGGGGCCTGGTCATGTGGGTCAGTGAGACCATCTGCCTGGCATGAGTGAGGTCCTGGGCTTAACCCCCATTACTACAATAATAATAATTTTTATTATTATAAAGATCAAGTAGCAACATGAAAATAAATCTTTAGAAGATGGGAATACAATATAGGTTCCATTTTGTAAAAAGGAAGTGAGCATTTGGGTGAGGCCTAGACAGGAACATAGAAAAAGCAGATGATTTAAAAATGGAGAGGAATTAGAGTGATGTTTTAACCCTTCTGAGTTCAGTTTAAAAAAAAAAAAGAAAAGTAAATAGGTGAATAGACCCACCTTTGATAGTTCCCAACTGAAAAGGATTACACCAAGTTCAAAAACCTTTGCATAACCTTGTAGGTTCTTTATACTTGGCTTCTCATAACCTCCCGTGACTTCCTTCCGCATGCCCTAAAATCTGGGCAAGCGCATTTTCACACTGTTCCTACTTGCTGAACCACCTTCCCTTCTCCCTTCATTCTTTCCCCTCCCCCCACTTTGAAAATTAGTAATGTTTTTGGTTAGCATACAACTAATGGGTTTCACGATGACATTTTCATGGATGCATATCTTTATACATTGCTCATGTTCACCCCCCCCACCCTTCTCCCTTCATTCTGAAGGAACTCCCAAGTATCTTACAAATGTCACCCCCTTTTGAATCTTCCTGTGACTGTTCCCCATTCTAGTCCCCTTTGTGCACTTTGCACCGCTGATGTAACAGTTCCACGGTGATTTATTAGGGGTTCTGATCATGTGCCTGTCTATAATACGCCTCTTCTCTCTTCCCCTGTACCCAGGCTATAAATTCCTTGAAGGCTAGGGTATGTCAAATGTAGCTTGCCGCTTGGTATTCCTAGCATTTAGAAAAGCCTTGGCGCATCCAGGGACCTTATTCAGTATTTGCTAAATGGAAAGGTTTGGTCCAATAAGAAATTTGAGATTCAGAAGGAAAGTTAATTTGGCCCATGGACATATAGGAAGGACACACAGAAAGATCTGCTGTTGTCAGTGGCGAGACCACGGGATTCTCTAAGAAGAAATGACTGCAAACATGGCCTTTATGTTTTAAAACCAAAAGGTCCTTGATCAGCACTGGAGGGATGGGAGAGCTGATGAGGCTCTAAGGTTTTTAAGGATGGAGGCTGTGCTCCACAGATGCTCCAGGGACTTGTTCCCTTCAAGAAGCTGCTTTGTTCTTCCTTCTCCTGGTTTCTCATTTGTAGCTTCAGGCTTGGTACAGCACTGGACTGCAAGAGAAGCTGATCTGGGCGGTAAGTGCCTGGGCTACCATCACCACGCCCTGAGTTGCAGGCTGGGTGGAAGGAGGCTGGCAGAGAGGGAAGAGAGGGAGAAATAAGAAAGCAGTTGGGTCAGAAAGAGAAGGGCAAGTCCAGGCCTGAGGAGTTCAAGAAAAGAGCATGGAGAGGAGAAGAGGGATCACAGCAGAGATGTTGCAAAGTCAGCTAAATATAGCGAACTCCTACACTGTGCAGAGCCCAGTGCTGGGTGCTTCCCATCTATGATCGCTTTTCATCATTACCCAGAGTGTGTTCCTGTCCACATGTGGATACGTTATCAAAACCCTTCTTGGTGCTTTGCTGCATAAAGACTTAGGGCTCATCTCAAATTTATATTACAGACAAAACTTTTCTACTAAGTGACAGTATTAGAACTTAGCAGGATCACGTACTAAAGAGCAATCAAACATGGGTTCAGGTATGAGCTCTGGCTTCTACCCTCAATGTAAGGTGATGCTGGGTGAGTTAGTTCGTCTCTTTGAGCCTCAATTTACTGTCTGTGAAAATGAGAATGAGTACTTTGATGAGCTACTCAAAAGTTAATGAGCTAATGTGCAAAAGCAGCCTGGCTCATAGCAATCATTCAGTAATTTTGGAGAGTAGGGGTCATGAACTTTTCACTGAAAGCTGTTCAATGGAGGTCTAATTTCATTCAGCGGCATTGCCACCTGGTTGACTTTTTCAATTAGTGTCTTTTCAGACCAGAAGATATATTGCATTTTAACAACTCTAGACACACAAGATACCATCTCTTTGCTCTTTTCTTATAAGCTATACATTACTACCCTTCACACATGTTTCTGAAGGTCAAGAAATAGTCTTTGTTGAAAAAAAGCAATACATTCTATGTGGCTCACACAACCTCACCACAGCCCTGGGGTTGGGGGAGATCCATGGAGAGATCTATAGTGTTCCCAAGATTTTGGCCAGATTTGGTATATTACACTCAATCACCACCAACACTGTTGTTGTGCCGGGCAACACTTGTTGTTAGGTGCTGTCAAGACATGTCTGACTCATAGTGACCCTCATAGGGTTTTCAATGGCTGATTATTTGGGGATTGCTTCGGGAGTGGATTGCCACATCCTTCTCCCACTCCACTTTTTGCAGTGCTGCAGACTGAACCTGGGACGTCAGAGAGTGCAGAGCAGTACTCTTATCAACTGAGCTAAACCCCAGGCTCCTACCAACACTGGTCAACATTTAATACACTTGAGCTAATAACCTCTCCCTCCTTCCACTTATATCCTCCCTCTCTGAACTCTATGATGGTAATAACAATGTTGTTGTTGTTGTTAGGTGCCCTGGAGTTGGGTCCAACTCATAATGACCCTCATAGGGTTTTCAATGGTTATTTGGGGAGTGGATTGCCATACCCTTCTCCCATTTTTGCAGTGCTGGGGATGGAACCCAGGTCCCCAGAGAATGCAGAGCAGTGCTCTACCAACTGAGCTAAAACCCCACCACTACTAATAACAATAGTGATCATAATTTCTCCATAGTGTATCTCTACTTGTTCAGAGAGAAAGAGGGAAATATCCTCATCTGACAGAAGATCAGGAACAGTGTCCACAGAAAGGAAAACATACCCCTAACTGCTTTCCAGCCTCCATTCCCAGCTCCAGAAAGAATCTCACTCTGTCTCATTCAGGGAATGCACAGTCACAACAAAACCACCTGCTCTTTTTACCTGTTTCTAATTACAACCTTGACCAGGGCTACACACACGTCACTCAACGAACTAAAATGCTAACATAGTATTTGGAGAGAAAACAAGAACCTCTCCTTGTGAAACTGCTGGTGCTTAGAGTTGACAAAACAACCAATGAAAAAGGAGTTATTTTAGAGGCTATATAGATGGTATTGAAGACGAACATGCACTTGACTCATGCCATGGTATTTTCAGTAGCATCATACGGTTGTGAAAGCTGGACACTGAACAAGGGAGACAGGAGAAGAATTGATGCTTTTGAACTTTGGTGCTGGAGACAAATATTGAATATACCAAGGACTTCCAAAAGAACCAACAGATCTGTCTTAGAAGAAGTGCAACCAGAGTGCTTCTTAGAAGCAAGGAGCTAGACTGCATCTTATGTATTCTGGACATGTAGTCAGGAGGAACCAATTCCTGGAGAAGGACCTCATGTTTGGGAGAGTGGCAGGTCAGCAAAAAAAAGGAAAACCCTCCACCAGATGGATTGACATAGTGTCTGCAACAATGGGCTTAAGCATAAATGAGATCTCAAGCCTGGCACAGAATCAAGGAGAGTTTTGTTCTGCTGTACAGTGTTACTATGAGTTGGAGTCAACTTGATGGCACCTAACAACAAAAACATAGATGGTATGAAAAATTATATAAACAAACCAATGTCTGGATTTGTACCTAAGGCCGATCTTAAAAGCTTAGAGCCCTCTCTTTTAGTGCAAAGAAGCAATGATTCCATCTGCCTAGCGATCAGTATGTGAGCACACACAGGTCAGGGGAAGACCACACATTGGTTCCCTCTAAAAGTACCCACTGAAAGCAATGGAGCCATGAGAACAGGGTGGCATTGCCCAGAAAATCCTCTTGGAAGCACTCCAATGCTCAACCTGTACTGTACACACTACCTTTATCACTCCTATTGTGTTGTTGTTAGGTGCCCGATGAGTTGGGTCTGATTCATAGCTACCCTTTGTACAACAGATGAAACATTACCCGACACTGTGCCATGCCCAGCCCTACTGTCCGTGCTTCTCTGCTGTTCATAGGGTTTTCAATGACTGATTGTTTTTGCCAATGGGCTGCCAGGTCCTTCTCCCAAGCCTACAGCACCTGGTATTCCCAAGTTGTCTCCCATCCAAGGACTAACTAGTCCCGACACTGCTTAGCTTCTGAGATCTGATGATATCAGATGCCAGAGTGTTACAGCTATAAACTCATGATGCCTAGTTCCGTAGAAACATTGTTTTTTCCAAATCATCCAGCAGAGGAACTGGATTTGGCTCAAAAAATGGAGTAGGAAAAACAAGGGCATCTTGCTTTGTGCTCATGCTGAGAAGACCAGACAGATCTGCTGCTGGCAACCTGAAGTCACTCTTGATGAGAGGAACAGGACCATGGGGGGCACCGGGCAGGATTCAGTGCAGGGCAGCAAGCCCGCAAGGAAGTACCGTGCCCTGTACAAAGGGTGGAGGGGATGCAGAGAAAAGCAAGGCGAGCTCCAGTCATCAGAGAGCGTAGGACCTAGTCCACATTCAGCTTTGACATCTATTATACTAAAATTAGAATGCAGTATGGCCTCAAGAAAAGATAAGTCGCAAGACAAACTGTGGGGTTCGATTTCCAGAACCACAAAAATGGGAGAAGGGCCTGGCAATCCACTCCCGAGGCAATCCAAAACAATCAGCCATTGAAAACCCTATGAGGGTCGCTATGAGTCGGACATGACTCAGTGGCACCTAACAACAACACGTACAGGAACCAGAACCACTAGCAAAGGCATTAGAAGAATGACAGAAGAAATGTGTACTCATGTTCCTACATGTGCACATGTACATACACACAAGCATGCTTTCCCGCGTGCGTGTGCACACACACATACACACTCTGGCCCTGTGTAATACGGGAGGTCACCTACCCTGTGTAGCCCCTTTTGTAAATCCTAAAAGAATCCCGATTTTATCATCCATATTTATCCCTCACACAGTCCCTGAAGAGTAACCAAAGTTTGTCAGTTAAGACAAGACAAAGGCAGCCAGGCATGGTGGCACAAGCCTATAATCCCAGCGGCTCGGGAGGCAGAGGCAGGAGGATTGCAAGTTCGAGACCAGAGGCAATCTGTGTAATTTAGAGAGACCCTGTCTCAAAAAAAGTAAAAAAAAAAAAATGGGGTGAGGGAGCAGCTCAGTGGTCCAGCACTTGCAGGACATGCAAGCACGAGACCCTGGGTTCAACCCTCAGTACTGAAGAAAAAAAAAAAAAGAAAGAAAAAAAGAAAAAGAAAAAAGAAAAAAAAAGTCAACAAAGGCTTGGGCCTCAGACAGGGCTTCCTGAGCCTCAGCTTTAGCACTCTGCAGTGTAACTTATTATAGTTTCCTTCCTTGACACATAGTAGGTGGTCAATGAATGTTTGCTAAGCTGTGTAAAACTCCTACCTCCAAGGTCGTTCCTAGGCATACCAAGGTCCATGGAGTTTGGATCTGACAACCCCTAGGGGGGACTTCCACTGCAAAAGTGAACGTGCTCCGGGGAAAGTGATGTGTGAGTGTGATGTCCCCCATTTCCATCTCCCTCAGGGATCTGGTTTGGGAACCCATTGTGGTTCTTATTTATGGAGAAGACAGGCAGAACATAGGTCTTTCTCACTGTCTGATATAAGTGTCCACTGGGTGGAGTGAGCTTATAGAAGAGGAGGTGGAAAAGGAGAACATAAAGAAAAGTAGGTGCCTCAGGAAGCTTGTTGCCATCTGATGTTTGTGCCCGAAGTGCCCAGCCTATGTCAGGGGGCCCCCAGCCAGTGGCTACACACCCAATTCTTACCCCGCTGAGCCCTTCACACTGTTAATAATTTATATCCATTGAACAAGGAGATAGGAGAAGAATTGATGCTTTTGAATTACAGTTCTGGAGACGAATATTGAATATACCACGGATGGCCAGAAGAATTAACAGATCTGTCCTAAAAGATGTGCAACCAGAGTGCTCCTTGGAAGCAAGGAGCTAGACTACATCTTATGTATTTTGGACAGGTAGTCAGGAGGGACCTATCCCTAGAGAAGGACATCATGTTTGGGAGAGTTAGCAAAAAAAAAAAAGGAAAACCCTCCACCAGATGGATTGATACAGTGTCTCAAACAATGGGTTTAAACATAAATAAGATCGTGTACCTGCTGGGGAGTGTTTCATTCCACTGTACACAGGGTGGCTATGATTTGGACCTGACTCAATGGCACCTAACAACAACAACACTAGCTAGACCAGAAGCTCAGCAATGGTGATGATCTTATTCACAAGGGCATCTGCAGCATTAGCAGACTGAGGTATCCCGCAAACACTCACTGAATGAACCAATAATGACCTGAGACACAAGAATGAAAGGTTATGGCAGAGGAGAGAGAACCATAGTCACACAGACCAGGAGGGTACTATTTCATTAGCAGGAGAAGCAGAGCACTCACAGAACTTTGAGGGTAGAAAAGACTTGGGCTTTATTGGTTAGGGGACACAATCACTACCAATTCTGATTAAGCTGTCATTTGCAGTCATTTGCTATGCCCCTTCCTTATGACGATTAGGCAATCAAGGGCAGGTCCACATCTGTGCCCTCCATAAGACTCAAAAAAGGTGCCAGGTTCCGTGACCTCGCCTGAAATGGGGATCTGCCCGCTTCTTGGCCTGTCTGGTTCTGAAAACAAGCAAACGCCAGGCAAAACCAGCCCCTATCCATACCACCCCCTCAACTCTAGTAACACACTCATGCACATGTGTAGGAGATCTGAGCATCCAAAAGAAGAGCTAAGCCCTGGGGGGTAAAACAGCAAAGCTGCCGAGGGCTCCCATGCTTGGGTTCACATGTGACTGCACTGTGCCATGGTTAGTGCCCCTCTTCCTTACCCTGAACTTAGAGAGGAACCAACCAGCTTGGCATAGGACTCCAAAATCTGTCTCACACTGGGAGACGGAAGGAGATGCAGATTACATTAGTAAAGCATCTAGGAAAATGACTGGCCCAAAGCAGGTGTTCAGAAAATGAGAGTGACTTGTTAAATTTGAATAACTCCTTTTAGGGTCACTTCTAGTATTATTCTCATTAGTCTGATCCTTGCTTCATATCCATCCCTTGTATTTATTTAGGCATTATCTCAGGGGCTGGACACCCTTACTCCAGCTCCCCTAATAGCCACACACACACGCAGTGCAAATGGCTTTAGATCCAGCTGGTACGTATGCTTTAGAATCATACAGTTTACTTTCCCATCTGACTTCATTCAAACCCACTTTCTTCACCACCACACTGACCCCCGAATGTACATATTCAGTCCACCACACCACCCCCAATCTTTCCTTTCTCAATTACAAAGCTCTTTTAAGCCACCCAAAACTTAAATAAATACCAATCTTGAAATGGGAAGCCTGCTGCAGTCTGTCAGTCAGTCTCTGTGTTCTGCTGGAAGCCCCCACCCCAAACCCTGCCAGCTCTCTGCAACGCGTGAAGCCCGGTGGCCCTGGTGCAAGGCTGGCACATGCAGAGAAAACAAACACATGGAGTCTTGCCAGCTGGCTCAGGCACCACAGTTTCCAGTAGGAGCAAAGTGCGGGGAACTGGAGAAGCGTGATGAAGGGAAGAAGCAGAGGGGTGGGGGGATTCTATCCTCCTGCTCCTAGGCACTACCACCTGAAGGATGATCCCCTGCGGAGGTTTGGTCATTCCCAGGTGTGGGACTGGATGGACCACAATCCATCACCGGTGTGACTAATGCTGTCATTATGCTGCAATCAAATAGCGAAAGTACCAGAAGGCAAAGAGCCTGCCATATTGCTCATTATATGCCCAGCAGCAGTCACAATGCTTGGCACATAGTAGGAACATAGTGAGTATTGGATTACACAAACAGATGAACTGTTTTCTTGCCTGTCCCACAAGGTTACAGATGGGTAGTAGGTGGGAGGACAGTGGTGGAGAGGGGGTCAGTGAGGAATGCTTAAGAACACATCCCAAAACCTACCAGATGTTGAAATATGTTACAGAGCTATTCTAAAAATAATTTAGGGAAATGCTATGTTATGAAAATCTAATCAGGTTTCTTTACTGCAGGCCTTTTCAGAACCTTTACTCTGCTATTATACAACATGAATCACCAAGATGGGGACAGAGTATGCACTGAAGTCTATAACCACAAGCTTGGACTTATATGACCATGAGCCCGGAGTTACTTGAGAGGACCATATTTTTCTTCAAACTACTATTAGTGATGAGAACTTTGCCAAATACACTTTTAGAAATGCTGGCCTAAGAGGTTCCTGGAGGATGTCCCAAAAGTAACTTGCAAAACAACATAGTCCCATTTTTGCATTTTTGTCCAAAAAAAATGTTATGCATGAATAATGTGCTGTGTAGCTATTTGGCTTGCCATAGGAAAAATCAGAAGAAACTTAAATTTTATGATCAGTTATCTCTGAAAATTAGGGGATTTGCATTTTTCGCTTTAAACTCTTCAGAAATATTCAAAGTTGGGTTGTTTATAATTAAAAAGACAAATTTGAAAACAAAAAACTATCTCAAAATATTATCCTGTCATCTTGATCTTTTATCCTCTCATTGGCCTGGGGGCCTCATTTCCCAATAACCACTTGGACCATAAAACATTGCTCTTCTCCCCATTATCACAGCAAAGATTTTGATGTGTCTGATCCAACTCCTTCTGCTTATAAAGAACATCTTCCTTAATTCCAGGATTCTGCTGCTTTCACACAATGTGAGCATGAATTTTGCAAAGAAGTAAATACATTTACTGTGTTTGATAATCACCTTTATGGACCCTTAAGTCTTAACAGCCTTTACTTTCTTTGATAAGTTGTACAAAACACAGCATGTAGTACTTTGTTGTTGTTGTTAGGTGCCGTCGAATCAGGTGTCCTACTCACAGCGACCCTATGTACAACAGGCGAAACACTACTGTGGGTGCTTCTCTGCTATTCATAGGGTTTTCAATGGCAGATTGATTTTTGGGAGGGGGTTGTTGGGTCTGTCTCTCAAGCCTACAGCACCCAGTGTTCCCAGGCAGTCTCCCATCCAAGTACTAATCAGACTTGACTCTGTTTAGCTTCCAAGATCTGATGGGATTGGATGCCACAGGGCTACAGCTGCAGGCATGTAGTACTTAGTTTGCTCAAATTATCATGCTAAGCATATTAACATTTAAAGACTGCCTTTTTTTATTCTAAATCACTGGTTTCCTACTGATTTGTAAAGATAATTAAAAGTCATTGAGATTTATTGAATGTAGTACACCAGCCTTTGTCACAGTATGTGATTAAGGCACACATTTAGAATGAGAGGAAACCATCAATATTAACAAAAAATAAAAATAAAGAAAATGATTTGTCCATTTGTTGAATTACAGGTGTAAACCAATAAGCTAATATACATGCATTATTTGTATAACCTTTAAATGACTCCCAGGAGCAGACAGTATTCTCAGCTCCATTTTATTGATGCAACAAATGAGGCTGAAAGATTAAGCAACTTGCTCAGGTAAAGGATTCAAAGCCAGGGCTGTCTGCTTTCCCTGCTTTCTGGTCCTGGTGTCTCTTTGAAAACAAAAACTTTTTTTTGTTGTTTTGTTTTGTTTTTAAAAAGAACTGAGAAGGCAGAAAAAAACTAAATTAAGTCTGAGTTGGAGCCATGTACTAGCCACTGTGTTTCAGGGTGTTTCAGGACAGGTTGGTGTGGGAGATTCCCACAATGCACTCTGCATCCACAGTCCTGAAGACACATCCTACCTGCACTTCCAAAAGTTCCCCATACCCACCCACATTCAGTCCCAAGTATGTGAGTACCAAATCCAATCCCCAAACTGTCAGCAGACCTTTGAAGGTGGAATCCAATCTATATGTACAACCACGTACGGAGAGACAAAATTCTTCTCTTTTCTTAATCTAGTCTCTCTCAATTTCCTTTTGTTCTTACATAGCACTAATCTGAGCTTCCTAGGTCTGGCTGTCCAGGAGAAACATCTGGGGACACTAATACACGGTAATGCTCGGGCAGCACCTCAGGCAAAGAAACTGAGCACCTCAGAGGAGGGGCGTAGGCATCAGTATTTTCAAAACTCTTTCTGCAAAACGTAATGGGCAGCCAGCATTGAGAACCCTGTGCCAATGTCACTAACACACATTTTGGGGTCATTTTGGTAGAGAAAGTCTTGCCAGAAGAGCTTTGGTTGCATTGGATGCAATGATTGGAATGGAGAGTTTTGCACAAAGACATCCCTTACTATACTATTTTAAAGAAAGCCTTACAATTTTAAAGCTAAAATAAACATTTCTCATCCCAGAAATTGAATATTTTAGTACATTTTAAGGAAGAAAAGAAATTATTATTATTATTATTTTTTTTTTTTGCAGTACTGGAGGTTGAACCCAGGGTCTCAGGCTTGCATGCTTTGCAAGTGCTGGGCCACTGAGCTGCACCCCCAGCCCATTTTTTTACTTTTGTGAGACAGGGTCTCACTAAGCTACACAGACTGCCTCTAGTCTCAAACTTGCGATCCTCCTGCCTCGCCTCCTGAGCCACTGGGATTACAGGCGTGCGCTACTGTGCCTGGCAGGAAGAAAAATTTTCTCAAAAAAAGCTTCTCTTAGTTTTCCCCAGATATTTCCTGCCCGCTTTGATTCTTAGTTGCCTCTTCTTCATATAGAAATAAACATCC
This sequence comes from Pedetes capensis, assembly GCA_007922755.1. Lineage (NCBI taxonomy): Eukaryota > Metazoa > Chordata > Mammalia > Rodentia > Pedetidae > Pedetes > Pedetes capensis. Next base: position 212,612 of record VMDO01000421.1, on the reverse strand, counting down.
CAGAAGATACCACCATTGCAAAAAGCATCTACTCTGGGGGGCAAGACAGCCTCCACTTAGCAAAGGAGACATTCATACAGGTCTCCAAGCCATGTTCACCTCTGGCAGGGGGCAGGGGTAAGCTGCACAGTTATTTACTTCCAGGGGACCTTTTGGAGTGAGGGCTATTTCTAAAACATGCAAATTTGAATACTTGCACCTCAAAGCCTAAAATACCGCCTACATTCCCTTAACAAAGCAGGACAGTCCAGAGGGGCTCACAAGTTACAAACAGATGCACCAGATGTTGGTCATTTAGGGGCCCCACATCCACTTAGCACCAGGTTGGACTAGAGGGCTTTGGCCCCACTGAAACTAGCTGTTTGACAATCCAAAGCGTTAAGAGCTCAGCTAGCTTCGGGCCTTCCAGGTCCCCACAGGGCGAGGAGACAAGTTCCACCCCAACATTAGAGGCCCAGCCCAGCTCCCTCCCTGTCCCTCCCACTCCAGGAATGAAGCTGCCTGCTGCCCAACATATACCCAGACTGGTTTCATCTGCTTCCAAATCCATTTTGTGTCTTAACTTCTGCCAAGAGTAAAAATTAAAACACACACACACACACACACACACACCCCATGCCTGCTTGGGAGCGGAGGATCAGGCTGAAGTTTAAACTGAAAAAGACCAGGCAGAGAAGGGAGGGGCAGGGTGGCTGCTGAATGTCAGCCCCTGGGACTTCTCCCAGGTCTGTGATGGGGTTGGCACATCCCGCATGAGGTCTCTGCTTGATACGCAGACCCCAGAGTCAAATCTCAGGGTAAATGTTTGAAGTGCATCCCTTCCTGTCCCTCCAACACCCCATGTCATACACTGTAATCGCCCACCTCCTCCAGCCCTGCCAAGAGCAGCCCAACTGCAGTGCGCCCCTGAGGCAGGAAGCAGATCCGCACCCCCAAAGTCTGGAAGGACTCTGGGCCTTGTCTGCCCTCTCTTGCCAACTCCAAAATGAATAAAGCAGTGCTGGGAGAGGCGAGTGGGTCTGGGCAGTGCAGGCAGCTTACAGGCCGCCTGTGGCCATGCAGTAAAGTGGGTGTGGAGGTGGAGCCTCCTCCTTACAATCCCACTCCGCCTCTCCCAGGGCCTGCAGGTGGACGCCAGGCAAAGAGCAGGTCCTCTCCAGGAGCCTCTGAGGCTCTATCCTTCCCACGCAGCATCTCCCAAGGGTTGGGATAATGGCCTTCTCTCTTCCTACCCCCCCCACCCAGTCTCTGCCTAGATGGTGAGCCAAGCACTCACTCTGCTCACACCTGTGCAATGGAACCACTGGCTCATGGAATGACTTACCTCACAATCAATAATAAATGTTGATCGGACATCCACTGAATACTGAACCCTGGGAATCCAAAGACAAAGTTCAAGCTGTTGGCAATAGCTCAGCCTTTGGCAAAGAGACATGCAGGGAGATCTCTGAAGCACCAGGGGCGAATCAAGAATCCAGTACAAGTGCCCTGGGCAAATGTTCTTTCCTTTCCACTCCACTGTCAGGAAAGGGGACACTGGATCACACTCTTCTGTTGGATGGAGTAACCTTGTGGCATCTACCATTGTCCCATCTCACACACAGAACACCGTGATGACAGGCCGCTGGCCTCAAACTTGCAATCCTTCTACCTCCAGAATTGCTGGGATTACAGGCGCACAACACTGCACCCAGCTCATTGTAGTTTTGATTTGCATTTCCCTATGGCTAATGATGCTGAGCATTTTCTCACGTATCGATTGACCACTTGTATTTGACCACTTGTATATCTCCTCTTGAGAAGTGTGTATTCAGATCATTTACCCCATTTTAAATTGGACTATTTGTCTTCTATTAAGTTTTGGGGTTCTTTATATATTCTGGATGTTAATCCTCCATCAGATGAATAGCTGGCAAAGGTCACCCCCCCTTCTGTAGGTTGTCTCTTCACTCTGTTGTTTCCTTTTTTAGTTTGATAAAATCTCATTTGTCTTTTTGGTGGTACTCGGGGATTTAATCCAGGACCCTGCACATAATTTTGCAAGTGCTCTATCACTGGGCTGCACGCATTTTTTATTTTGGGTCAGGGTCTTGCTAAATTACACAGGCTGCCTCTGGTCTCAAACTCGTGATCCTCCTGCCTCTGCCCCCCCTGGGTCACTGGGATTACAGGTATGAGCCATTGTGCCTGGCTAAAATCTCATTTGTCAACTGACAAAATTCTTTAGCCAAATGCTCCAAGAATATGGGTTTGGAAGAGAATTATAAATTACAGCTCATCTCAGGCCAAAGTTACAATGATATGGTGATGATCATGGTGATGATGACAGTGACCCTCTAAGTATGGTTGGGATTTTAAATGTCCCCAAAGGCCCATCAGCTAATGGCTTGGTCACCAGCCCATGGTGCTATTGGGAGGTGGTGGAACCTTTAGGAGGTGGGGCCTGGTGGGAGGACACTGGGGCACTGAGGAGGAGGTATTGGGACTCTGGCCTCTTCCACTCTCTCTTTTTGCTTCCTGGTTACCATGAGGTGAGCAGCTTTGCTCCACGACACACTCTCCCCACCATGACATTTTGCCTTGCCACAGGCCCAAAGGGACAGGGACAGGGACTATGGACTGAAACCTCTGAAACCGTGAGCCAAAGTAAATCTTTCCTCCTCTTACGTTGATTGCCTCAGGTACTTTATGGGAGTGATGGAAAGCGGGCCACCTTGGTACTGACTCCGGGAGCCAAGTGCTCTTCTGAGGAGATGAAGTGGATAATGCAATTCAACACAGGCTGACCTCCTGCTTTGATTTGGAAATATTCAGAAACCAGGATACATGTTTCCTGAGGGCAGGAGACACGGCACTCAATAAATATCTGCTGACTGACCAATTGCAGGCCACTCTTTGATGGCCCTGTGGCACATGCCTGAAGAGGCTTCCTGCTGGATACTGAGGTACATGGCCACTGCTCAGGGTGAAACCTCAGAGACTCCAGAGTGAGGCCAGAGCAGCTGTCATGAGTTTTAGCGAGTGGTATTCTTCATACAAGGGTGCCAGGTCCAAGCCTCCTGCCTGGGACAGGCACCATGCTCACCTTGGCTGGGCTGCAGCATACAAGGTCTCTCTGCCTTTCCCCACGCAGAGCAGGGGCGTTAATACTGGCATTTTGGTTAATTTAATGCGTGGGAAAAATTAGTTCTGCCTGCCTAAGATTCCATTGCAACTGGCCATGCAATTCCTTTTTACTTCCTGACTTTCAAAGCAGGCAGAACTTAGTTATTAAGGAGCCTCCCTGTTCCACTGCTTTGGTGGCTGGCTTTTTCTGGAGAAGGGTGGGAGCAGGGGTGAGTATAATTGGGAGCCTGGCCCCATTTCTACAGATTGCTCTGGAGAAAAAGTACTGGAGAAGACCCAGACCAAACCCGAGACTTCCTCCCACCAACCCTTGCCAAGGCTCCCCACTGGAAGCATGGTCCACACTGTGCCTCTCTGCACCTCTGGAAATGGGAGACCTCACCAATAGGAAGTTCTGGGATGGCTCGACTCTACCTTAGGCTAAAGGAAAAAATTTAAATGTATCAGAAGCTACTTATAAAACCAGCCTTTGTGAGATTTTTTGCCCAACATAACACACACATGCACACACACACCCACCTGTACATATACACACACACACACCCCCCAGAAAGAAAGAAAAAAGGGCTGTGTCAGATCATGTATTTCTTTTCTGGTTCAGAAAATGTGGCCCCTGCTTATAGACTACACCACCTGGCATGTACCTACAGAAGCCAGTGTGAGATTCTCTCTCAGGGTCCTCACTGTTCCTCTTGGGATGGGGGCAGACGATGTAGACAGAGTGACATGGGGGTGAAGGCTGGGTTTGGGTAAAGAACACAGGTGCCACACTCACACAGTCCAGCTGTTCTCTATCTTCTGTCTCCCCAGGCAAACTGAGGCAAAGACCAAGGTCTCTGTATGGTCAGTAATCACTGCAAGAGCCTCCCGGACTCTGGAGAAGCCAGGAAGACAGTGGCTGGGAAGCTCTACCCCGAAGCTATAATTAACTACAAGAACGAGAAGGACAATTTGCCTGCAGAGTGTTGCTGACTGAAGTTTAAGGCCTTTAAATGTACTACATGACTGTTCCCCGTCAGGGACAAACCTGGGAGAGGTATTAATAGTCCTGCACCTTCAGAAGAGACAGCTAGGTAGAGCCCTTAGCAACGCACTGGTCATGCTGCAGACTGGAAGGTGAGCTAACGGAAAGAAAACCAGAGGACGGTGGTATGGATGCGGCTCTTCAGCATGGAATTTCCATAGGCTAACTTTCAAGGAGTCTTATTCCTCCTTTAAACTCTGACCCACCTGTCTGGTGTCTTTCCATGTGAGAAAGTACCAGTTGGTTTCAGCTCTTTGTTCCTTCCAAGCAGGAATGGAAGCCTCGGTCTAAATTTAAATCCCTGTTCCCCAGCACTGGAACTGATTGTATCTGGTACACCTCCTTTCCTCAGCCCCTGGAACCCGTCACCCTACTTCAGAAGATTCACATGGCCTCCCCGGGTGCAGTGGCACACTTCTGCAATCCCAGCGACTCGGGAGGCAGAGGCAGGAGGATCACAAGTTCAAGACCAGAGGCAGTCTGCGTAATTTAGCGAGACCCTATCTCAAAAAAGTTTTTAAAAATGGGCTGGGGGTGCAGCTCAGTGGTCCAGCACTTACAAAGCATGCAGGCACAAGGCCCTGGGCTCAACCCCTAGTACTGAAAAAGAAAAAAAAAACAAAAAAAAGATCCACATGGTCTCCCATTCACCATTCACATATCCTTTCCTCCCCCTCCACCCCACCCCCACACATGGTCCAGAGCTAGAGTGGGGTTGGATGAGCTCCTTTCTTTTGCTCCCATTATCAAATCCATCACTATCACCTGTCTGTCCCCCATCAAGTCCAGCTGTTTAGTGTCTGCTGAGTGCCCCAAATCCTGGGAAATTCTTCCCCTGGTCTCCGAAAGATCCCTAGTTTTAAGAGTGACTCAAGAAAGAAGTCCAGTACTTTTTGGCAGGGAAAATGTCCTCAGTGTCTTTGTACATGATCGGCCTTCCTCTTTATTGACCACAAAACAGGCCCCAGGGCTCCATCACTCTCAGGGTTGAGCACAGACACCACTGGAACCTGGGCGGGGCTGAAAGAAATGATTTCAGAAGCTGAGGGACCTGTGGCCTGCCACCGGATGTCAATGTGCAAAGACACTGCCTGCCCAGGGGACGCAAGCTTCCCCACGCTTGCCCGCAGCTCCAAAGTAAAACAAACTCCGGAGGAGGAAGGCAAACAGCCCCATGTGCCCCTCCTGCCTGTCGGTTTAGGAACGGGACAGGAAGGTCTGCACAGCTGATCCTTCCAGATGTGGAACCCATACACAGGCAGCTCCTGATAGTTTACCATCCTGGGTTAAACTCCAGTAGCACCAGGGCCAGGCAAGCTCAGTGGAAGATGATAAAGGCAGGGCTGCAGGGCAGGTGGGGCTCAGCACCAGGCTTTGAGCCCCTGCTTTCCAGCCTCTCGCTCCCCAGCTGGGTATGTTTACCAGGCAGGAAGGGAAAGAAAGCCATGTTTAAAACTGAGGAGGTTGCCAAGTGAAAGCGGCCAGCCTGAAAAGGCTATATACTGTGTGATTCCAACTGACATTCCGAAAAGACAGCACTATAGACAGTAAAATAATTAGTGGTTGCCAGGGATTCAGGGAAGGGAGAAAGAGATGAATAGGTGGAGCACAGGGGATTTTTAGGCATGGAACTGTTATTCTGTATGATCCTATAATGGAAGAAACATGATACCATATATTTGCCAAAACCCACAAAACCAATCACACAAAGGGTAAGGCCTAAACTATGGACTTTGGTTAACAATGTGTCAATATTGGCTCATCAACTGTAATAAATGTAACACACCAACAGAATAGTTTGTTAGAGAGGAAGCTGACAGGGGTTAGGTGATAGGGCTAACTTGCTATGGCAACTCTATTTTTTGCTTAATTTTTCTGTAAACCTAAAACTGCTCAAAAGGGAACTTACTAATTTAGAATAAAAGAAAGAAGAAACAAAGAAAGAAAGAAGACAAGAAACAAGGAAAAAGAAAAAAGAAAAAGGAAACATAACTGGAGGAGGAGGCGTGGGCTGTTCCCCAAGCTCCCTGACACGCTTTTGTGTTTTGGGTTTGGGGATGTGGTTGTGCAATTTCTCGGCACATTTTTCCACCTTTGTTGCCAGCCCAAGACTTCCTGGGAATCTTCATCCCTGTTTTTATTCTTCTTCTATATCTACAACCAAGTCAGAAATGGCTGAAATGCAATTTGAGGTCAGATCTCTGGCCCTAAATGTGCTGTTCCTCACTTCCAGCAGCAGGGATCATCTCTGTCGCTCCTGTGCTGAGCACAGGGCCCAGCCCCACCAGGCCGTCCTGTGTGCGAGGAGCTGAGCTGTTCTCAGATCTGTCCCCTAACTGCTAGATTTGACAGGTCTCCAGTTCACCTCGGGTTGCTGGAGGAGGGCAACAGCAAAGTAGATGGCCCGGGTGCGCTTAGGAAACCCCAGACACATGACCAGAAGAGGAGAGGAAAAGTGGGCCTTCTCTGCACCTCCTAGTTGGCCCTGCAGTGCTGGGAATAAAGTGCATGCTCAGGATAAATTCTTCCTCAGTGTGTGATGAGGAAGGACAGAAAGGACATCCACCTGACAGCCCCCTTACAGCTGGCGGTCCCATGGACATTCCTGAAGTCGGTCATCTTGAGGAAGAGAGAAGGGACTGGGCTCTCTCTGCTGCGGCTTTGGCCTTGCCCACTGTTTCCTGGCTTTTTTAAAACAGACACACTCATCTCATTAGAACTCAGCCTCACCCCCCTGCTCCCCAGGGTGCATTTTCCCGTATGGACTTGTGTGTAGTTACGGTTGCCTCTTGCTATCTGTGGGAGATTGGTTCCAGCACCTACCTGAGGATGCCAGAAATACATGGATGCTCAAGTCCCTCACATAAATACTTAATATGATATAAATGCTATGCAAATAGTTGTTATATTGTGCTGTTTAAGGAATAGCGATAAGAAAAAAGTTTGTATGTGTTTAATACAGAGGCATTTTTTAAAAATATTTTCAATCTGAGTTTGATTGAACCTGTGGATACCAAGGACTATTTCATTTTGTTTGAAATTCTTATTACTGAGCTGGGTGCAGTAGCACATGCCTATAATTCCAGCAGCTCAGGAGGCAGAGGCAGGAGGATAGCAAGTTCGAGACCAGAGACAGTCTGTGTAACTTAGCGAGACCCTGTCTCAAAAAGTAAAAAAATGTGCTGGGCGTGCAGCTCAGTGGTCCAGTACTTGCAAAGCATGCAAGCGCGAGGCCCTGGGTTCAATGCATAGTACCAGATGAGTCCTGCAGACCAGATTCTATTCTAGGCACAGGAGGACAGTGAAGAACAAAATTAAGTCACTGATCTCATGGTTCTTTCCTAGTTCTAGAGGGGAACCCGGCAATATGCGAATGCAAACGAACACATAAGTATATGTTAGGGAGTGACAACATTGAAGAAAAATAAATTAGGTTGAAAGTAGTCTCTACCTACTGAGGTAAGTCCCAGACGCTGGCTAGCTCCCCTTAACCAGGATGCCACACAATCTCAAACCTGGAATGGCTCCAGAATCACCACCCCCTCCTGTAAACTGTCTTTCCCCAGCACCTCACCCCCTCCTGAGGAGATTCACTTCGGAGGTGTCCTCTAAGATGGGATCCCAGAAGTGACCTGAACTCTCTCTGTCTCCCCTTCTCCTAAGGAAGGATGCTCCCCAGAATCCTGGGCAAGTTCTTTTCCTTTCCAACTCTTGCTGGACCCTGGGACCCTTCTTGCCTTTCTCCATGAAGGAGGAAAAGAAAGCTGGTCTGGAGGGGTCCAGGACCCAGTGGATTCCTGTCCAGGCTCCTGAACTAAGAAACAAAAATACATCCACAGAGGCACATATGTCTTTTTTCTCAGATCTGACTTTTAGCCAGTTCCCAAGAATTATCTTTTAGCTCATGGTGGGTGAGGAGAGATGCCAGAGACTTTGGGTTTTTGACGTGAGTAGGAACTAACTTTCTTTCTTTCCCTTCCTTCCCTTTCCTTCTCTTCTCTTCTTTTCTTTTCTTTCTTTTCTCAGTACTGGAAGTTTGAACCCAGGGCCTCTCACATGTTAAGCAAATGCTCTACCACTGAGCTGTACTCCCAGCCCCTTTTTCATTTTTTATTTTGAAACAGAGTCTCACTAAGTTATGCAGGCTTCCTCTGCCTCCGGGGTCACTGGCATTACAGGTGTGCCAGTGCCTACCTCTGAGCAGGAGAGTTTGCAATCAAAAGTATTCCCTGTGCCATTTCACAGTGCCCTCAAGGTACTCTGAGAAAGCAACTTGCAGGGATAGGAGAGTAAAGATACATGTGGTTTCTATGACTGCCTCTCACTACCCTAGCCACACCATTATATTTTCAACCCAGGTATCTCGTGTCTTGCCACACCCAGAGCATCTTGGCTTCAGGCTTTCCATGTTTGTTAGATAAAAACAAGGAATAAGGATAACTCCATGTCCTCTGCAGCCAGTCCTCCACCACAGTCCCAAGCCTGTCGGGAGAGGATGCTTCAAGCTTCTGCAGGTAATTGCCTGTCGGATTCTTTCTGCTGGCTGCCCTGTGAGTATTTGCCTGGAAGGGGCATCTCCTGTCAGTTACTTGTCTGTCAAGACTGCTACTTCCTTCCCCAGGGTATTTTTTTGTACAAGCTGCCACTTCTCCTGACCAGTTAAAGTGTCTGCTGGGCTAAACAGCTTCTCCTCCACCCAGGGCACGGAGGACCTGCTTGACCAGACTTGCCAAGATCCTTGGTGCAAATGGATTCCTCCAGCAGCTAGAGTGGAAGCAGAGATTCAGGACAGTCAAGTCAGACGGTGTCCCAGGGGAAGAGAGAAAATATCAAGAGACAAGATACTGATACCAAGGTCGAGGTGACTTCACCACTGCCTGTAAGTTCTGACATTAGCTGTGCCACACAGCTTGGCTTCCTTGGTGCCGCTCAGCCATTCAAAGCCTCCCACCTTAGGTTCCAGGCTCATAGTCCTGTCATTTAAATCTAGTCTCATAAAGGTCCTCCCCTGCCCCTTACTCATAGTTAGTTGCAGAAGAAAGTTTTCCCAAGCAAAGAGGCTCTGCTTTTAGGGGAGAGCTTGTCTGCTCCCTCCACCTCTGCCCCCTAAAACTGAAGTTTTGGCGTCAGCAGACCTGTAAGGAAATCTTGGCTCTGCAACTTACCAGCTGTGGGACCAGAATAAGTCACTATAATGTTAAGCTGCAGCTCCTTTGTCTGCAGAATAGAATAACAACGCCCACCTTCACAGGGCCACTGGAGGCTTGCAGGGATAATGTGCCCAGTGCTCAGCACAGGGCCTGCTACACTGCAGGAGCTCCTGGAACGACAGCTCTCATTCTCGTCCCTGGAACGAGATGCAGACGGCGGTGGCATCTTGGCACTGAGATGCGCTGCTGTCAGCCCGTGTACCTATCTGTGGTTGTTATGGTCGGTGCGTGATAAGGTGGGAGGCAGCACTAGGTGGTTTGCTTCTCTCTCTGATAGTAGAGAATAATAATTTTTCCCTCACAGGATGAAGGGCACCTGCTGCACGCATGTGCTCACTCTCTCGTGGGGGAGGTTTGCCACCTAAACAGAAAGCTTCATTTGTAAAACTGGGGGAACAAAAATTAACTCCATCATACCACCACCTTCAAGTAACCTGTTCCGTTCTTTTCACCCACACTCAAGACCCGAACTGCGTGTAGGTGAAAGGGGAATGGTCACTAATGTGAAACCCACCTATATAAAGCCCTCTCTTGTTCCCCTTTGAGGGAGGAGAGCTAAGCTTCCCCACCCCCCTTCGTTCATTATCAAAGACCACCCACTGGAACTTGCTGGCAAGCAGCCACAGTCCAGGCGGCTAAAGCCTGCCATCCTCCCAGCCTCCACCTCTGCAACAGAAGCCTAGAGAAGAGAATGCACCTGACTGTGGGGCTGTCACCTGGAGCTACTCGGCCTTCCAAGGTGGCAGACCACCAAAGGTCTCAAGAAAGGGCTGTGGGTGACTTTTGGAGGCCTGCACGTTGGACGATCCTTTCGGATCTAATTCTTGGCTGTAATATAGCAGATGTGTATACAACTTGTCCATTCCAAAACATCCATTCCTAATGACAGAGGTAAACAGTTGGGAATTTCCATGCTTTATGGGGTTTCACTTGCAAAAGAAGTCACTGTGCTGACTGACGCATTAACAAATCCCCCTCATGCTTGGGCACAGCCATGGAAGAAAGAAGACCTACTGTAACCCCACTGTAAGAGGACGGTCATGAAACAGAAAACCTAAAGACAGTCAAGTGGGAGAGAAGATCTGTGAAATAATTAAGAGAAGCCTCTGCTTTCATAGAAAACCAATAAACCCAGAACCCCCCAATTTTCCTCTCCAATTAACTGTGACCCATACCTAATAAAGCTGCTAGGACTGTAATGTAGGTAAGTACAGACAAGTAAAGGCACTTGGCTTAGAGTAATCTGGAAAAACATTGGCAGAGCCAGGGAAGATGGGGGAGGGCTCCCTTCAAAAGCCAATTTCCAGCCCAGCAAGGGGAAGGAGGACCTTTAAGGTCAGCCAGTCCACCACCCTCCGGCCCTACCTGGAGCTCCCACCGTGTATGATGTTTACTTCCCAGCAGCCTAGGAGGTATCTGGGTAACTGGAAAGTGCAATGACTTTTATGTCTCTAAAATAAATTTCCCCTCACCTGCTACTTTAGGAATGACTTCAGAACCAAGCAAATCTACTGTAGACAATGGACAAAAGGACAAATGGACCTGAAAGGCAAAAAGCTAAATTCAGCCACGTGTTTCTAGCTTCTCAGCTAAAATCTGACATAGATGAAAAAACAAAAATCACCCTTTTCCTCTCTTTCCTCTGACCAGTTTTGGAAATGTAACTGGTTTTGGAAACATGTCCAAGACCCAGATTGCTGAGATACTGCATTCACTGCAGAGATTCTACCTCTTATGTTTCCTAAAGACTGAAAAAAAAAAAAAGGCAAACAAAACTACTCTGAACTTTAAAGAAATCTCACGTCTCCAGCATACTTTAAGCCTATGATCCACGGAGAAGAAATGAGATTTGAGGGAGAAGATAGTAAACAACTTATATAGGCAGAGGTAAGAAAACATTCAGCACTGCTCATCTCACCTTCAGCTTTAAGATTCAGTCTGAGGTTTTACCTCTCCTCCCTCAAGAAGTCTTTCTTAACTGACCCACTGTAAGTACTTTACCACTAGGGCTGGCACTGCACTGTTCTGCATTTCGTTCTAGCAGCAATGGGATGCTGGGTGTTGTGGGCTCTGACCTCAGTGACTGCCATCCTAGGCCATGATGCCAGGCTCACAGCATGTACTCAATAAAACCCGGTTGAAAGGATGAAGGCTCCACCCTACACACACTTCATCATTCTCATCTGGTTCAACATTGTCCAAACTGATTTTGGAAAAGAATGACATTCTTTTGCCATACTTTCCCACTACTCAGCTCCTTTTGGCTTATTTTTTTCAGTCCTACTCATCCTGCCCATAGTCTGCACTTTCCTGTTACTTTCTCAACATTTTCTCTGGCAACTGAATTAAGATGACTGTGTATTACTGGCTATAGTCTTTCTGCTATGATTGCTTCTTACTGCCCAATAATCCTGTTCCAAACATCAAAGGCCTTCTTTGAAGATAAGGCCAAATTCACTATTAGGAAAAGAGAAATTATTTCCTAGCTCCATTTCAGAAGATGGTAAGAAGCAGAATCCTTTGGTTTTTGTGAGATAAACAATGCCCGGTACATCAAACCACAAGGCAGTTGCTGTAATACCACTGACAGAGACATAAACAGTCAGCTTTTCCTCACTCAAACCCAAGCAGAACTTTTCCATAGCAAGCTTAGATTCCAAATCTCATAGTTAATGATTTGTATCCAACATGTCTGACAGTTTGCTTCAGGGTAAAAGTGGTTCACGTGGCCACCACAAGATTTGACTAACAGTAAATAAGCTGCTGGAACCAATTGGAAGTTTAGTCCAGATTCCACTCAAAGAGGGACTCTTCCAATACTAAAGGATGAGAAACATTATCTTCAAGCTGTGACCCAAATCATGAAAAACCAGCTGACCCAATAGGCCAGAGATATCAGACTGGGAGCAGAAAACCTCACCTATGTCTTCTACTTCGCTGCTACCCTCAGATGGTGTGAATGTTGACAAGACTTCATGTGGCCTGGGTTCCAGGAAGCCTGTTCCAGTACTGAGGAAAAAGAGAACTGTTTCATCTTTTGAACAACAAAGTAAACAAAAAGCGCTAAAGCATTTGCTTTTTACACGGTGCCTTGCCATAACTCATAGTAATCCCTTATTAGTCCATTTTATGAATAAGAAAACAATGGAAGCAACTTTTCTAAGATCATAGATCTCTTTAGATATCAATTACCTGGATCCTTGCTAAAGCGGAAACGAACAATGGATTAAAACCAGTGATTATTGTCTGTTCAACTCCTTTGCCCATTTATTATTAATTAGAGTGTTCGTTTTTTGGTATTTAATTTTTAAATTCTTTGTATATCCTCAGTATTAAACCTCTGTCAGATGTATAGATTGCAAAGATTTTCTCCCATTTTGTAGGTTCAATCTTCATTCTATTGTGTCCTTTGTAGTGCGGAAGCTTTTCAATTTTATATGATCCCATGTAGCAATTCTTCCTGCTATTTCCTGGGCTATTGGAGTTATGCTAAGGAAGAACCTGCCTACAAATCAAAACTACACTCAGATTTCATCTTATTCCTATTAGAAGGGCTAACATCAACAAAACAAACAACAAGAAGAGCTGGTGAGGATGTGGGGGAAACAGTACTCTTACATGGCTGGTGGGACTGTAAACTAGTACAATCACTGTGGAAAGCAGTATAGAGGTTACTTAGAAAACTAAAAATTAAACTGCCATTTGATTCTGCAGTTCCACTTTTAAGTATATACCTTAAGGAAGCTAAGTTTTTATATCAGAGACACTTGCGCTTCCATGTTTATTGCAGCACTGTTCATAACTGCAAGGTTATGGAATCAGCCTAGATGTCCTTCAACAGAAAATGGATAAGAAAAATGTGATATATACGCATATACACATATACACACACATACACACACACATACCATGGAATACCATGCAGCCTTTAAGAAGAATGAAATTAGGGCATTTGCAACTAAATGGATGGACTTGGAGATAAGCATCTTAAGTCAAACAACTCAGTCTCAAAAAAGAAACACTGCATGTTTTCACTTATATGCAGAAGCTAAATGTGAAGGTTACTATTTTTTCAGTTCTGTGAGATTTTGTACATCTTTATTGCTTATTATTTTTTCAATTTATTGCTTGGAGAAAAATATTTTTTCAAAAAATTAGAACTCTTTACATTTAGAAGGCACTTGTATTTACCAATTCTGATATTCAATGTATTGCAGTTATAGGGTCAAACATTTTTTAATACTCTTTTAAAATGGTTAATATTCATCAAGCTCATTAAAAAAAGAAAAAAGAGAAAAGTTTAGGCTAAGTGAAATAAGTTTGTTACAAAGGAACACGTATTGTATGACTCTGTTTATCTGAAATGTCAAGAATAGGCAAATCCACAGGGACTGGTAGTTGTGAAGTTCTAAGGGTGGGACTGAGAGACTACAGCTAAGCAGATAAGACTTCTTTTGGGGGTTATAAAAAAGACCTAAAATTGATTAAAATGATAGTTACACAACTCCGTGAATATACTAAAAGCCATTGATTGTATACTTTAAATGCATGAATTGTACGGTGTATGAATTATAGCTCATTAAAGCTGTTTAAAAAAACAATGATTACATTTTATAAAACCATTACCTTTGCAACCAGCAGTGCATTTTCATCAACATTCACCGAATATTTCCACAAAACACATTACAAACAGACTTCATACAGAGTAAGGCAGATTTAGAAAGAAGGGGTTTGAGGTGGTAGGGGAGTAGGCAAGGGAGGACCTCAGCAAAAATCAAGAGCTGGCTACTATCTGGGTCAGGCTGGAGCAGAAGGCCCCCCCTCAGGTAGAATTACCATGACGTGAGATGGAGCCACACAGAAAAGGTTGAGAAATTTAGATTTTAAAGCTGAGTGGCAACTTGATTATGGGGATCCATATGTTGGATCTAAGATGGGGAATGGTGGGGTGGTGAAGAGCGAACAGTAGGGGCCCAGCCATGTGTCAGCAGCAGTTGCAAAGGGCATCAACAAACACAGTGGTAGCAGGAATAGAAAAGACAGTGCAGATGGTGGAGTGACCAAAGGAAGGCCTGGGAAGGAGACTAACTCTGCCCCTGTTGTTGGTGTTAGGTGCTTGCCTATAGTGATGTAGAAACAGATAAGTGAAGTAGGTTGAGGTGATGTGGCTGGAGTCCAGACGCAGAGCTGGGGCTCCAACCTAATCCTAAAGGCAGTGCTCTCTGAGCTGGATCCTTTAAACCTTCCTTCCTACTTTCTACCTCCCGTTCTCTACAATGACCAACCTGTAGCGCTCCACGGAGGCAAAAATCTTCCTGAGGAAAGAATTAGTAAACATGGATTTCTGAATTAAAAACAAATACCAGGTCCTATCCCTCTCCCCAACCCTAAATATTTGATTCAGGCTCACAAATTATGAAAATATTGGATGTCAGGGCTCCACATGGGAGCACACTTAGGACTTGGCTTTGTTGTTAGGTACTGTAGAGTCGGTATCCCACTCATAGCGACCCAACGTACAACAGGTAAAACCCTATTGTCAGTGCTTCTCTGCTGTTCATAGGGTTTTCAATGGCAGATTGATTTTGGGGAGTGGGTTGCCAGGTCCTTCTCCCAAGCCTACAGCACCTGATGTTCCCAGGCAGTCTCCCATCCAAGTACTAAGCAGACCCGACCCTGCTTAGCTTCTGAGATCTGAGGGGATGGGATGCCACAGGGCTACAGCTGCAGGCTAAGACTTGGCTAGTTCTCACAAATGGCAAAGTGGTTGGATATATGTTCCCTGTGGGTCTTTGTTCAAAATACAGAGATACTCCAGGGCTGTCTGAGGACAACAGCCTATACTTATATTACAATTATGTAAAAAGTATGTATGCACATGGATGAACACAAGGCATGTCGTGGTTTGAGGTTATGGTTAATTGTAAAAATACTTTTGTAATTAGTAATAGATGCTTGTGCAATAAATAAAAATCGATGGGGAACCACTCCTTGACTAAGAAAACTCACTCTGCTGGGACAAGAGAGCTCCCAGCCTGGTATCTGGTGCATCATTTAATGTTTGTTGAATCAAGGTGTGCAGGTGACAAGAAGTTACACATGCTAAAGTAAATTGTTGTTGTTGTTGTTGTTGTTGTTAGGTGGCATAGACCTTACCTACAACAGGTGAAACAGTATTGTTAGTGCTCCTCTGTTATTCATAGGGTTTTCAATGGCTGATTGTTTGTGAGATTTTTTTAGGGGGGCGGGGGAGTGGGTTGCCAGGTCCTCTCCCAAGCCTACAGCACCTGGTGTTCCCAGGTGGTCTCCCACCCAGTACTAACCAGGCCCAGCCCTGTTTAGCCAGATCTGACGGGATCAGATGCCACAGTGGTAAATGGATCTTTCTGAATGGAACATGTCAGTCTTTCTGCAATGCCCATTCCCTTTCCACATAGTAGGGGGGCTTAGAGTTTCAAAGAAAAAAAGCGAACTCCCAATGTAGTATAAGGTTAATACCTTCTTATTCAGACGCCAGAAAGTACTAGAGGGCAATTATCTTACTCACTTCAGTCTTCCGTTGCAATTTGAAAGACACAGAGATAAAACTTCAACTTATTAAGCATATCAGTGACTGCTGAAATTTGAACCCAGACCCCCTAGGGCCCTTGAAATGCTAAGTTCCTCAGGCTCACATCTTGCTCTCTTTTCTTGAAAACCCCAGGGGTCTGTGGGGAAGTCAACAGAATTACTCTATCCCATGATGCTTTTGAATTATGGTGAATATACCAGGGACTGCCAAAAGAAATCAACAGATCTGTCCTAGAAGAAGTGCAACCAGAGTGCTCCTTGGAAGCAAGGATGGCTAGACTGTGTCTTACATACATTGGACATGTTGTCAGGAGGGACCAATCCCTGGAAAAAGACATCAAATTTGGGAAAGTGAGGGGGGTCAGTGAACAAAAGGAAGACCCTCTACTAGATGTATTGACACAGTGCCTGCAACAATGGGCTTAAGCATAAAAATGATCCTGTGCATGACACGGTGTCAGGTAGTGTTTCACTCTGTTGTACATAGGGTCACTATGAGTCGGACCTGACTCAATGGCACTTAACAACATGAGTAAAATCTTCTACTCATTTCAGGCTATGGAAACTATAGCAGATTTGCTGAAGAGAGTGAAAAAGCACCTTAAAGTAAAATGTCTGGACCGATTTAGGGGACAGAAAGGAATATAAATCACATGTCTTATCATGAGTCAGCTGACCAATTAGCAGCTAAGCAAGGGGCCTCTCTGTCTTTTCCCCAGACCCTCCCTCTCCAGCTGTGGTCAGAGGACTGACCATTCTGGCCTCTATCAACCACCTCCATGGACTGCTCTCAACCACCTGTGGCTTGAGCTGTTCCTCCCCAGGGAAGGTCTCCTGCAATGTGGCTCTTCTGAGGTTATCTTGAAACAGCATAAAAGGCGCAGTGTTTGAGGTCTCAATCCTCAGGCTCCATAGCCTCCCAAAGGGCCAAATTCTGAGTAATAAATCTCCATGAAGGCAGGCAGTGTCAGCGAAGAGAAGCAAGGAAGCAACTCTGACTTCCTTCATTTGTACTTCTTTGCATAAATTCACTCCAAAAACTTATCTGGCAGGAAAATCCTACCCCCGCTGATGTTTCCACCCTGCCTCTGTCCTGCTGACCCCAAGGTGCTTCAAGATTACCATGGGAACCTTCTGGGTCTCAATTATGAAACCATTAAAAAGTGCCAATTATAAGACCTCAGAAATGCTCCTGGGAAACGTGTTACACACCTCAAAATGGCCAACCTCTTGCCTCAGATTCACTTTATAAGTAAAGTTCAGGAAACAGGTCACCCAGATGTGTGGGTATCCCAGCCCCCACCTCAGTCCAACAGGACTGTGTTTTAATATTTTCCATGCTACCCTTGAGAAAATGGAGATAGATTCGTTGGCTGAAACCAAAGGGAGGAAAAAACCATCACAGAGCTGGGCTGCCTGTTTAGAATCCAGTTGTGGAATAAATCAGAAATGTTGGCACATTCAAAAATTTTTCAAACTACATTCATTAAACAGTCTACATTTGCAAAGTTCTGGGCAACAAAGAACTAAGTGACAAATGTGTGCTGGCACACGGCATTTGGAGGTGCCACATGGGCCTGACACAAAAATATACTTTTCACTTAGTCCACTCAAAAGAGGTAACTCTGGGTCAAAGGCTTATGCGATCCCATTTGGGTTTGCAGGGAAGGGATGGGGGCAGCAATGGAACACCCCACCACACCCACAAAGTGCCTGTTCAGGATTGCTGGTGTGTGATTTGGGTATTCTTAGCTCTAACTGCCACATCTCTGGAGGAGCACAACCCTTGTTTCAAGGGACTGCCTCTGCCACCCTATCCCCAAAACACAACTAAACCAAACCACCTCTAGGGCTCCTTAAACCCCTCCAGGACAGCCTGCCTCCCACCCTTCAAAGTTCCCCTAGCACTGGAAAAGTGAACTAACACCGAGCACCTGAAAGTCAGGCAGGCCCTTCAATCCCCCGCAGGAAATTCTTCCTGGCTTCCTCACCCTCCCTGGCCTTTTCTCGCTAGTCCTAGGGATTCATTTCCTCACCTTCTCACGGTTACACAAACACAACCCCAAGAGCTCGACCCCAGGGGGACGCTGCGGGCGCCACCACGCAGGCACCTACACATACGCACACACGCACACACGCTCACACACACTCTCTCCCCCTCTTACTGATGCTCCGGCCCCACAAACACCTCTGGACACAGCTTGAGTCTCGCCTCATGCACCCCTCCGCCTAAGGGTGCTTTTCTAAGGCTGCTTAGCTCCTGGTCCGCAGGGTCCCCCATTTTAGTATTTTTCTTTTAAAAAGCTGACGATGTTAACTTCGCCCCCGAAGAGGCAGATGGGTGCTGGGTGCTCCGCGCATTTGCCAACCCCACGCACGCTGCTCCCCGCAGCCTGGCTCCGGCCCCGGGGCGCTGGTGTCCGCCTCTGAGGCGAGTCTGGGAAGCCGACCCGGCTCCCCTTCCACCCCAGCAGCTTCCGGGACCCGCGGGCGTGAACCAAACCCCGGGGCGCGGTGGCCCTGGGCCCCGCGCGGCAGCCCGCGGAACTTCGTGCGGCGCCGGGCGCCCGCCGCGCTCCGACCCCAGCCCCGGGCGCCGGCCACGAGCTCCGACCGTTCCGCGGCGCCTCCCACCCCTCCCCGCCCCAAACCAACAAATAAACACAACTTTTTATGCAAAGAAAACAAACTTCAGCGACGAGACTCACCTCTGGAGCGGCGGGTGCCCGGGGACGACGAGCCGGGCCCGGGGGTCTGCGAGGCGGGCGCGGAGAGAACCACGCAGCCCTGCTCCGCGAACACACAACACCCACTGGGACACACCGGGACACTCGGGGACACGCCACACAGGGGAACAGCCGCAGCGGGAGCAACAAAGGAGCCCCACACAGGAAAGCTGCCGGCCCTGGAGGGAGGGCGCGTGCGGGCGCGCGGGGTGTGAGGGTGCGTGTCTGTGCGTGTGTGTGTGCGTGTGTGTGAATGTGAGCGCGCGCGCGCCGGGGGCTGACACCCTCGGGCCCTCGGGGCTCAGGGTCCAGGCGGTAGGAAGCGGGGGCCACGGCAGCTGCGGCGGCTGCAGGAGGACAAGGCAGGGGACGCCGTGCCCAGCGCACCGGATCCCTCCATATGGAAGAAGCTTTTTTGGATGACTGAACTCGCAAACAATTCCTTCTTTTGCTTCTCCAGCCTAGGAGCCTCCCATTACCGAGCGAGGAGGGGAGAGGGGAGCAAAAGGGGCGGGGAAGAGGGGGAGGAGCGAAACGGAGCAAAGAAAAAGTCTTGGAAAGGAAACTGCAAAACATACACGCACACGCGCGCGCGCACACACACACACGCAAGCACACACACACGCACACACACACGCACACATACACACACACACAGGATCCCTAAACTCTAGGACAGTTTTCCCCTTAACACCCACTTTCCTTTTGCTGCGTGTTAGATCGAAGATCGACGCTGCCCTCCAACTTCTTTCCCTTTCCCATACCACAAGCAATGTCCCATGCCTTTCTCCCACCCCAGGGACTCCCTTGACCCTCTTTATCCTCACCTGTGACCTTTCCTCTGGCCCACACTACCCTTCTCTCCTGTGGCCCAGTCTTTTCTCCCTAACCCTTTTCTGGCACCCAGGTCTCATTCTGCAAACTGTTGTATCAATCAGTAAAAACAGTTTATTAAATGTGCTACCCCTTTCCCCCCGCCCCCCCCCCAAAAAAAGGCAGAGGCAGTTGAGAAAATAAGGAAACTGTCTCAGGAAAGCACAAATCTGCCTAATGGGATGGTGGGCTGGGGAAAGCTTGCCTGGTTCTCCATTGACAGCACGCCCTGACCTCCATTCATCATCCCAGGATGGAGCAGACAGGACAAGAGATGAGGGTTGTGGCGGTAGAGAAAAATTGGCTACCTGTATGTGTCGGGCAGAAAAAGCAGAAAACATTCAGAGCACTAATTCTCAAAGTTGGACTGTGGCAGAACTTCTCAGGCAAATTTGTTACAATGCAGATCACTGGGCTCCACCTCCAGTTTCTGATTCAGTGGTTCTGGGCTGGGCAAGAATTTCTTCCTAGTAAATTTCCAAGTGGTACTCAAACTACTGGTCCAAGGACACACTTCCGAAATCACTTTTCCAGAATACTGACAAGTCAAAAACATTGAGTTGGTGACACGTTGTGTCTCCTCATGTAGGGATGAAGCAGATTATGAAGGGTCATTATCCCATAACTTCATACTCCAAGACCCCAGAAGAGTTAAGCCAACTAGTTCAAAGTACACCTGATTGTGTGCGGACGTGGAGAGGAGGCTGTCCTTCCAGTGGGTTAGGCAAGCCAAGAGCAGGGCAAATGGAGGTGCTGCTTTGCCTCGGTGACAGAGGAGCCTGCACCAAGGTCAGGAAGCCACTGTGTGGCTTTGAAAAAGTCACTTAATCTTTCTGGGCCGTGGTTTTGTTTTCTATTGTTTAGGTTCTCTCTAGTAAAACTACATACTTTACACTGAGTATGTGATTCCAGTTAAAACTGAACCCACTTAGGAAAAAAATGTATCCCATATTTTGTGGGGTTTTTTTCCTCCTGCATTTAATTCAGGAAAGAGCCAGTCATCTCCTCCCACCCCCCACTGGATTTTTGAAACAGGGTCTCACTATGCAGCCCAAGTTAGCCTGGAACTCTCTGTGCAGATCAGGCTGGCCTCCAACTCACTTGATTCTCCAGCTTCTGCTTCCTGAGTGCTGGGATCACAGGCCTACAGGGAGCCAGTTTCTCTACCGATTCGTCTGGTACTTTCGGGTCTGTGTGCCTGGATTTTGTGTGATAAAATGAATCAAATGGATGAAACATTTTCATTGAGAAAGTGAACCTCCCACCTGCATTCCCCTTCTTTCTCTCCCCTGACTTCCTTTCTCTTTTAATCTTTAGGAATCTCCCTGAACATTCTCAAAGACCAGTTTTTCTCTCTGTTCAATGACAATATTACCTTCCACCTTCTCATTATCCTTCTGAGGCACAATTCAGGAATACAAGGCCTGGGGACCACCCTGGGCATGGAATTCAAGGGAGTGGGTCAGCCAGTCTTCCACTGTTATGAAAATACCACCTCTCTGAGAGCTCCAAGCAGGGTGTCCAGCTTTCTGTTCTTCAAAGTTGGATTCCAGGTACCACTACCACTGCTGATGGTGAGATTCCAACAGGAACAAAATTCATCTCAGACTGATCCTTCTAGATTCCTATATATACTGTTTATTGCTTAACATATCAAAGATGTTCCCTACCCTTTCATGTTGTCTTTCTCCTAGGACTTTTCATTCCCTCCACTGTTTTGTTGTTATTGTTTTGTTTTTGTTTTGGTGGTACTGGGGGATTTGAATCCAGGGCCTTGTGCTTGCATGCTTTACAAGTGCTGTACCACTAAGCTGCACTCCTAGCCCTTTTTTTTTTTTTTTTTTTTTTTTTTTTTTTTTTTTTTTTTTTTTTTTTTTTTTTTTTTTTTTTTTTTTTTTTTTTTTTTTTTTTTTTTTTTTTTTTGAGACGGGATCTTGCTAAATTACGCAGACTGCCTCTGGTCTCGAACTTGAGACCCTCCTGCCTCTGCCTCCTGAGTAGCTGGGATTATAGGCTTGTGCCACTGTGCCCAACCCACTCTGGTCTTTAGGTCCACCCAGCCTTGAGTTCTGAGTCAAAGTGGCAGTCTTAACCACCACTATTTAGCCAGGAAAATGACCCATGACCTTGAAACTCCCTTACCCAGGAGAATCACAGTGGTTTTTTGCCTTCTCTATAGTTTAGATGGCTGGGATTTAACTCAGTTGGTAGAGCGCTGCTCTGCAGTCTCTGAGGTCCTGGGTTTGATTCCTAACACCACAATAATGGGAGAAGGACATGGCAATCCACTCCCAAGGCAATCCCAAAACAATCAGCCATTGAAAAACCCTATGAGGGTCACTATGAGTTGGACACGACAGCACCTAACATCAGCAACAACGTACTTTAGACAGAATGCAGATCACAGCTGAATGGAGAGGATTTAATTCTGTGCAACAACAAGCGTAGTATTTGCACCTCAAATGTGTTTACTGGTTTTATGGCTCTTTGTATTAATGTGATTGTGTTTGTTGTTACAACTCTTATAAGCGCAGTGTATCTCTGAACTCTCTCCCTGCTCCCGTTTGCCTGGAGTATGTTCCTTGCCTGATTCTCCCCTCCTCTTTTGTTAGTTTCCCTATTCTAACCCACTCTGCCTCATCCCACCACTCCAGCCATCTTAGGTGGTGTCTGAGCTAAGTGAGGTGCTCTTGCTACTCTTCATTCACTAATGGTGATTTACCTCTGGCATCTGTTTTTTAGAGACTTCATCCACCAAGAAGGTAGTATTTAGTATAGAGGTGTGGGGGAGAGTGGGAAGGGAGCATAAGTCTATATAATTCACTATTGTTAGCCCGTGCATAATAAACTGGAAGAAGAAACCCTATGAATGAAAAGATGCTGTACCCTCCTCAGTATGCTGCAGACCCTCCCCCTGTATCAAATAAACAGGGATTTCCTGGGTTCTCAAGGATATATGGAGAAAATTACTGAGAAAATTACTGAGAAAAATACTGAGAAAATTACTAAGATGTAGACAAAGAGGTATAGGGAACTGATTTTCCCTCTTTTTAAAAAATAAATCTGTTTTCCTAACTATAAAATATTGCACTGAAGATAATTCAGAGAGTACAAAAAAGACAAAACAAAATAAAACACCACAAAGGAGGGGGAAAATCACATTAAACCTATTATACAAGAATAACAGTATTAGCTGGCTATAGTGGTACATGCCTGATATCCCAGCCACTCAGGAGGCTGAGGCAGGAGGATTGTGAGTTCAAGGACAGAGGTACCCTGTTAGTTATCCAGACTCTGTCTCCAAATAAAAAATAAAAAATAGGAAGGGGCTTGGCGTGTGGCTCAGTGGTGGGGCATTTGCCTAGCATACATGAAGCCCTGGTTTCAATCCCCTAGGATCACAAAAATAGATAGATAGATAGATAGATAGATAGATACATAGATAGATAGATAGGATAGCACTACTAACATAGTGGAGTGTGGTTTTTTTCCTAGTCATGTTTCTTTCTTGTTTTTGTTTTTTCATTAATACAAATACATTGTATTACTTTATCTACAATTGTGTCATTCTAGTTGAATCAGAACTGGAAGATGTTTAAATAGCAGCATAAACCATGCACATTTATTCAATATTTGTACTCTTTTTTTTCTTATGCATTTGGTAATTCAGGCAGGATCCAGTTTCTCCAATGATTTATCTGGTACTTCTATATTTTGCAAAATTGGGTTCATAATATATACATGTTGCTTTTTAATATTCTAGTATATTATTTTCCCTGTACCACTGAATCTTCAAAGTTTGACTTCAACCACTGTGTACTGTTCCATCAAAGAGGGAAATTATTTATTCAATCATTCTTCTATTGTCATATGTTTAGATTGTTTTATTTGTACTATTATCCTGCATTGTAGTAGACTAAATATCTTATTATAAATCTTTATGATCCAGATTGTTTTCTAAGGGGGAATTCCTAAGAGTAAGAGTTTTGGATCAATGAGTAGAATATAACATTTAAAGGCTTTGGGTTAGTATCACAAAATTGTACTCCAGTGGTTCCAATGTACATTTCTCTTTGATTATTTTAATCAGAAATAACAATGACATCATTATACACAAGGCCCCAAGTGGAGACTTGACTGAATTGTCTAGTTTGGGTGATTGCATTCACCAAATAAAGAAAACAACGGTCAAATAGTCACTATAGTAGAGACTACACTCAAGTGGGAAAAGCTGGACAATATGGACAATAATTCCTTATTATTTGAACTCAGTTATATTTATGATTTTAGTTAGCCTTTTCAACAACCCTCTGAGAAATAAGCTAGTGATTATTGAGCACTTTCTTCTCCCAGGCTCTATGCTGGATTCTGTGTATACATTCAACTTTGAATATCCACAAAACCCTTTGATGTAGTTTAAATTTTCTCCATTTTTATGGTTAAGGAAAATCATGTTGCCTGAGATGCCAAGCACCAAAGTGGTGGTACTAATCAAAATAGTGCAGCACACTTTTTTCTCACAAGTGCTTCATCATTTGTAAGCTACTTCTTGGAATAAGAAAGGCACATTTAAAAGATGTCTGAATTTTGGCAAGCCATTAAGGAATCTGTTATGGTTTTTCAAGGACTGTTTTTATAAAGACACATCTAAATGCATTCAAAGAACTAAGGTAAGTTACTAATTGTAGCTAATATGAGAGTCTAAGGGTTGTATACCATAGGAGAATAGAGTTCTGATGTCTGAGTTAAGATTAAAGGCTAGATACTAAAATTCACAGTACTAACAGTAATTAGTAAATTGGCTTTTGTGTACACTCCTATTCTCAAAGCCAATGTTTAAATAAAGATGTTTTATCTTGATAAGAGGTTGTAGAAATGAAATATTAATGCCTCCAACTTTCTGGTTTAAAATTCTGCTTGTTAAATGTATAAAGCTTTTATTAAGGCAATATCTAAATACATTTTCAAAATAAATGCATAGCTTAATCCATTAATTTAGGATTAAGAAAGTCAGCCCTCATTTGCTTGTTAGTACACCATTAACTAGTTACCCAGATTGGCCTTCCTCACCATGGTGGATATCACAAAGGCTGCTGGAAAAAGAATGTGCCAATCATTCTAAAATATTTGTAGACTGAATGAAGAATGCTGAAAGAAAGTATAAGATTGACCTATGCAACAATTAGTAACCAATGCAAGACAGCATGTAATTAAATCCTAAATTGCATGGTTCAGGCAGAATTACAGGTGAGCCCGGCACAATGCCATCTATTCCACACACAAGTTGAGCTGGCTGGGGTTGAATTCCCTAGCCTTGGGTTGCCAAGTGAGTGTTCCTATTGGCTACTGTTCTGTTGACTTTAAGGGAGTAGTCACTAGGTCCTTTGGAAGCTGCCTATGGATAAATGTACCCTAGGGTGAGGATGGCATACAATTGCTGTTGTTGTTAGGGGCCATCAAGTCGTGTCCGACTCATATAGACCCTCATAAGGTTTTCAATGGCTGATTGGTTTTCCACATTGTCTCAAGAGTGGATTGCCACGTCCTTCTCCTGTTTTTGTGGTGCTGGGAATCAAATCCTGGATCTCAGAGACGGCAGAGTGGTGCGCTACCAACTGAGCTAAATCCCAGCCCCTGACATACACTAGGAAGAGGATATTGTGAACTCAGGACAAATCTGTGTTTGAATCCAGTCTTAAATAAGCTGTATAAATTTGGACAAATTACTAACCTCTCTGAACCCCCATTTTATCATCTGTGGAAATTAGAAATAATATATATGAAGTGTCTCAGCCTATGTCTCTAAGTGGCTCATCTGGTACAAATACATCAGCTGTTTATGGCTAGTGTTTATTTTGAATTGATCATTTTCCATGCCATGCCCATTGTGATATAGATTTTTTAATCAAACTCTTGGTAGGAACTCAGTAAAAAGCAGTTATATTTGTAAAAGTTTGAGTCCAAGACACAGAAATGGAAAATAGGGTAGGCCAAAGCCATTTCTCTGACCCATCCTGTATGCTTGATTTTGCATACTTCTTAAGTCCCAGAAAAATAAAATCTGTTGACAATGAATTCCACTTGAGACCACTTTTTCAAGATATCAGACTCTCTGAAGCAAGTACAGCCCCATTGAATCCCACATGAGACCCCCACCTTCCACAACTGCCTCCATCTGTTCTCCCCTGGCCCCCCTCACGTGTGAGGCTGGGAAACTTTGGATTCTGGAGCTGCCCAGACTCCAGCTGTTTAATATTGTGTGGCAAAGACAGCAAAGAGGGCAAGGGCGAGAGATTCCAGATGAAAGCAGAAACTCAAAGAGAACTGGACCTCAGAGCTTTGATACCAAACTCAGTGGGTCACAACCTCCGTTAAATTTGTTCAGTCAGCCATTCAAGAGGGAAGAAGTTTCTCACACATCCCATAAGGGTTTTTAGCAACGGGATGCCTCCACAGAGGGGAATCAATGTTCCGGGAACCAAGCAGGGCAGAATCTAATGGCAAAGCTACCATCGCAAGCTCAGAGGCAGGTAGTGTGTGCTCCCTTGTTTTGCTTCAAATGCGTTGTTTTCTTTCTTCTTCATAAGATCCTGGGGATTCTTTGGGACTTTGGGCCATAGCAACAGAGGAGCAGTTATGCCCCACTGTACTCCACCCTCCCTTGCTTCTTCAGCCCTTTGCCCTCAAGCAGAATTTAACAAGGAAGTTCAAGCTCTGCCAGTCTCCTGGTTATAGAGAAAAGGCTGAGCAACCTCTCTGGACAGTGTTTGGAAGGTCTCTATCAACCTCTGGGCAGAGCCAAGAGGAAGGGAGAGGAGCTGAGGGGAAGGCAGATGCTGGGGTTATAAAAGCCTCCCTCCCACCTCTCCCACTCAGAGTCAAAAAACACTTCTACCTTCCCTGCCTTTTATTGATTGGATTCATCAACTAGGAAATGGAATTGTTTGAGGCTTAGTGGGCCCACTTTAAGAAATGCCTTGCTGGTGTGGCAGTACACACCTTTAATCACAGTGACTTGGGAGGCAGAGGCAGGAGGATTGCAAGATGGAGGCCAGAGGCAGCCTGCATAACTTAGTGAGACCCTGTCTCAAAATACAAAGTCAAAAATGGGCTGGGGGTACAGCTCAGTGGTTGAGCGCTTACAAAAGCATGCATGAGGATTCAACTCCCCAGTACCACAAAAGAAGAAGAAAGAAGAAGAAGAAGAAGAAGAAGAAGAAGAAGAAGAAGAAGAAGAAGAAGAAGAAGAAGGGGAGGAAACAAGAAGCAGCAGCAGCAGCAGCAGCAGCAATGCCTTGCTTATGCTCCTCTGCCTGGGATAAGGAAGGACTAAGATTAATCACACAATCCACAGATTCTTAATTCTTATTTTAAAAAAGCCCTAAGGCTTGTCTTTATTTACCCAGAAGAGATGAGGCTGGAATCAGTCATGTGTTTTCTATTCTTTAATAGCTGTCCAGTTCCTTTGGTAGAGGGAGCTCCCTGATCTGGTCTAGCTCAACTCTCCAGACTGACTCCCCAGGGTCCTCCATCCTCTCCTTGCCCTTCCTCAAAGCTCCATACTTTGGTATGCTTCCCAGCCTGCCCACTTTCTCTCTTTCTCACTTAACCCCCTTTTCCTCTGCTCTGCCCACTTACTTTCAAGCCTTCCCCCTAACATCATCTCCATTAGCAAGACTTATCAAGAGTCTCTCTCCTCAACTCCCCAACTCTGGCTACCTTCCCATGGATAGAAAGATAGGGAAATTTGGGGGAGAGGAAAAGGGAAGGAGCTTTCACCCCAGGTTCAGCTTTGAGACTTGTCAGCTGAGAGTCAAAAACTTTGACACAACTACCAAAACCTGCTGTGAGGACTGCCTGCATAGAGATGTTATTTTGGAGAGACATTTTAAATAATGAAAATGGTAAACTAGTAATAAGCCATGTTTGGGGTCAAAAGTGTATGTAACCTTTGGGTTTGACCTTGTTTTCCCTTCTGTAATTCTGTGCTTCTTTGAGACATGCCCAGGGAACTCCCTCGTGATTTTTTTCTTAGGTCTAAACAATGGAACTTCTTTTGATCTTGTTGGCAACTCCCTAGCCCATGACAGGGGCCTTTCTAGGTGTTTGAGGCTCACGTCACTGAGTGCCCAGGGTTGGATGTCCACAGCTGACATCACGTGGGGTGTAACCTAGGTTAAAGAAAACTGGAGAAAACACGTGACCAGGGCCTTTTTCTTTTTGGCTTTCCTGGGAAGCCCATGTCTGTGTCCTAGATTCCTATCTCTCTCTCTCTTTGAAGGCCCACATTTCCTAAAGTGTGGATTTAATAAACTCTACAACCTTGTTTCACTCTCACTGACTCACCCTGAAATTTGTTTCTGTGATGAAGCCAAGGACCAGGCTTAACCTGAGTTGAGGACCCCGCTAGGGGAGCTCCTAAGGTGGGGTGGCCAGGCTGAGCTGCACCTCCCTGCACCCCAGGTGACAGAACCTCTTCTTGCCTTTCTCTTGAATTTGTCGTGACCATTGTAATTGCAATGGTCATGGTAATTGTGGGTCTGTCTTTTTTCTTGGCTGGAATATCCTCAGGCTCAAGGGCAATCCTTGTTTGTTTCGTCTTTGTACCTGCACTGTCAGCACAGCACCTAGCATATAGTGAGCATCCAATATGTAAATATATCAAATGAAAAATTAAAATCAAGTGTTCCTGTTACAGCAGTTGAAGCCTAGTAGACCTATGTAAGCCTCAAATGCTGAAATGTTACCAGTAACTTGGGCCTGTGATAGAATCATAGTTTTAAAACCAAAAACCAGGCTTTTGCCTAAAGCAAGTTAAGACTTGTTTGTCTTAGATATAAAGCAGCATGACTACTATGTAGTATTTTGCATTTAAATGCTAGTGACATGTTTGAAATGATAACATGTGACTGACTTCTAGCTGCATAGATTTTTTTTGCTTTTATTTTTGAGATAATTATAAGTCACATAAACTGTGTATCTCCACCCAGTTGTCCCCTGACTGTAGCACAATGTCTGCTCTCACAATAGTACAATTTCTTACTAAATTGACATTGATACAATCATTAACCTTATTCAGATTTTCCCAAGTTTACCTGCACACTCATTTGTGAGTAGTTGTGTGTTTTAAAGATGATTTGGGGATCCAAAGAAATATGTAGATTAAATACACCCCATCTCAAAATCCCAACAGCATTTTTTTTCACCAAAATAGAAAAAGCTTTAAAAGTCATAGGACCCTCAAAGGATTCTGAATACCCAAAAGAATCTTGAAAAAAAACAAAGTTGGAATCCTCACACTCTTATTTCAAAGCATATTATAAGCAATAGCAATTAAGATGGTGTTAGAATGGTATAATGATAGACAGATCCGTGGAACCAAATAGCTCAGAAATAAACCTTTGCATATATGGTCAAGTGATTTTTGACAAGGATGCCAAGAGTACACAACAGAGAAAGGGCTTTTTAACAAATGGTGATGAGCAAACTAGATATCCACATGCAAAAGTATGAAGTTGGACCTTTACCTTACAATACACACAAAAATCCCATCGAAAACCCTGTGAATAACAGAGAAGCACTGACAATAGTGTTTCGTCTGTGGTACACAGTGTCGCTATGAGTTGGACACCAACTTAATGGCACCTAACAAAAACAACACACAAAGATTAAGTAGAAATTATTAAAGATCTAAAGCTATTAAACTCCTAGAAGAAATTGTAGAAGAAAAGGTTCAAGATCTTGGATTTGGCAATTTCTTGGACATAACATTAAAGGTTGTTGTTGTTAGGTGCTGTCAAATCGGTATCTGACTCATAGCGACCCTACATACAACAGGTGAAACACTATTGTCAGTGGCTCTCTGCTATTCATAGGGTTTTCAATGGTGGATTGATTTTTGGGAGTGGGTTGCCAGGTCCTTCTCCCAAGCCTAGAGTATCTGGTGTTCCCAGGCGGTCTTCCATCCAAGTACTAACCAGGCCTGACCCTGCTTAGCTTCCGAGATCTGATGGGATCAGACGGCACAGTGGTACAGCTGCAGGCAAAATCAAAGGTACAGACAATGAAATAAAAAATAGAGAAGTAGGACTCCATCAAACTGAAAAACTTTTGTGAGTCAAAGGAAATAATCAGCAGAGTTAAAAGGTAACTTACAGAATGGTAGAAAATAATTGAAAATCATATACTGATAAAGGCTTAATATCCAGAATATGTAAGAAACTTCTATAACTCAAAGGAAAAAAAACAAATAACCTGATGTGAAAATGGGCAAAAGACTCAGGCACATTTGTGCATATTCTAATCCCAGTGACTCAGGAGGCAAAGGTAGGAGGATGAGTTCAAGACCAGAGGCAGCCTGTGTAACTTAGTGAGACTCTGACTCAAAATAAAAAATAAAAATGGGCTGGGGGTGCAGCTCAGTGGTAGAGCACTTGCAAAGTAGGTGCAAGGCCCTGAGCTCAACGCCCAAGGACTACAAAAAAAAAAAAAAAAAAAAAAAAAAAAAAAAAAAAAAAAAAAAAAAAAAAAAAAAAAAAAAAAAAAAAAAAAAAAAAAAAAAAAAAAAAAAAAAAAAAAAAAAAAAAAAAAAAAAAAAAAAAAAAAAAAGAAAGAAAGAAAGCAAGGAAAAAAGGAGAATGGACAAAGGACTTGAATGGCATTTTTCCAAGGACCAAAGAATGTGTGTGTATGTGTGTATGTGTCTATATAAACGACAATGAGAAAGGTCACTAGCAAAACATCACAAAAGAAAACAAAAACATACACAAAATAACAAATATCAGCAAGGATATGAAGGGATTGAAACCTTTCCACATTGTTGGTAGGAATGTAAAAATGGCACAGCCACTATGAAAAGCAGTCTGGAGGTCTCTCAAAAAATTAAAAACAATTATTATATGATCTAACAATACCATTTCTAGATGTATATTCAAAATAATTGAAATTAGGATCTCAAAGAGATACCCATACTCCTGTGTTCATGGAGGCACTATTTACAATAGCCAAGAGGTAAAAGTAATCCAGAGGTCTATTGAAAGACATATGGATAAAGAAAATGTGGTATATACATACAATGAAATATTATGCTGCCTTCAAAAAGAAGGAAATTTTCTCACATATTCCAATACTGATGAAGCTGGAAGACACTATGCTAAGCAAAATCATAATCAAAAGCTATTCATAAATTGACAAATATTGTATGATCCCACTCTTATGAAGTATCTAAACTAGTCAAAATTACAGAAACAGTCCAAAGGTGGTTACCAAGAGCTAGGGTGAAGGAGTTTGGAGAATTAGTCTTTATTGTGTATGGAGTTTCAGTGTTGCAAGATGAACTTCTAGAGCTTTATTGCACAACAATGTGAATACAGTTACTACTACTGAACTGTACATCTAAAAATGCTTAAGTTGGCAAATTTAATGTTTTTATTTCTTTTTTATATTATTATTATTATAAAAAATGATTTATGACTTGTATTTGTATAGCCTAGCCCCTGACTGTCTGGCCACAGTTGATAGGAGTTAGGACCATGCCCAGCAGGCCCCATAAAAGAGCTTCATTCTCTCCCAGAAAGGATACAGGAATAAGATTCATCCCTGATACAGTATCTGCTTTGAACCCTCCAAGACACCACTGTAGAATGTCTTATTTCTCTTCTGACAGGACAAGTAAAGATCAATTTCCTGGAGGACATATAATGCGTTAGAAGATGTCCATCCACCGTTTTCTGCCATCTGTTAACATATTCAGCATGGCTGCTATGATTTGGTTATGGTTTGTGTCTACCAAAGGCCCATGTGCTGGACACTTAGTCCTCAGTGTGACAATGTTGAGGAGTGGGAACCTTTAAGAGGTGGGGCCTAGTGGAATATAGTTAGGTCATTGGGGCATTGCCTTGGAAAGAGATTATTATAGTTCTTGCAGGACCCCATGTAGTTTGTACTAGAGTGGGTTACTATAGAAAGAGTAAACCTGGTCCTGGATTCCCTCTTGTCATGTGATTGCTCTCTCTTACATGCACTTCCACCAGATGCCAGCCACCACATTGTAATGCAGGCACAGAGGCCTGAAGCAGAGGTTGGACAGATGAGGCTGCCTGAGGCAGGGTTTTAAGCCTCTAAAACTCTTTACTTTATAAAATACCCAACTTCAGGTGTTTTGTCAAAGCAACAGAAAAGAGGCTGATACAGTGGCCTACATAATTTTACCATACAAAATAAAACTGCTGGTCTCAGAGAGAAGTTGAGAAATCAACCTCCCCTCTTTCACAATCCACAACAGACAAGGAGCCCGAATGAGATTGTAACCTCCTAACTGAGACATAATAGGGGGCAAAGACCACTGCCTAGACATCTGCCAAATATGCTGTGGAATTGCTAGCTGGGGTGGCCACTTGCTCGTGCTTCCTTGAGGTGAGTGGGGTGCTTGGCTTACCCCAACCCTCCCCACATTTACATTCAGACCCTCGCCAAGGCCAGAGGGTAACTCAGATCATGGAGCAAGGGTAAAAGGGAAAAGACCAGGGGAAGGAAGAGGTTGAGAGCTTGGGAGGAGGTAGTAGAGAACCTGCCCCTAGCAGGAGGGGGCAGGAGGGGGCACATGAGCTGGCACTCCACCTTGCCAGTGCATACTCTACTGTCCCAATGAACTTCACTGATGAAACCAGTTCATGGGTTCAAACACTATCTACACACCATGAGGCTGCCTGAACGCACCAAACCAAACCCATCTGAAACTACCACTTTGTACTCTCCTTGAGACTGGTCCTAATGTCTCCAGAATCTAATGCCTGTACCCGGTCCCTTCAGAAATTGCCCTAATGCAGACCTTCATCACATTTGTGTGTGTGTGTGTGTGTGTGTGTGTGTGTGTGTGTGTGTGTGTGGTACTTGAGCTTGAACCCAAGCATGCTAGGCAAGTGGTCCATGACTGGACTGCACTTCCGGGTTCCTTTTTTATTCTTTTTCTGAAACGGGGTCTCACTAAGGTGCACAGGTTGCTTCTGTCCTTGAATCTGCCATCATCAGGCTTCTGCCTCCCAACTCACTGAAATTATTGGTGTGTTCCATGGAGCCCGGCTAAACTTTTTTCTTTTTTGTGATGCTAGGGATTGAACCCAGAGACTTGCACATGCTCTACATCTGAGCTATATCCCCAGACCTATCATGTTTTA
The DNA here is from genome assembly GCA_007922755.1 of Pedetes capensis. Lineage (NCBI taxonomy): Eukaryota > Metazoa > Chordata > Mammalia > Rodentia > Pedetidae > Pedetes > Pedetes capensis. Next base: position 179,908 of record VMDO01000421.1, on the reverse strand, counting down.
CATGGATTATTGTAAACAACAACAATAACAACAACAACAAAAACCTCTTGATTAATCTCTTTAACTTCTATCTACTTCCATTCATGGTCTATTTTCCACATTTTGGATGGACACATCTTTAGAAATGTCAAATTTCAATTTCCACCACTGCATAAAAAGGAAAGAAGAAGAAGGAGGAGGAGGAGGGGGAGGGAGGAAGGAAGAAGAGAGAAAGAAAGCAAAGTATATTATGTGATATACTTCTTCCTGAAATTATTCATTGACCTCATTGACTACTTTCTGGATGGAATAAAACTGCTTAGGAAAGCACACTAAACCTTTCACACTGGTGCCAAGCAAGTACTTCCCCAGTGTGGTCTCCAACCATTCTCTGTGATGGATTCTGTTTCTTCCTTTCCATATAGAACTTCTTCAGCATGTTCCAGGATCATGCGTGTCCCTAGCTCTTTGTGTACATAGTACCTTGTTTTAGTCCCTTTACTGATATCTTCACCAAACTCCTACTTATACTGTAAAACTTAGCTTCATTGTTAATTCTTCTGGCCCTTCTTACCCACTGCATGTTACTAGCATGTGACAGGTGCTTATTGTCCAAGAAGCCCTATCACTTTATCCTTTTCAAATCACTTACTACACTGTCCTATAATTAAGTATTTCAGGCTGCCACATTTCTCAGTTGGAGGAAATGTCATTCACATGTAGTCTATTTTCAGTTTTCTCTACCTGATTCAAAACATATGAAGCCCAGGCCTAGGACTTACTCACCACGGTAGTCCTAAAGCCTAGTACAATTTCTGGAATAAGGTAGGCAATGTGCAGATGTTTGCTGAAGAAAAGAAGGAAAGGTGAGAGGGAGGAAGGAAGAACTCAGCAGCTGCCAGCTTGTAATAATTCTTTCTCTTCCAGCTGTATTCCTACACATCCTTCCCCATCAACTGCTTGATCTCTTAAGAGTCCACATAGGTTGTCAGCACAGTCAATCTAACTGATTGTGCAGGCACAGGATGGAAAATAATGACTTCACCAAATTTGAGTGGTGCTTTTGTACTGACAACAGCTGGCCCCTCAGTTTGGGGTCTCTTCATGTGAAACATGGACGTGCTGACACTTTTCTCCCTCAGGAATAATGAGTTCATATTGTTATTATAAGGCACTTTGAAAAATAAACAAATGGCTAACAATATACAAGAAAAGAATTTCAGCTTTTCTATGTACATAGAAAAGCAACTTAAAATTGCATAACACACATTTGTCTAAAGTCATAGAACTAAGCCAGCCATGGTGGTGGGTGACTGTGGTACCAGGACTCAGGTGGCTGAGGCAGGAGAATTGTGAGTTCGAGGCCAACTTGGGCTGCATACCAATATACCCTTAAAAAAAAAAAAAGAATCCATAAAACTATACTCCATAAAGAGAGAATCTTACAGTATAAAAAATTTAAAACTCGACCAGGAAGAACTCAAAATGGAATCAAAACTATAAAAATATTACTAATGAATAACATTACTATAATGGAAGGGTGGGGGAGATAAAAACTAATCCAAGTTACTTTAGAACACTATTCCAATGGGTATTGTAAGGCTAAACAAGAACTATACACAAATACTGTATTATAGTTAGTAAATCTATTCTTCACATGAGTATGACATATGTATTAGAGTTGAATAAATAATTAAATTAAACTCTCATGCTGAGTTACAGTCAGAGGTATCTATAGGAATTCATGATATATATATATACACACACATATATACAGAGAAGGAAATAAATATAGATGTATGTATGTACCTAATGTGTTCCTAGTATCCAAACATATCTACAAAGAGGGCATAAAAGCAACGACACCCCAGGAGCAGTGAGCACATCCAGTACCCAAATATTGGCATCTACATACCATTTTCTGATAGAAAAAATTATGGATTCTTGGAAAAGAGTTTTATGGATTCTTGGAAAAGAGTTTCTGGCCATGGCTTTGCTGTTTCCTGTTAGGTGCTGTCAAGTCGAGTCCAACTCATAGTGACCCAATATATAATAGAATGAAACACTCCCCAACACTGTGCCATGCTGGGGCAGGAAAAATTTACAAGCTCCAGGAATATTTTGTGTTGCTAAGAAAATAAGGAAGGCTCAAAGAAGGATGGGGAGAGTGTTGAAAAGACAAAAGGGCCAACCTGTAGCCAAAGATGGAACAACAATAAAATGGATAAGGATTATTTTGAACTATATCCTATGGAACAAGACAAATATTCATGAATCCATCTTGATATAAATGAATAATTGAATAAATAAGATAGAAATACCAATGCTTCCTTGTAGAATTATTTCAGATAACAAATGCAGAAAGAGTTAAAGAAATAGAAAATATTAATTGGAACATTATAAAAATAAATTTTCAGGCCAAGATCCATTGACAAATGCTAAAGTTAGTGGGTGAAGGTTTGAAAAACAAGAGAATGTTTGCACAGTCTGAAAATGTCACCATCAAGATATTTATTAATTATAACATTTTTTTTTGTTTTCTTTTGTATATGTGTTGCCAGGGATTGAACCCAGGGGCTTCTGTATGCAAGGTGAGTGTTCTACCACTGAGCTACATCCCCAGCCCCACAAAGCTGGTTTTTAAAATTACCTTTCCTGTGATTACATCCAGCAGTAATCACTTAACCTGGTGATCGGTGTTAACATCAGCAGTAAAGGGATGTACTGATATTGTGGGACCCCAATATGGCACATTGAGAAGAGAATATCACTTCCATGGTATTCTTGCCCCAAAATGGAAAACATCACACAAACTAAAACAGAGCCACAGTCTGCAAAACAGATGACCAATTCCAAAACTCCTCAAATGGTCAAAGTCAAGAAAGCAATTGTCACAGATGGAGAAAACCAAAAAGATGATAATTGAGTACAATGTGGGACCCTGGATTGAATCCTGCAATGCAAAAAGGATGATAGTGAAAAACAAAACTGGTGAAACACAAATAAAGTCCATAATTTAGCCAATAGTATTGTAATGCTATTAATTTCTTAGCTTTGATTATTGGACTTGGATGTAAAGGATGGTAACAATAGGTGAAACTGGACAAAGACTATATTGGAACTCACTGTACCATATAGTTGCAACTTTTCTTCAAGTCTACAATTACTGAAATAAAAAGCTGAAAAAAAAAACAAAACAAATGAGTGGGACCATGCATGGAAATGGGGAGACAAGGACAACGAAGAGGAAGGACAAAGACATATTTGAAATCCTCTAAAAGAGAACAAAATGTACTGTGGGAATATACTGTGGCTCAACATAGCAGGGAGGGGGATTTTTTTTTTCTAAAGAAGAATATGGCAGAAAAATCTCTGTTTCTCATTTTAAATCAGTCACTTAAGAAGTGGAGGCCCATTTAAAGAGCTATGGCTAGTGCCGGTTTTCACAAATGTTAAAAGGCTTATTCCAGAGCTATGAACATCACTATTAAGACTTGCTATGGATGTTAAAAGGAAGGAAGGAAGGAAGGAAAGAGAAATAAAGGAAGAAAGAAAGAAAAAGAAAGAAAAGAGAAAAGAGAAAGAAAGAAGGAAAGAAGGAAAGAAAGAAGGAAGGAAGGAAGGAGGAAAGAAAGAAATAAACAAAGAAACAAAGAAAGACAAAGAACTGAGTGAGTTCTTGGCTAGCAGTCAGGTTAGGGCTCACCTGAACAGTCTGGGAGCCTGTATTTTACCCTACAGACAAGGAAAATGAAATCCCAGAGTTGCCTTAGTGAGCATGGAAATAACACGTGAGGGTTAGTTTCCTTTCTGGTCCAAATATTGAATGGCATCTGTTACTGTAGTGTCCATGTTACTGGACATGCAAGGGTCACGTTGTTGAGCAACAGCACATCCTTCCCCATGCAGAGCTCAAATTGGTCTTGCCATATACATCTCAACCTCCCCTTTTGGCCTGCTACCTTATTTCTTAGACATGTTAGGCAGGACCTGTTACAAAATGCCACTTCCTATAAGGTGGTACCTTCTTCTACCCAGTATGCCCCGGTCCTCAAAAAGCCCGCCAAAACTGCCTGCCAAAATCTAACTCAAAATCTGCCCCAGCCTGGCAACTGATGACTACTTCCTTTTCCCTCTTCCAGCCTATCAGAACCCTCCAAGCACCCTCTTCCTACCTATCCCAATGGGACACATCAATCATCCCTTCCCGTCCCACCTACAGCCCATAAAAGTCTCGCCCCTTCCTCCCTGTCCTTTGTTAGAGACAGCTCTGGCAGCTTCTCAGTAGTAACGGTCTGCTAGAGTTTATGGGTTTGGGGCCTGTTACCCCATAGTTAAGACATCCATTCAGATAATCACATCTGATAGGCTTGGGAGCCATGTTACCTCCGAGGTGACTTGCAGTATCTCTTACTGCTTGTTAGAATTGACTGTATAGTTTAATTCTCATCAGTAACCTTGTTTCCAGGTTTTTGAGAGATACTTTCAGTATGAAGTATTGAACCAGCAGCCCCAAAAAGAGAGATCCTCACTATCTCCACTTGTATGATCTAGTCAACCACTGACTTTGACATGGTACCCTTAGCCCCATGCACCTCTGTCTCTGTCAATAGCATTTGAAATGAACAAAACGCTCTTGCGTCTAGCTTGGAAGCTGAGCTGTAGCATCCTATCAAGGTATGCGGGCAGTAACTGATGTTCATATTCTCACTGATGGTGCAGCTCATTTACCAACTGTACACCATGAATCCTGGGATCAATGAGAAGCCTTAGGTTGACATTTAGCACTGTGATTCCAACTGGATGAATTTCAACAAGTCACTAAGCTTACAGTTTGTTTTCTCATCTGTAAAATGAAGATAATGATACTACCTAGCTTAAAAGATGATTTTGAGAACACAAAGGAGATATTTCATGTGAAAGTGCTTTTTAAAGAGTGAAACACATTAGGAATGCTAACTTTAATTTCACAGTCCCAACACAATTAAACATATTTTTGATATTAGAAAAAAGAACCCACAAGGCACAAATTTCTAGAAACAAATAATTTCAGTATAACAATCCCTTCTCCCTCCCGACACACACACTTTTTTTTTAATCCAAACCATATTTTTCAGCACTTGGCAGTGCAGTCTAATGCTTGACACAGGGTTTCTTTTCTATAACGTCCTTTGCAGTGTGAGCCCAGTCCGGTTGCCAAGCCCATAAAAACAGAAGGCTGTTGATCATTAGTCTGTGTAAAACATAGCACTTGGGCATCTCACTTGCAACTCGCTTTTTAACTTGTTTCAAGAGGTGGCGCTTAGAACTGAAGAGAGTATTGTACGCCTGAATGAGTACACCAAAACGCCAGGCCAGACTGGGGTGTGGGCACCCACTTATGTGTGCAACTGCCTTTTTACCTAATTAATCCTCTCTTTGCAAGCGTGACACAGCCTGTGAATTTCACATTACGCTGGTAACTGGAACTCTGGATCCTACAAAACCTGCAGGCTTTCATGGAACGTTATTTGTTCAGGGCCCTTGAAGCAATGATATCTAATGGAGCAGAAGCAAAGAGAAAAAGACCTGAGCTTTAGTGAGAACTGCCGATTTCCATGACAGATTTGGCCCTGTCATTCCCCTGCTCAGAAACCTTGTAGGGTCCCCTTCCTGGACAGACTCCAAACTCTTCTCAACCAACTCCAGCTTCTTTTCCAACTGCTCACGCTACTGGACACTCTACCTCCTGCCTTCTTCAGTCTCTGGGCATGTGTTTCCTAAAGCATTGTCTGTGCACTACCTGTAACAAAATAACCTCGCAGTGTGTGTTTAAAATGTACAATGATAAGCACATATAGAAATGTCATAATGAAACCCATTATGTTTTACACTGTTAAAAAAAATCCAACTGAATATTTAAAAAATGCAGGTGCCCCTGTTACACCTTAGCCCATTATTCCCCAATCTTTTTGGCACCAGGGATTGGTTTTGTGGAAGACAATTTTTCCACACAAAGCTGGTAGAGGAGGATGTTTCTAGGATATGAGCCCATAGGGCACAGCTATAAATACAACACAGATGAAGTTTCGCTTGTTTGCTGCTCACCTCCTGCTGTGTGGCCCATTTCCTAACCAGCCATGGACTGGTAGTACTCCATGGTCCAGGGGTTGGGGACTCCTGCTTTAGGCTACTGAATCAGAATTTCTGGGTAGAGAGACCTAAGGGATCTGCATGTCAAAACTCCAGCAATTTTTAGGAGACACTAATCAAAACACTCAATAATGCCAGGCTCAGTGGCGCATGCCTGTAATCCCAGCAGCTCAGGAGGTGGAAGCAAGAGAATGGCAAATTCGAGACCAGACACAGTCTGCATAACTTAGCGAGATCCTGTCTCAAAAAAGTAAAAAATGGGCTGGGGGCGCAGCTCAGTGGTCCAGCACTTGTAGAACATGCAGGCGAGAGGCCCTGGGTTCAACCATCAGTATCGGAAAAAACAAACAAACAAACAAACAAACACTCAATAAATCTCTGTTCCTTGAATAGAGCATGTTTTATGTCTTAGTCCTGCCTTACTCTGCTTTTCTCCTCCACAGTCTTACTGAGCTTCCTCTATTGAGGACATTCTGTTCTCTGTCAAAGCAGGCAGTATGTTATAGCTTCAAGACCCAGCCCTTATTTATGGATTCTTTGATGACTTTCCTGATCCTTGTTGATCAATGAAAGTAGCTGATCATGTACTTGTTATCAGGAATGGCATGAGAAAGGATACGAACTGCATTCAGTCTTTGTCCCCATGACGGCCACCCGAAGTGACAGAAACCTATGTGTCTGTATCTCTACTCTGTCAAATGAATCACTGGACTCCAGCAGAATGCTAGGTGAGCCTATGGAGGTGTCAGCCAGTTCACATGGGAGGCTCTCTGTGGCCCAAAGATCTAAAGGCTCCTATGTAACTGGAGTTCATTATGCACCAAGATGGCCAACCTGACTTTTCCAAGTGTCTTTCACTGAGGGAATGCCTCTGTACTTTTCTAGTAGTTTCGATTTTGAATATGAGATTTATAGAGGACAGAACCAAGGATTTAATGTATTTAAATGCCCTCTAGATCTTAGAAGAAGCTGATGGCAGAATGGGGCCCATGAGAATTTCTTCAGTGTGCCATAGCTTGGAGCCTGCACATAACATAAGTGTGTGCCCAGGGAAAGAATGAACCAGTGAGTGATCAGTTTGCTTTATAGCTTCTCAAAAATAAATAAATAAATAAATAATCACCCTCTGACAGCACTAGCCTGCCGCTTAAGTCTCTGCTCTGTTAAGGAATGTCCCTGACATTCTAGGACTTGGGGTTTTCCCTTTTTAAGGAGTTCCTTTTTCATTTTCCAGTTTCGTTTTTTAGCTTTCATTTGTCCAAACTGCATGTTCATGTTCCCCTAGTTTTGTAAATTAGTTTGCATCCCCCCCCCACTTCCTAGACCTGTCATTTGGTACTTTCAATATTTCTCTTTCTCTCCTCACCTTAGTTCCCTGCTGTCCCCACTTCCCTCTCCCAAGTTGCCCCCTGCTGCCTCCCTCCCGGTGGCCCACATCCTGAGTATGAATGCTGGAAGGATTAATCCAGCCAGGAACACAATGTCTTCGAGCCAGGACAGATGCACTAAAGCATGCAGCAGCGATAAAAGGCAGCTCTGAGGGGCTCTGTCAGCAACCCTCAGAGACACTGAGGGGAAACATTTGCTAACCCCTCTCCTGGCTCCAGTCCCCAGGCCTCACAATGCATTCAAACCGAGAAAAACCCAGGGAGAGAAGTAGTAGAACTAGAAAGTCTCCTTCCCTTCCTGGCACTCTGCAGAAGAGACTTTTCCCCAGAGCCAACATTCACCATTTCTTTACCTGAAAAGCCCCAGGTTTTTTGTGAGTGGCCTGAGGTGTAGAAGGAATGCTGTAAGGCATCTTAAAAGAGAAGATCACACACCCTACTTCTGGCTTGCAAAGGAAAGATGAACACAAGGCAAATAAATAAATAAATAAATAAATAAGCAAGCCCCTTTACTGATGTGTCTGAGACAATATCTCCAGGGTATGTGTGGATGTGCACATCTGTGCATAAACATGAAAATATACATGGGCAGGTTGCTCCTATTTCCTCTCCAATGTCCTTAGAATGAGAAATAGCACGTGGTTTATTATCTAGTGATTTTGGTCTAGTAAACACCACAAAATTGTACCTAGATTGACTTTACCAAATAAATGACTGCTACACCCTTTGTGTTTCCTGCTCAAAAACCTTTGCTTCTTCCCAATGACTGTGAAAGAGAAACCAAAATTTGCCTAGCACTTAAAGTTCTCAGCAATCTGTCTCCACAAGTACTATCTCCATGTGATTGTCAGAGTGTTTCTTCCTTCTAGAATGTTGATACCTCCCATCTCTCAACATTTATTCATGTTTATGTTTTTTGTTTGGTCCCACTGAACTTACTCTAGTCCCTAGATACATCCCCCATAGTGCCTCCAACTGTCACTGCTCAGCTTTTTGGACTGTGATCACCACCTTTGTTTCTCTGGATTGCAGTCCACTTGGAAAAGCCCAGGACCTCAGGGGAGAAGTCAGGCTCTAATACAGGGAGAATGCTCAAACATCTATAGATATAACAGTCAATTTTGCCAACTGTGGCAAAATAAGGCAGTCGGGTGTGTACCTACTAATGAGAAGAAAGGAAGACTCTTCCCCAAAAGAAACGGAGTGGGAAGTACCAAACTATGCCATCTCCAAGTATGGTTTGTATTAATCTATTTTCTGTTGCTGGGTGATCTCTAAAGAAGGGAAGTTTATTTGACTCACAGTTTTGGAGGGTGAAAAGTCCAAGATCAGGCAGTCCCATCCTTTTGGCCACCAGTGAGGGCTTTGCAGTAGATGACATCACAATGGTGGGACACACGTGGAAGGGATCACATGGTGAGAGGAGAAGCCAAGGGACACAGGGCACGATTGCTCTTTTAAGAACTAACCAGCATCTCTGAGAACTACACTAATCCCTTCTGAGGGCAGAACCTTCAATAACTGCATCACCTTCTACTAAGTTCGATCTTTTATAGGTTCAGTTGCCACTTAGCATCATTACATTGGGTACCAAGCTTCCAGCACTTGAACCTCTGGACACACACTCAAACCATATCTAAACCATGCTGTTTTGGCATATGGATTTTTATTTTGAGGTAAAGGCACGTGGCAAGCAGCATGAAAGTGCTATTTCCTCCTCCTAACTGCCTAGAAATACAGAACACACATTTCCCCTTTGGTAAAGGAAATGTCCATTTGTAAAGTTGTCTCTGTCCCAGGAAGAGACATTTATCACTTGAGAGACTCTTATTTGTGCAATAAGACAACACTATTTACCACGTTTCCTCCACCTGCCTTCCCATAACTTGCCTCCCCCATACAGAAGCCCAATACTCTCTTTCCTCTGACTAGCCTAAAATCATACATAAGCCTTGATCATCTTGCTGCCTCTTTGAACCGCAATATTTTTCTTTCTGAACTCCTGTGCCTCCATACATAATAAAAACTGTTTTTTCTCTGATAATCTATTTTTTAGTATTTTATTTGAAGGCCTTGGCCATTGAACACAAGAGTGTAGAAGGAAAAAGATTTTTCCTCCCCAATAAGAGAAAAATATTTGAAAAACTAAGGCATCCACTGTAGATTTGACACCTCTGGCACTTAGGGATCTCAAAGTATACTGGCTTGCTTCCTGTGCACTAGCCCATGAAGTGGACACTCCTTGTTGATCTGTTCCACTAGCATACACAAAGCTCACAATCAGGCTACCTATTTCCTTATATTGATATATGAACAAGGAACCAAAGATCTTAAGAGTATAATATGAAAGAAAAATATGAAGATAAGCCAATATGAAAACACTAGAACTAGAAGAAAATTCAGAGAAGAAAAACAGAGTTGTAGAAAGAAACTACGAGTCTTGTTTTATGGATGCCATAATTTCTCAGATCTCTCAGGGAATTTAGTTTATAATGGCTTAAGCAAAACAAGAACAGTATTATTTTTGAAGACACTTAAAATTATGGTTGCATGGGGAAAAAAAACAACTGTAAATTTCTCTTCTGTACTGGAAGGTAAAATAGAGGAAATCTCCTAGAAAGTAGAATTAGAAAGTATTTAAGTATATAAAAGATAAAAGTATACAACAGATGATGAGAGAAAAGATAAGAAAGAGAAATATCACTCCAAGTGTTCTAATATCAGATTAATAGAAATGTCTGAATAAGAAAACTGAGGAAAACAAAATTATAAAAATAAGAATATTTCACACAACTAAAGGCATACATTCTCAAATTTAAAGGTACCGTTGAGTATCTAGAATGGTGAAAGGAATGGTAAAAGGAAAAAGTTGTTCATCTAAATAGCTATGGTAAAATTTTAGAACATCAAAGTGAAATAGAATGTCCCCAAATTTCCAAAAAAATAAAATCCAAACACTTTAAAAAATCAGATATTGTGATAGGAATAATTGAACATATACAACAATAAAACAATGCCTTCAGATTATGAGAAAAAAAGATTTTCAACCTATTTGATACCCTACAAAACTATCACTCAAGTATGTGGGCCATGTGGGGTGCCATGCACAGTAGGGGATATGTGTTGCAACACAGAGGGAATTAAAGAGCATTCCTCCTGAGAACCAGGAGGTTGGAGTGCTTGCTCCAGCCTCATATGGTCTTCTAGTGCCAGGACTGAAGGCACTTGTGCAGTTCATCTGCCCCTCCACCCAGGCACATGCTACTGACAGCAGGGAGAGAACATTTTGGTTCTCTCTGCTTCCCTGCCCACAAGGGGATACTGAGAAGGTCTAAACAATTCTGTGGCTCCAACTGTTGCCCCACACCCAGACACACACTACAGCTGAAGGTGACAAAAGGGGAGGGAAAGAAAAGCCATTGCCCTGCCCAAAAGTGCACACAGCCAAGGGCTGGGAAGAACTGTGCTTATTGCCAACTGCAACCCAACTCCCAGATGTGCACTGCCACCAACAAAGAGGAGCAAACACATGGTTCTTGCTGTTGCCCTATCAACAGTGGGAACTGTTGCCCAGATCCCACTAAAGCCCAGCCCCAACACCTTGTCTGACCATGCACTGCTTTTAGGATTGAGCATGAGTGACACTGAAGGGGTGCCTGGCAATGCCTCTCCCCATGCAGCATCTACTTGGTTCAAGGATAAGTACTTCAGTCCCCTCACTGCTGCTGGGACTACCAGTGCCAGAGCCCCTTGCCAGAGGCAATGCTGGCATCAACAGGGCCTGAGAAAACCCTGTCACCTGCTAGGGGCTACCATTCCCATTGCAGTAAAAGCCACCTAGTGAGTACCCCATGCTTGCTGTTGTCTGCACCTCACCTGTCTGAACTGCTTAGAATGTCTCCATTTTTGCATGGTCCACAGAGACAGTGGGTCTTTCTGACTCTACCACCACGCACATTGGGCCCAAAGTCATTAATCACAGCCAAAGAAGCTACAGGGAGTCTATGCTATGGTAAATAAAGTCAGCATTGCATAACAAGCCAGCACTCCAGGACACATCTTCAGGAGAAAGCTGCTTACTAAATAGGCCTCATAAAAGTTGTAGAGACACCTGATCCACCAGATGGGCAAATCTTAACATAGTGGCACAAGAAATATGAAAAAACAAAAACAAGGTAATATGATGCCTCTAAAAGAACATAATAACTCTAGCAACAGATTCCAAAGAAATCAATATGAGTGAAAGGCCGGATAATTTAAAAGAATGATCATTAAAAAGTTCAATGAGATCCAAGAGAGTGCAAATGGAAGGTTAAATGAAATTAGGAAGTCAATGCAGGATATGAAAAAAAAGTTCAGCGAAGAGATAGAGATTTTGAAAATAAAATGAACAGAAATAAAAAGCTCAATAAGCCAAATAAAAATATAATTCAAAGCCACAACAATAGACTAGATCAAATGGAAAAATATCTGGACTTGAAGATAGGTAGTTTAAAATATCTCAGACAAAAACAAACAAACAGCCCCAAACCACTCAATTAAACAAAATAATAGCAACCACAAAAAAGAAAGAGAAAAAAAAAAAAAAAAGAAAAGAAAAGGAAGACAGGAAGAAAGATAAAGAATGAAGAGAAAATTCAAGAACTTTGACCTTTGGGACACCAGTAAACACACAAATATGCACATTTTCAGAATATCTGAAGGTAAGGAGAAAAATGACAATGATATAGAAAATCTAGTCAATGAAATAATAGCAGAAAACTTTTCTAATCTTGGGAAAGATATGGACATCCATGTACAGGAGGCTAATAAAACCTCAAGTAGACTTGATCAGAAAATATTCTTATGCCAAGTTATATTTAAGTTATCAAAAGTACAAGACAGAGAAACAATTCTAAAATTTGCAAGAGAAAAATGCCAAGTCATATTTAAAAGTAACTCTACTACACTAACAGCATATTTCTCAACAGAAATTCTATAGCTCAGGGGAATGAAATGACATATTCCAAATCTCAAAACAAAGTAACTGACCAAGAATGCTATACCCTGCAAGACTATCCTTAAGAAGTAAAGGGGAAATAAAGTCCTTAAAAGACCAGCAATATTGAGGGAATTCATGAACATCAGACTAGCATTACAAAAGATGCTTAAGGAAGTCCTACATCTAGAAGTGAATGAAAATAATTACCATTATGAAAGCAAGGGAACAATAAATCCTACAAGAAGATTAGATAAACAAAGGAGAATTGGAAAGAATCAAACATCATTAATACAGCAAATGGCCAAACCGTAAAGATAAGGATGGAAGAAAGGAACAAAGAGTATTTAAAACAATGAGAAGAAAATCAAGTGAGAGGAGTAGGTCCTTACTTTCCAATGTAAAGTGAATATAAATGGACTAAATTCAAAAATTAAAAGATACAGACTTACTAAATGGAAAACAACAATTTGCTATCTACACTCACTCACCTCATCAGTAAGGACACACACAGACTGAAAATGAAAGGATGGAAAACAATATAGCAAGCAAACAAAAACCTAAAGCAAGTAGCAGTAGCTATATTTATATCTGATAAAATAGAATTTGAGACAAAAACTGTAAGAGACAAAAAAGTCACCACATAATGAAAAATGGATCAATTCTACAAGAAGATACAATGATTATAAACCTACATGCACAAAATGTTGGAGCACCTGATTCTATAAAATAAACACTACTAGACCTGAAGGGAGAGAGAGGCTACAGTACAATAATAGTGGAGAACCTCAACACCTCACTTTCATCAATGGACATATCAGCCAGACCACCCTCTCAAACCAACAAAGAAACATCAGAGTTAAACTATACTACAGATTAAATGGGCTTAATATTTACAGAACATTCTGACAAACGGCTGCAAAATATACATTCTTTACATCAGCACATGGAACTTTCTCTAGGATAGACAATATATGAGGCCACAAAACAAGTCTTAACAATTTTAAAACAATTAAAATCATATCCTTTATGTTATCGATCACAGTGGGATAAAACTAGAATTCAACAACAAAAATATTTCAGAAATTATATTAGTACATGGATACTGAATAACACACTTTTGGATGAACAAAGGATCATTGAAGAAATCAAAAGGAAAATTAAAAAATTTCTTGAAACCAATGGAAACAAAACACATCAAAACTCATTGGATACAACAAAAGCAGTACTAAGAGGGAAGTTTGTAATAGTAAGTGCCTACATCAAAAAACAAAAAGACTTTAAAAAACAACCTAATGATGCATTTCAAAGATTTAGAAAATCAAGAACAAATCAAACCCAAAATTAGTAGAAGGAAAGAAATAACAAAGATCAGAGTAGATAAAAACAAAAGAGACAAAAATAACAAAGGTTGATCAAAAAATTAGTTTTTGAAAAGACAAAATTTTCAGCTAGACTACCAGAGAGAGAGAGAGAGAGAGAGAGAGAGAGAGAGAGAGAGAGAGCGAAAAGGCTCAAATAAAATCAGAGATGAAAATGAAAACATTACAAATAACAAAGAAATATAGAGGATCACTCGGGATTCTTATGAAAAACCACCTGCTAACAAATTGGAAAACCTAGACAAAAGGGACAAATTTCCGGACATATGACCTACTAAAAGTGAGCCCCCAGGGTATAAAAATCCTGAATAGGCCAATAACAAGTAATGGTATTGAATAATTAATTAAAAGTCTCTCAACAAAGAAAATCCCAGGATGACTTCACTTCTAAATTTTACCAAACTTTTAAAGAACTAATGCCAAGTCTTCTCAACTATTTCAAAGAACTGAAAGGGAAGAAACACTTTCAAACCCATTCTATGAGGGAACCATTACCCTGGTACCAAAACCAGGAAGGAAGGTTGGTGACAAAATGTCAGATGAGATGTAGGCTAAGAATGTTTCTGCAAAGCCTCTGAGGAGTTCTGGAGGGAAGATTGCTTTCCTAAGGAGTTCCTCATCTCCCATGAATGGGCCCACCCTTGTGCTTCTCACACCCTTGAAGGATGGCCCCTGTATGTTGAGATGGATTTCTGAGCATGGGATCAGGGACTATTGGAATTTGGTGACCTGACAGGCATGTGTTCAGAGCAGTTAAGAAATGGTCTTTTTGAATCGTTTTACTGCTACTACATGAATATTTTATACAAGAAAAGAAAAGGGTAGTATAAGCATATGATTGGAAATATGAGACTGCTACCCAAAGAAAATATTAAAAATAGTTACTTCTGTCTAGTAAGGCTAGGTTTGGGAAGGGTGTAAGATCTGACCATTGCTTTTTTTATTATTTCCTTTTTAGTACTACATTTTTAAAAATCCATATACATTTATTACCTTGATAATATTTTAAAAAATTTTTCATTATCAAGAAAAAGAGGCACTGGGCATGGTGGTACACACCTTTCCTGGCACTCAGGAGGCTGAGGCAGGAGGATGGTGAATTCCAAGTCAGTGTATTCTACACAGCAAAATCTTGTTTTAAATAAGCCAAGGGCTGGGAGATGTAGCTCAGTGGTAGAGCTCATGCCTAGCATTTGGAAGCTCCTGGGTGTGATCTCCAGCACCACACACACACACACACACAGAAAGAGAGAGGGAGAGAGAGAGCGGGGGAGGGAAGAGTCAGGAAAAAATAAGAGTAGAGAAATAATAAATTTAATTCTGAAAATAAGTTAATAATATTTATTGTATACCTTCTTATCATTAATCACCAAAAAATTTCTAAGAGTAGGAAATATCCTCAATTAATAGATAATGAAACCAAAATTTAGGATTGAGTGTTAGATTAATGATTTTGTTAAAGACCATGCATGTAATAAGTGGGAGTCTGTGCTCTCTCCAGTAAGTGGTGAAGAGGTGTCTGACTGGTGAGGGCCACCTGGGGATGAGCCATCTCCTGCCCCTTGACCCATGTTGTTTTTAGGTGCCATCAAGTCAGGTCAGACTCATGGTGATCCTCTTAGGGTTTTCAATGGCTGATTGCTTCAAGATCACTTCAGGAAGTGGATTGATGGGTCCTTCTCCCATTTTTGTGGCGCTGGAGATTGAACTTGTGTCCTCAGAGAGTGTGGAGCAGTGCTCTACCAACTGAGCTAAACCTCAGCGACCTTGACCAATCTAAACAATGTCATGGCCCAAGAGAATTGCTGAATTAACAAAGAGGCCAAGCTTAGTCACTGTTTAAATGCATTATACATACTTTGTCTTTTAAATCTTTTCTGAGAAATCATTTCTTCCAACTCCCTTCATCATCTCTGAATATCTATTTTCTTACAATGAAGATACATGGAGGGAAATTTCTGTGGCTGAGAGTTGGAATCTGGGTGGGAAGAATTGGAAGAAGGATGAAGTCAGCAGCCTATTCTACCTGGGGGTGGCCAGAGCATGTGCCACTCAGCCCTGGGCAGATGCCCTGCCTAGGCATGAGGCCAGGGGGCAAGCTAGTGGCTCCCTCTGTTTATCCTACACTCTGAAAAGGACTCTTTGCTGACAAGTGTTATCTTTCTCAGTAAACACATCAGTTTTCTGTCTCAGCTCTGTGGACAATTCCTGGTTTCATGATATAAGCTCTAATAATATTTTCTGTTTCTATGTTGTCTTCTGCACTAGCTTAGACAGTAGAGGAGAAAGTCATAGAGTGTTACTGAGGCCAGGTTCTTGGGTGCGGAGATGGTAGAATTGAGACCAGACCCAGAGGGGGACACATGAAGCTTTCCTTGGGGTGTCTGTTCAAGCTAGATGGGAGATGCAGCTCTGAGTTACAGCAAGTCAGGCTATAGCTCCACGAATGAAAGAAAAAGGGTAGCTAATATAGGAAGACTCCCCACCCAGGTCTATGTGAATAAGGGGTTCCAGCTTGCAGAGACTGTCCAGGCCCCCCTGTCAATGTCTGAGCTCAGTTGTAAGCAGCTGTCTGGTTAGCTTTGACTACTAGGGTAAGGCAAGTTTTCCAGAGGCTGACCCTTGTTTGTATCTGTGTTCGTAGCTGTTGTATTTTAAGTTCCAGGGCTTCGTGTGAGCCCTGGGTCTGCCTTTATGTGCTTGCTCCCCATGTCGAGTGATCCCCATCTGTCTCAAGGGGACTAGTGTCCACAAAACTGCAGTCTTTGGCCTCAGGGTGAGATGAGATCACTAATGTGATGAGCTATTCCACTGCTGCAGAATGAGCAGATGACTGTAAAGAAGGTCAGGCTCACACCCGAGGAGGCATTGCAAATGGAGTATGAGGAGTAAGTGTCCTGGGTGAATTGACAATGCTTCACAGAGACCCTTCCTGTTCAACTCAGTTCTGCTATTAATAGTTGCATGACCCTGGGACACTCTGAACTAGGGGTGATAGTAATCATGTTTAATTAAATCAAATGTGATCCAAAACTACCTCCATATGAATGTTAGCATTGGCCTAAAATTTCTCTACACATAGTGAACTGTAAACATACCTGATTTGTGAACAGATTGTAACCTAGTCCTGTATCAGATAACTTGGTCTCAGTCACAGCAGCAGAGCTTCAGTCAATCACAGGGAGCTAACCATTCAAAGTTCAAGTAAGGCCAAAACCAAGCTTTAACCAACCCAGCCACCTCTATACCTCACTTCTGCTTTTTGTATGTAACTTCCTTTTCCCTGGCTCTACACATAACCTGTGTATGTGGTAGAGAAGAGCATTCTGAACCATTTTGGGCCTAGACTGCTGCCTGATTCTAGAAGTTCAAATAAAAGGCAATTAAAATTTGTAAAACTATATTTGTTGTAATTTTCTCTTTTAATACTAATATCTACCTAGTAGGATAGAATGATTAGTATTTAATAATAGAATAGACTGGAGTAATAATCAGTAACAGAACCATAAGACTATTATGAGGACCAAGTAAAAAGAAAATTAATTACTCAGCAGGGTACCTGGTAAGCACTTCCTACATGTTAGCTATTACAGCTAAGAAATCTTCCATGCCACCTATTTTATTCCCAAAGGATATACTTATGTTTATAGAACTTTTGAAATAAAAACTTCTTCTTTCTTGGCTTAAATATAAAAAAGATCGTGTGCATGGCACAGTATCAGGTAGTGTTTCATTCATTCTGTTGTACGTAGGGTTGCTATGAGTCAGACCTGACTTGATGGCACGTATATGATATAAGTAAACATCTATATTTTCTTAGAGTTAAAAATTTATTATTATTGTTATTATTTCCTTTTACCTTTTTAAGCCATCTGGAATGTATCTTCAAATATGGTCTGAGGTACAGAGATGGTTTGATTTTTTTCCCAAATAAACAACTTGCTCATAGCTGTGTATTGACTTAAGAAACCCTTTTATGCTGATTCTTACCTATACTTGAGTGTACATATTTTGAAGCAACTTCTAATTCTTTAACTTAAAAAAAAAAGACTTATTGTTTAAATAATTGAGATTAGCTATTAAGGATTTCTGTTTAATACCTTACATTTAAAATCCTGCTCAGACTATCACTACTTCTAGGATGGACTTCATATTCTGTTGGTAAAAGAGTAATAGCTCAACATTGTGGAGAGCAATTTGATTTTCAAACCAAAATAGCGGCTCCACTCTTGGAAGTTTTTCCTGGAATAAGTTAAAGAATTTCAGAAAAATATTTATGTTTATGTACATTTTTATCCATTTACGTATAAAGCTGTGCTGCCATTGTTTGCAAAAGCACAATGTTAGAAACTATTTTTGAAGTGTATTGCTTGCTAACTGTATTACATTTAGAGCTGGAATACCATACAGTCAAGACCATTTTTAAAAAATAATAAAACAAACATGTTTTTATATTAAGTAAAAATACAATATACAAAATTTTATATGTAATATTATCTCACTCATGTTTTTTTCATTTCCTTGAACAAGTTCTTTCTATCCCCTGGAGCTTTGCATATTCTAGTTCTTCCACCTGGAAAGAAATAAGAACTTCCACCTGTTCTTTGTAAGGCTGCCCCTCCCCATTCCTCCCCCTGGTTTAAATACATCATTTTACATTTCAGAGCAGCTTTTCTTAAGTAGCCCACTCAGTGCCAGATCCCCTGCCTGCAGTGCAGCATTTAATTATCCCTTTAGTAGGTTCTAAGACCTCTCCATTTAGAAGGCATCTTAGTATCTTTTGTGCTGCTGTAACAGAATACCTGATCCTGGGTAATTTATAAAGAATAGAAATGTATTTTCCACAATTCTGAAGGCTGGGAAGCCAAAGACCAAGATGCTCGCAGGTTTGTTGCCCAGTAAGGGCTGCTCGCTATATTTCCAACAGGGTGCCTTGAGCATTGCATCCTCTGGAGGAAGGAAACACTTTTCTTCGTGTGGCAGAAGAGTAGGAGGGCAACCCCATTCCAATAAGTCTTTTCTTTTTTTATAGGACATTAATCCATTCATGAGGGCAGAGCCCTCATGAATGAAATATCTCCCATTTTCTAAGGTTTTAAATCACCTGATTGATTCTTAAACTAAGGATCTCTGTGCGTAAACATGGTTACTAGGACAAACCCTGCAGAGGAATAAGTTAAGTTCCTGATGATAAACCCTAAGGCAGATGTAAAATAAAGAAGCAAGCGGTGATGTATTTCCAGAGAGTGTGGGTCCAAAGCCAGGGCCCCCTCTTCCACGTGGTTTCTTTAAATTCACTTCAGAAAATGGATGAGCATCTAGAGAGAGTGAAGCTAGGCTGGGAATCAGAGCCAGATGCAGCTCTTCTTTTAGGTCCAGGGGATAATTGCACCCAGGTGCTTGGGGGCTGGGCCTCAGAGCTTCAAGGTGTAATCAAGCCCACCTTGCACAAGATTATAAATAGCCTGTGTCCTTGTTCATGTTCTCTGGGCTTCAAATCAGACAGGAATCTCTAGTTCCTCCCTCCAAAGGAAATACCTCTCACCTCCCTGCTGCTCCCGACAACTCATTTCCCATGGCCTTTGTTCTTCCTGCTCCTGGCGCTGGGCAGGGGGAAACTCTCCAATTCCTTTTCCCACCCCAGAATCAATCAGATGAACCTCCAACCATGAAACCCAGTGTCAGGCATTCTTGAAGTGGCACTCCAAATGGGCAAAGAGATAGAGTCCAGCCCTCTTCATGGATGGGGTTGTTCCATGGCAGCCAACCCCCAGTGAACTTCGAAGTGATTGCCAAGCTCCTAGCACCATGCCTGGTTTATTGTAGTTCATAAGAATCACACCAGGACTCTTACCACAGCAACCCTTGACATTCACAAGCTAAGCATTTGAACGTTTGACAATTTTTGACCAACTTTCAGGATCCATGAAATGTCTTTCATTTTCTTAAAGACCAAATTTGAATTTCCCATCTGAGGCACTATTGTGTGAGGACAGTGATTAGCTGAATCCATTGCTCAACACCTTGATTTCCCACCTTTGTGTACATCCTCTGAACATGCTGGCAGAAGCTCTCTGTTGTAATTTGGTGGGGGTGCAAGTTATATGCACAAAATTGGAGATCCATGAAGGACAAATCCCTTAAGATTTTAATGGGTCAGGGGCTCTTTGCTTTCTAAGCTCTCCTAGAGTTATAAGATGTTGTTGTTGTTGTTGTTAGGTGCCCTCGAGTGGGTATCCAACTCATAGCGACCCTCATAGGGTTTTCAATGGCTGACTGTTTCGGGATTGCCATGGGAGTGGATTGCCAGGCCCTTCTCCCAGAGTTATAAGATGTTGTGTTGCTAGGTACCGTTGAGTCGAGACCCTGTGTAGGGTTTTCAATGGCAGATTGATTTTTGGGAGGGGATTGCCAGGTCCTCGCAAGCCTACAGTATCTGGCGTTCCCTGGCGGTCTCCCATCCAAGTACTAACCAGGCCAGACCCTGCTTAGCTTCCGAGATCTGACGGGATCTGACGGGATCGGATGCCACAGGGCTACAGCTGCAGGCAAGAGTTATAAGATAGAGCAAGATAAATTCCGTGTCTACGGCTCACCAGGTTTATTTAGTGTGTTCAGGCTTTTAGTGTTATTGTCAATAAAGGGGATGAGGAGTGTCCACTTCACAGAGCTCAGCTAGAGAGATGGCAGCCCTGACATGTGTCCTTAAACTGTGTCCACAAGTCACCTTCCCTAACCCAAAGGGAAGGAAGCTGCGGTTTGCAGGCTCCCTAGGGGTCTGTACCCGGTCCCACCCACTCCTCCCAGCCTCGCCCCAGATGCTTAATGTAGGGCCGCCTCCCTGTGGAGAGTTAATTGGAAATGTTACACTTCAAGGAGGAAAACAAGAGTAATGGAAAAGGCATCTGTATATGACCAAAGCCTTAACTGAAAACAGGCTTCTCCCAGTCTGAGAAACCGAGAAGCATCCAGGGAGAGCAGAGGGATGCTTGTCTGGGGACCGAATAGGGTGTGTGTGTGTGTGTGTGTGTGTGTGTGTGTGTGTGTGTGTGTGTGTGTGTGTGTGTGTGTGTAGGGGGAAGATGTGTGTGAGGGAACTGGGAGGTTTGGAGGATTGGAGTTGAAAGGAAAGGTCGGGGTGAAGTTTAGGGAATGAAGCAAGGTGTAGTGAGTGGTTAAGGAGAGGAGGGGGCTTGTGAGACTATTTTCTTCTGGGTTTCAGAAATAGCAAACTACGGAAGTATGATTTCTTTGGAAGGCAACAGGTTTTATCTAGTGACTTGGGAAACTGGGCCTATGATGAATTAATGATTTAGGTAATTCAACAAATATATGTTCAGTATATATCTCTTACTCTCTTTTCTGAAGTCATTTCTTTAGCTATATAAGTCCACCCCTTTCCAGGACCCCTCCTCATACTTCTCTTAGCTAGTCCTCTACTAATGTCTGCTGCACTGACTTTCTCTCTCTGGTGCTCTCTTTCTCTCTCTAATAAATAACCATGTTTTCCCCTCCTCAAACCAAATTTATGGGATTTTTATGTCCAAATATCACAGAGATTACTGGCTTGGTATGTCTCAGGGCCCAGTCTATTGTTTTCAAACACATTAATTCATTCCAGAAACTTCTACTGAGCCATTCCTGGCTCAGTAATGGTGCCAGGCACTGAAAATAAGTAAACTAAAGTCACGTTCCTTTAGGCTAGCAAAAGACAAATAAATGGGCAACTGGGACACAAGGATATGAGGACTCATGGATTCCCAGCAGCAGGGCATCCAAGCCCATCAGGAGAGAGGAGAAAACTTCTGGGGGCTGATGTTTGAGTTGGTCCTGCAAGAGTGAATGGGAGTTGTAGGACTAGAAGAAGAAGAAAGACTCAGAGGGAGAAGCTGGGGTTCTCTTCCACTGCTGCAGCCTCTATGATGTCTTTAGGGACACCTGCTATACTTGGTCATTGTGAAGATTATAAAGTAACCCCAACGACAGAGTGTTGCATGTAGCTGAGCCTTCTGTTTTCTCTGTCTCAGTGGCCTTTGTTTCTATTTTCTTCTCCTTCAGCACCTATCCTGGTGACCCACACTGCAAACCTCTCTGCCTGTGGCTGCTCAACCCTTAAGATCCCAGATCCCTAAAGTCCTCTGTGTCTTAAGTGTTCACCTTCCCACCTATCTCTGCCTCATATTAATGCTGAGCTAGCTCTGTACCCCTTGTTCAGTCCCTTCACCTTCCCCCATCCTAGTTCACCTGCATATGCCTCTGACCTTTTACCCTCCCATTTTCAGGGGCAGCCAGTAAGTGGTCTGGCTTCCTTCATGTCCTGCCCTCTCGGCTCCCACTATGTGTAGCCGCAGCCCGTGCACACCACACTGTCTTCTCCAGATCCTTGCTCTTAGTGTCTGAGAAAAAACCACACAGACGAGAGAAAGTCCAGATTGCTCAGTTCCCTTACACTTGGATGCTTTGAAGTCACTACTAAGTCGTTGCTACTTGTTGTTGTTGTTGTGAGGTGTCGTTGAGAAGGGTCTTTCTCATAGTGACAACATAGTACAACAGAACGAAACACTCCCCAACACTGTGCCATGCCTGACTATTGTCAGTTCCTCTCTGCTTCATTGAATTTTCAATGGCTGATTGTTTTGTGAGTGGGCTGCTAGGTCCTTCTCCCATTTTTGCGGTGCTGGGGATCAATCCCCCCCCCCCCCCCCCCCCCGTCTCAGAGAGTGCAAAGTAGCACTCTACCAACTGAGTTGCTGCTTGTTGTTGTTGTTGTTGTTAGGTGCCGTCGAGTTGGTGTCCAACTCATAGCAACCTATGTACAACAGGCAAGACAGTATTGACATGCTTCTCTGCTGTTCATGCTGCTTCTTTGTCGCCTTTTATTTATCTCTATTGAAATAAGGCCATGTATGTAAAGGGCCCAGCAGTGAGCCTGAGAGATAGTAGGAGCCCAATGTGTTCACTTCTCTTTTCTTTTCCCTCAAGTTGCTATTACTAAGAATGTCTAGTCTTAGACTTTTCCATTCTTTTACATTTCTGGTTTCTTTATCTCTAAGTTTTGCCATTAAGCACAAGCTAGTTCTCCTTTCCTAATTTTCAGCCTATATGCTGTAATTAAGAGCACCTTCCCTCAAAGAGCTAGCTACTCTAGCCGTACCTCCGCTTTAATTTCCTCTCCTGTGAAATGCAAATAATACTAGAGATGATAAAAGTACTCAAACCAAAGGGCTATTTAGAGGATTAAATGAGAGACTATATGTTAATTGTTTGATTAAGAATCTTTTACATGGTACACTCAATAAATGTTAGTTAACAGGATCCTTCCTAATGATTTTTTAAATGCATTTTAAAGCTTTTTTCATCCTCCCTGCCTCAGAGAAAGAGTTTTTCCTCCTTGCTAAGAATAAACTTGTGCTTCACATTCTATCCTTCCAAATTCCCTGAAAAGATGATGGTTCTACAATGAACTTCTCTTGCTTCTTTGATCTGTTTTCCACTGGTTTCTATTTCTGAATCTATAAACATGTCAAGTCTTCCCTATTTTTAAAATAACAAATTAAAACTCATGCCTTAGCCCTGTTACCACCTTTAGCTTTCTGTATCTAGTCCTCAATCACTTATCCAAATGGTATTTATAATTACAGTGTTTCTCTCCACTCCCCCACCCCATACTCACCCTTGTTGTTGTTGTTCTTAGCCCATTGTTGCAGCTATTGTGTCAGTCCATCTAGTTGAGGGCCTTTCTTTTTTTTGTTGACCCTACCACTCTGTCAAACATGATGTCCTTCTCCAGGGATTGGTCCCTCCTGACAATATGTCCAAAATATGTAAGACTCAGTCTATTCATTTGTAGTTCCAAGGAGCACTCTGTTTGCACTTCTTCAAGGACAGATCTATTGGTTCTTTTGGCAGTCCATGGTATATTCAATATTCATTTCCAGTACCACAATTCAAATGCATCAATTCTTCTGTCTCCCTTATTCAATGTCCAACTTTCACAGCCATATGATGTGACAGAAAATACTATGGCATGAGTCAGGTGCACCTGCATCTTCAATGTGAAATTTTACTTTTCAACACTTTAAAGAGATCTTTTGCAACAGATTTTCCCAGTGCAATGCGTCTTTTGATTTCTTGACTGTTATTTCTGTGGGTGTTGATTGTAGAACCCAGTAAAGCAAAATCTTGGACAACCTCAATCTTTTCTGCATTTATCATGAAGTTGTATACTGACCCGGTTGGAAGGATTTTTGTTTTCTTGATGTTGAGGCACAATCCATACTGAAGGCTGTGTTGTTTGATCTTCCTCAGTAGATGTTTCAAATCCTCTGTACTTTCAGCAAGCAGAGTTAGGACATCTGCATAATGCAGGTTGTTAATGAGTCTCCCACCAATCCTGATGCCACATTCTTCGCAGAGTCTAGCTTCTTGGATTATTTGCTCACCATAGCGATTGAAATGGTACAGTGAAATGATACAGGTTTCATGCACCCCTTTCTTAACTAAACCAGGCAGTATTTCCTTGTTCTGTTGGAACAACTACCTCCTGGTCCATGTACAGATTCTTTGTGAGTACCATTAAGGGCTCTGGCATTCCCACACTTACTCCTTTGAAATCTGGCTTATGCTTTCAGCAGCTGACAAAAACCCAAAGACTATATGAAGATTACTGTCCTTTTCTTGCCTTTTGTGTTCTGGGCAGCATCTTTCACTGCTGGTCTGCCCAGTCCTCCTTTGCATACCTGACTCTAGTCTTTGCTGATGGTTCTCCCTCAGCTCTGACCTATTTCTGCTCTGTTCTCTGACTTTTTTTCCTCGCTACCAACTCAGACGTACATGTTTTGGAGTCTGACTATAATTCTTGTCTTTTCTTACTTTACATACTTTTGCTTTCATGATTTTCAGTTGCCTCTCTAGTGATAGCTCTCAGATCTTTGTCTCATTGGCACAACTACTTTGAAAAAACAATTTGGTGTTACCTTGAAGAGTTGAACATTTGGATACTGTATGACCCACCAGTACCACTCCTAGGTATATACCCAAGGGTAACTCTCCCATATATGTACCAAGAGACAGAGGAAAAAATGTTCGTATCTCATTGTTCAGAATAGCAAAAACCTGGACACAATTTGTATATTCAATGACAAGAGACAAATAAGTTGTGTATATTTATGCAGTGGAATATTATACACAAGTGTAAGTTAATATTCAGCTATGCATAATATGGACAAATCTTTGTGACATAATATAGAGTGACAAAAAACAAGTTCTAGCTGAAATTATAGTACAACTTCTTTATAAACCTCAAAAACAAAACATAGTAATTACCTTTTAGAGAAGAATACATGTAATAAAACAGAAAGCCAAGAAAAGGAATTGTAGGCACAGAATTAAAAGTTATTTTTCCTCTGAGGTAGAAGGATGGGATATGGATGTGTAGTTACGTAGATATAAGTTGTTGGTAATGATCAGATCTTGTGCAGGCTATAGATTCATAGTGTCTATTATATTATTAAAGAGAAAAATAAAATAGTATCATTCATGGATAACTGAAGAGAAAAATCTAATTTCTTACCTCTCTCTAAATTCCATTTCTGTTTTTCTAACTGCCTACATCCTCACTTCAATATTTCATTGCCTCTTAACTCTCAAAATGTGAAGAACTGACTTTACATTCATCTTCAAATTTTCTCAGTCTCCTTAATTTCAATTTTTTGTAAATAACCTTTACTTCCTCCAAGCTAGTTTGGCCTATGCCTTGATTTATAAAAGAGTCTTCATTTCTTTTAAATGCAATTATAATCATATGCCAAATAACAATTTGGTCAACAATGGCTTGCATAGTGGTCCCATATGATTATAATGTTGTGGTTGTTAGATGCTGTTGAGTTGGATCTGACTCATAGAGACCCTATGTACAACAAAACAAAACACTACCTAACACTATGCCATGCCCAGCACTATTATCAATGCTTCTCTGCTATTCATATGGCTTTCAATGGCTAATTGTTTCTGGAGTGTGCTGCCAGGTTCCTCTCCCAAGCCTATAGCATCTGGTATCCTGGGCAGTCCCCCATCCAAATACTAAGTCCAGTCCTGCATAACTTCCGAAATCTGATGGGATTGGACACCAGGGAGGTATGACTGTAGACATGAATACAATACATCTGAAAAATTTCTGTCACTTTGTGATGATATAACTGTCATAAGGCCATAGGGCAACATGTCACTCATGAGTTTGTTGTGATGCTGGTGTAAACAAACCTACTGTACTGCCAATTGCTGAAAAGTGTCACACATACAAATATGTATAGCAGAAAATACTTGATAATGACAATAAGTATGTTACGTTACTGGTTCATGTATTTACTATACCGTGCCTTTTATCATTGTTTTAGAACACACTCCTACTTACTCAAAAGAAAAGTTGAGTGTAGAATAGTAGCCATGCTCTGCTGGCAACAGCCTCATGCAGCCCATGTTTATCACATCTCTTAAGTACACCATTCTCTCTTGTCACTTAATTTAATCTCATGTTGCTCTGCTCATGATGACCCTATGACCAATAGTTGTTGTTAGGTGCCACTGTGTTGATTCTCATAGCGACCTTATGTACAACGGAACAAAATACTAACACTGTGCCATGCACATGGCCTTTTTATGTTTGAGCTCATTGTTGGAGACACTGTGTTTCTTCCCATTTTGAGTTGTGCCACATCAACAAAAGGAGGCCCCAGGGGTTTTATTCCATTTCCATCATTAAGGTCGACTCTACTTTGAGGAGGAAACTCCTCCCTAGTAGACTTTTGAATGCCTGCCAGTCTCGGGGGCTCATTTTCCAGCACTATATTTGACAGTGCTTCTCTGCTATTCATAGAGTTTTCAATGGCTAATTATTTTGGGAGTGGACTGCTGGGTCCTTCTCCCTAGTCTGCCTTACTCTGGTATCCGAAATACCAGTGGCATAGCTTTCAGTATCAGAGCTCACACGCAAGCCCCCATAAGTATGTGTACCATATAGCTTAGGTGTGTAGTGGCTATTATTTACTTTTAATCACTGTGACCAAAATATCTGAGAAAAATGATTTAAGGAAGGGGAGGTTTATTTGGCTCACAGGTTAAGAGGTTGAGTCCATACCGGCAGGGAGCACATGGCAGAGAGCTCATTACCTCTCTGCAGACCAGGAGGTGGAAAGCTTACTGGAAATAGAGGCCAAGTATCATCCTCAAAGATCCATTCCTCAATGACCTACTTCTGCCTGCTAGTTCCCACTTTATAAAGGCTCCAGAGCCTCCTGAAAGAGCACCACCAGCTGGGGACTGAGTGTTCAAACATGAGACTGTGGTGAACACTATATATTTGGACCTCAACAGATGTACCATCTAGGTGGGTGTAAGTACACTCTAGGATGTTCCCACATTGATGAAATCACCTAATGCATTTCTCAGAATGTTTTCCTATCATTAAGCAAGCATGACTGTACCTGGGAAGTCTTTCTTTAATCCCCAAGAAGATGCATATAGAGCAAGAATTTTAACCCATTTTGATAGAGCCACAGACTATATGCTTAGTCACCTTTGTACAGGTGATGTTGAGTCAAAGAGGCCTCTGGGCAATGACCTCAGGCCTTTAGGCCTGGGCGTTTATTTGCCCTTTCCTACAGAAAGCTGAGGCACTGATCTATTCTTTCTATGGTCCCCACTCTCTGTTGAGTGCTTGCCTCTCCAAGTGCAGGTAACTGAGCACCCATCCCCTCCCAGGATTCTGGCTTTGCAAAAATTTGCCAGGCCTGCTGGACAACTCTGAAGGCCCACCCTGGAAGGAGAAGGGCTACACTAGGCTCTGTGTTAAGGAATAAACAGCTCTTGTGAGCAGCTGGGATCAAGGTGGATCCCACCAGATGGAATCCCTGACTTTTTCTTTTCTTGGGTCCTGCTGTGAAGCAGTATCAAAGAACAGCCCTAGAATTTAGGCTCAATGAGCTCCTATAGGAGGAACAGAGAGTACAGGCTGGGGCTGGGTGGGAGAAAGGAATTCTCAGGCACAGAATGTGTTTAAATGCCTCAACAGCCCCTTTTTTTGCCTGGAAAAGTGATTATTCCTAATAAGGACATAACGGTTCCTGTTTACACTTGCTACAAACATCCCTTGCACCACAACCCACTGCAAAATCCATGCCAAGGCCCAGCAGCCTCTTCTGTTTGAAGACTCCTCTGGCTTTATAGCTGGCTGGGTCTACAACCTTGCTGGTTTCTGGCCTCTGCTATGCAGAAATTGTCCCACTAACTTCAGTGGCCCCTCTTTCTTCTTTGGTGTCTACAAGCGTGGCTCCCACTGTAAGCTCAGGCATGTGAGCAATGGCCACCTGCAACCCTTATTCAGATGTCAGGTCACTAAAGGCAGGAGCAAAGCTGACAATTCTAAGAGATTGCCTGTAAAGGGAAATTATGAAATTCCAGTCTGAGTGCTACATGTACTGAGAGAAGATTCCTGATTGATTTTGACATGCAGGAGGACAGAGGGTCAGCCCACAAGAGAAGGGAATCTCAGGAAATAAAAGGAAGAAAAATGTTTTCTTTCTCTAGGCAACTTGGGGAAACTTTCTTTTCCCCCGATCCTTTAACAAACATTCATTAAAGTCCTACCAGGACAGATTGTGTTACTTCCAAGACTGTTGTCTTCTTGAGGTTTTTAAAGAACTGGATTCTTGACTATGTAGGGAAGTTTTAAATTTATGCTTTCCTCCCTGAGGGTCAATGATTTTAGTTAATGAAGTGCACCTACAATATACAGATTAACAAGGATGAGAAAGCATACAATTCTATTCATGTGCATCAGCACAAAAGTCATACAAAAAGTACATGGCTCAAGAGTAATGTGGTAGAATGTTACCCAGAGTTCAAGAAAGGGTGGGCAGGTTGGCTTGGGGAAGGGAGGTCACACAGGCTATAGGAGATGAGGGGAGAATATGCACAGCCAGCAGGGATTTTCTAATGCAGATGAAGTCCCCCACCTGTGGTCATCTCATTCTGGGCAAGCATCAGACCCCAATCCCTTCTTCCTGTGGAAAGATCTTTCCTAGGCAGAAAGTGGAGTCTGTGTGTGTGTGTGTGTGTGTGTGTGTGTGTGTATCTGGTAGAAAAGCCTGTGGGTGTATCCCCTACTTACTTTACTAAAACGACAGATTGAAATTTCTTTTTGCAAAAGGACAGCTTTTCAGAACCACTTCTTTTTCTGCAGAAGTCTGTAGTTTCTCTCAATAACCAAGTCAAAATATGCCTAAGAAATATATTTGAGGTGGTATATCTTGATCTCCTTCAACTATACTTTTTTTTCTCCCTTGTCTTTCTTCTCTCTTCCTCCTTACTTCCTTCATCAAAAGGACCAAGCTCCTATGCCAAAACCTGGAGCTATTTAAGAGGACTTTCATGGAAAGAATAGGAAGCCAGCCCAATATTCCCTGTGATAGAAGGTTGGGCTCTGAAGTCCATCAAGCCTCCTGGTGCCAGCTTTAGAGATAATTAGCTCTGGGACCTTGGGCAACAGGTGAAAAAAATTGTTTATTAGTGATTTTTTAGTCAGTGGATAACTAAATGGATTTCATTATGACATTTCCACATATGTATATAATTGTACATTGCTCATGTTCACAAGGGGTGAAATTGCTTGATCTCCAATGTAGAAATTAAAATGGCTACTCCAGCCAGGTGGTGGCACACACTTGTAATCCTAGTGACTTGAGAGGCAGGGGCAGGAGGATCGTAATTTTGAGACCAGAGGCAGACTGTGTAATTTAGTGAGACCCTGTCTCAAGATAAAAATTTTAATAAGGTACTGGGAGTGCAGTTTAGTGGCAGAGCACTTGCAAAGTATACACAAAGCCCTGGGTTCAACCCCCAAGTACCACAAGAATAAATACATAAATAAGTAAATAAATATAAAAAATGGTTACCCCATAGGATTGAATGGATTGAATGATACATGTAAAATGCTTAGCATAGTTAGCTTTACAATGATAAACAGGTGATGGCTACATTTATTAATACCATTGCCTGGTCTAACTAGAACTCATCTAACAATCTCATCCACCTAGCACTTAGCTAAAACTTAGAAAGTAAATTGAAAGAAAAAGATCTCCAAGCAGCTAAAATAAGTATCTGTAGGCTAAAACAAAATACTTTATTTACAGATGCAATTCTCCTTTCTAGCATAATTAATCTTATATACAGAACTGTATAAGCTCACAGCAAATCCAACAAGAAGCACACTGACAACATTTGAGTGTGAGAGCTGAATCCTGATGAACAGTAACCAGAATTTCAAAAATAAGACATATCGATTATAAAAACTACACATATCTGTAACAACCTACAACAAAGGCCTTTAGAACTTAGCAATTTATTGAATGCTTACTGGGTGATGGATACTGAATGCCTACTGAGTGGTGGACACTTTATTAGGTACACTGGGCATATTGTTTAATTCAATCCTCATAGCAGTCTCCTGCAGTATGTATATGTAATCTCTAATATTACAAAAGTAGACACAGAGATTTGCAGAGTTTAAGAAATATTTCACAAAGCTAGGAAGGGGATCTGATGCAAGAGTCTACCTTGATTTAAACCTCTGCTTGCTATTTCACACACTCTCTCATATAGCTATGTAGATCTAGTAGTCTGCCCTCCCTTCCTTCCTTCCCTCCCTCTTCCCTCCCTTCCTTCCTTCCTTCCCTCTTCCTCCCTTCTTTCCTTCCTTCTTCCACTTGATAACTGAAATGGAGTTCCTGACCTCAGAGTAGTTTCCTTAACATTTTATTTTGAATAATTTTAGATGCACAGGAGCTGCCAAAAATAATTCCTGTGCTCTCTTCTTCCAGCTTTCCCCAATGATATCTTACTTAAGTAGAGTCCATGATTAAAGCAAGGAAATAAACATTGATACAATGCTACTGACTAGACTGTTAGCTCTTATTTAATTTCTCCAGTTTTTGCATGTGTTCATTTTTTTGTGGAACTTACAGTCTCATATTTCTCTTATTATAATGTGATTTGTAACTGGCAGTTTTTAAGTGAAATTAAGTTCACATTTAAGAAGTTAAGAAAAACGTATATTCCTTTGGGAAAAACTTTATTCAAAATCATTGAAATAAAACTTTGTCACTGATAAAATGTTTGGAGACATTTAGCTCCTTAAAACCATGAAACATTCTTCATGGCCAGAGATGATAGCCTGGGATTTCTCTTTAAAACATGATGACAGTGACCAAGTCCTTGGCTATCTAAAAATCTCATAAAGCATCTAGTTCACACTCATGGTGTCTGTGTCTAACTTTTCCCACCATTGTTCTCTTCAATTTCCAAAGCGCATCAGGATACCATATTACTAAAGTGTGGGTGGAATATTTGTAAGTTTGGCTATTTCCTCAATTCCTTCCATGTGTGCCACAGAATTTAAATGCTGGAGTCATGCATTTCTGAATATAATTTTCCATGTGCAGATTCACCATGACCCATGGGAGCACACACATCTGATCTGGTTTATTGGGGTATGAGATTACTCTTTTCTTTTACTTTGGAAATGTTTACAGTGATCAGAAGTGAGAAAGGGACATGCTGGTTCTGACTGATGCTGACTCAAGCTATGAAAGCCAGTCTTTTGCTGGCTTTTCCTGGCATGTCAGTCCAGAAAATCACCCCTTAAGGGCTTTCATCCTCTCCTATTTCATTCTCTACTCATTTTGCTGCTGGCGTACTGGTGTATGAACTTCCATTTTTATCCACAAATATTTCTAGAAGTCCTCCTTTCTCATGCCATCCTACAAGGATGTCCCTCCAACATGACCGTGGTATCATCATACTCAATTGCTTTTCTCCTTTTGTGCTCCCCGTTTTTGCTAGTATTCTCACCATCTGTCTTGAACACTGTCTTCTCCCTTGCCCCTAGCATGGGCTCAAGCATGGGCTGTCTATTTGGTCCCTTCATCATCTCTCCTTCTTCCCCATTGTTTCCATTCATGCTACCGCAGGCAGAGAAGATGGTCTCCTTAGCCAGAGTGTGTCCTCTCTTCAGGTGGAGACTGAAACTGTGTTCATTGTTGTGCTCTGAAGTGTAGCTGTGCCACACTGAACAGATGGCGGGCCCTCAATGAATGTCTGAGGAGTGTCATTCCCTGGGGTCTCATTCCCCGGGCAGGGCTCTGCTCCTTTCCGGCTGAGCTCCAACATGGCTGAGGAGGGAGGACAATGAGGGGGCAGGCCAGGTATCCTGGGAACAGGGACCTGCGTGGATCTCTGCTTCTCACCACTTGCTCAGGCCACTGCTATCTGCCCCGTGCCCGTCTTCTGTTCTCCTTTTACCCCAACTTCCATGTCCCCATATTTGGAAATGGTATGTCAGTTTGCCGCACTGTGGGGGCTTGTGTGTTGCAGTGAGGCTGAGAGCTCTGCCACTGGTACCTCGGACATGAGCAAGATTACCAATGGTGGACAGGCTTTCAGCTGAGCTTCCAGATTAAGACAGACTAGGGAGTAGGACCTGGCGAGCCACTCCCGAAACAACTAGCCATTGAAAACCCTATAAGTAGCAAAGAAACACTGTCAGATATAGTGCCAGAGAATGAGCCCCCCAGGTTGGAAGGCACTCAAAAGACTACTGGGGAAGAGCTGCCTCCTCAAAGTAGAGTCTACTGTGATGACGGATATTGAGTAAAGCCCCAGGAACCTCCATTCGCTGATGTGGCATGACTCAAAATGAGGAGAAACAACTGTAAACATCCATTAATAATTGGAACATGGAATGTATGTAGTATGAATCTAGGCAAATTAAAAATTGTTAAAAGAGAAATGGAATACATAAACATTGACATTCTAGGCATCAGTGAGCTAAAATGGACTGGCATAGGCCATTTTGAGTCAGACAATCATATGGTCTACTATGCTGGGAATGATAAACTAAAGAGAAATGGGGTTGCATTCATCATCAAAAAAGACATTTCAAGATCTGTCATGAAATACAATGTTGTCAGTGATAGAACAATATCCATATGCCTACAAGGAAGGCCAGTTAATATGACTATTATTCAAATTTATGCACCCACCACTAAGGCCACAAATGAAGAAAGGGAAGATTTCTACCAGCTTCTGCAATCTGAAATAGATCAAACATGCAATCAAGACATACTGATAATCACTGGTGACTGGAATGCAAAGGTTGAAAACAAAGAAGGAGGCTCACTGGTTGGAAAATATGGTCTTGGTGACAGAAACAAAGCTGGAGATCGCATGATAGAATTTTGTCAGACCAATGACCTTTTCATTGAAAATACATGTTTTCAACATCATAAACGGAGACTATACACATGGACTTCACCAGATGGAACATACAGGAATCAAATTGACTACATATGTGGAAAGAGACAATGGAAAAGCTCTATACAAAATGTCAAAACAAGACCAGGTGCTGAGTGTGGATGAGACCATCAACTTCTCATATGCAAGTTCAAACAGAAGCTGAAGAAAATTAGAACAAGTATACGAGAGCCACAGTATGACCTTGAGTATATCCCATCTGAGTTCAGAGACCACCTCAACAATAGGTTTAATGCATTAGACACAAATGATAGGAGACCAGAGAGTTGTGGCATGGCATAAAAGTTATCATTCAAGAAGGAAGCAAAAAGTTATTAAAAAGACAAGAAAAAAAGAAAAGACTAAATTACATGTCAAAAGAGACACTGGACCTTGCCCTCGAACTTCCAGCAGCTAAAGTAAAAGGAAGACATGATGAAGTTAAGGAACTAAACAGAAGATTTCAGAAGGCAGCTTGAGAAGACAAAAACAAATATTGTAATGACATGTGCAAGGAGCTGGAGACAGAAAATCAAAAGGGAAGAACATGCTCTGTGTTTCTTAATCTTAAGGAAGTGAAGAGAAAATTCAAGCCTCGAGTGGCAATAGTGAAAGATTCTACAGGGAAAATATTAAATGATGCAGGAAATATCAAAAGAAGATGGAAAGAATACACAGAGTCATTATACAAGAAAGAATTGGTAGATGATCAACCATTCCAAGAGGTTGCATATGAAGAGGAACCAATGGTGTTGAAGGACGAAGTGGAAGCTGCCTTGAAAGAACTGGCGAAACACAAGGTTCCAGGAATTGATGGGATACCAGTAGAGATGTATCAACAAACAGATGCAGCACTGGAGGTGTTAACATGTTTATGCCAACAGATTTGGAAAAGAGCTACTTGGCCAACTGACTGGAAGAGATCCATATTTGTGCCTATTCCCAAAAAAGGGATCCAACTGAATGTGCAAACTATCAGACAATATCATTAATATCGCACACCAGCAAAATTCTACTAAAGATCATTCAGAAGTGACTGCAGCAGTATATAGACAGGGAATTAGCAGAAAATCAAGCGGGATTCAGAAGAGGGCGGGGAACTAGGGACATCATTGCTGATGTCAGGTGGATATTAGCTGAAAGCAGAGAATATCAGAAAGATGCCTATCTATGTTTTATTGACTATGCAAAATCATTTGATTGTGTGGATCATAACAAATTATGGATAATACTTCGGTAAATGGGAATACCAGAACACCTCATTGTGCTCATGAGAAATCTGTACATGAACCAGGAGGCAGTTGTTCGAATAGAACAAGGAAACACTGAGTAGTTTAAAGTTGAGAAAGGTGTGCATCAGAGCTGTATACTTTCACCCTATCTCTTCAATTTATATGCTGAGCAAATAATCTGAGAAGCTGGACTTTATGAGGAAGAACGTGGCATCAAGATTGGAGGAAGATTCATTAACAACCTGCATTATGCAGATGACACAACTCTGTTTGCTGAAAGTGAAGAAGTTTTAAAACATTTACTGATGAAGATCAAAGATCATAGCTTTCAATATGGGTTATGACTAAACATCAATAAAACAAAAATCCTTACGACTGGGTCAGTATGCAACTTCACAATAAATGGAGAAAAGATTGAGGTTTTCCAAGATTTTGCTTTGCTTGACTCTATAATCAACACCCGTGGAAGCAGAAGTCAAGAAATCAAAAGACGCATTGCTCTAGGAAAAGCTGTGGCAAAAGATCTCTTCAGAGTATTGAAAAGCAAAGATGTCACATTGAAGACGAAGGTGCGTCTGACTCATGCCATGGTATTTTCAGTGGCATCATGTGGTTGTGAAAGCTGGACATTGAACAAGAGAGACAGAAAAAGAATTGATGCTTTTAAATTGTGGTGCTGGAGACGTCTATTGAATGTCCATGGACTGCCAAAAGAACCAATAAATCTGTCCTAGAAGAAGTGCAACCAGAGTGCTCCTTGGAAGCAAGAATGGCCAGACTGCATCTTACATATTTCGGACATGTAGTCAGGAGAGATCAATCCCTGGAGAAAGACATCATGTTTGGGAGAGTGGCAGGTCAACGTAAAAGAGGAAAACCCTCCACCAGATGGATTGACACAGTGTCTGCAACAATGGGCTTAAACATAAATAAGATCATTTGCCTGCTACAGAATCGGCAAGTGTTTCGATCTGCTGTACATAGGGTCACTATGAGTCGGACTCGATTCGACAGTACCTAACAACAACAACAACAACAATGCCCATTATCTAGGACTAGGATGGCATGGATTCAAATTTCCTGTTACCTATTCTTGGCAATTGGGAGAAGGATCTGGCAGCCCACTCCTAAAAAACAATCAGCCATTGAAAACTCTATGTGTAGTAGAGAAGCACTGATATAGTGCCGGGCGTGGTGCAGTGTCGGGGAGTGTTTCATTATGCTGTGCATAGGGTCGCTATGAGTTGGACCTGACTCCATGGCACCTAACAACAACAATTCTTGGCAATCTACAGTTATTCTTCATTTAACAACTACACATTGTGTTGCATCTTCTTTTTTCCCTTTTATTTATTTATTTAATATATATATATATTTTTTTTTTTGAAACAGAGTCTCCCTAAGTAGCCCAGTCTGGCCTAGAATTTACTACATAACCCACTCTGGCCTTGAACTCAATATCCTCCTGCCTCTGCCTCCCAAATGCTTAGAATACAGGTCTGTGCCACCAGGCCTATCCCCAAACTGCTTCTTTGTGTTAGAAACACTATTGTTTTTATTTAATCAGAATTTCTTACATCATTCATTGCTTGCTCATTTTGGGCTTGTTGCATTAATATAGGGTATTTATATGCATTTTTCGTGTGTGCGTGTGCATGTGTGTATGTACATCAGCACTGCTTTGAAAGTCACTCACTCTACCTATTTCCTGATTCCACTTGTACGTGGATCAGAACTCAGAGATTAAAGTGGTGGCTCTTAATTTTCAGTGCCAATTTTTGACAGGGCCTTAATAGACAACATGGGACAGCCCACATTTTCTGCCTTGTGCCCCCCTGAGATCAATCAAATCACTGCAAATCTTTTCCACAGAACTGTATCTTCATGCTGCATGGAGTATGGAGTATGGAGCACTTCATTCTGGTGGAGTTTCCCTGCCAGATTCTTCTGAACTTCAAAAGTTGTCTCTAACACTCTGGGATTTATTTCTCGTCTGCTTAAGAAGATAATCAGGCCACAGCCAGGCATTTTGCAGAAATACACATTGAACAGGCTTTGGGGATATTGGCTGTAAAATATGCTTGGGAGTCTGCAGACAGATGAAACTTTGTTATTATCATGTATTAAAAGCTCACAGATTCATATTAGATGCAGCAGCCTTAGCTTGCCCTACCTGCGACTTCCACTTACTACTCACTGTGAGGAGAGGAAGATAAGCTTATGCAATGCTGGCTCCAGCTCTGTAAAATTAAGATTCTGGAAAGGCCCACACATCTTTTTGCCTTAAAGACAATGTGTTTTTGAAAAATCCAGCCTCCTATTTCTTTTTTCCCTGAAAATAAGGCTTTTAAACTTCCAAATAATGCTCATAATTTTTTTTAGACATCATACATGTCTTTCATAACAATGTTTTGGTAAATGGCAAGTAAATAAAAAGCATATGGATTAAATGTCCCTTAAAATATGCTTATGTCTTAAGGTTATGGAGGGAGGGGTTTGAAAAAAGATACACTGGGTTTCACACAACCCCAAATGTTTGAAAAATAGTTGAGGTATTTGATAAATTCCAAACAAGACCAGGTTCTTCTACCTTTGGCAGTACACTGTGAGCCAGTTTTTTGTATTTCCAAGAGAAATGGTCTCCCTAATCCTGGGGAGCTAAATCCCAGCCTTTGGTAGAGTGCTGCGCTGCAGTCTCTGAGGTCCCGAGTTTGATTCCCAGCACCGCAAAATGGAAGAAGGACGTGGCAACCCACTCCTGAGGCAATCCTGAAACAGTCAGCCATTGAAAACCCTATGAGGGTCACTATGAGTCAGACTGGACTCTACGGCACCTAACAACAACAACAACAATCCTGGGGAGCGATAGTCCCTCTCCTGTAAGGAAAGCCTGGTAGTGTGAGTTGTCCTGTTCAGTCCAGAAAAAGGAATGTGACAGTGACCACTACTGCTGTTAACTTTCTAAGTGACTGACATAACTACTCTGGGAGTCTCACAACGTTATGTCTCTTGATTTCATACCCACATAATGTCTTAGCCTTCGCACCTCACAAATGTGTTAGGTGGTATTAAAGGTTTTCCATGGGGCATGTAAAATCCTGGCTTTTATCCAAGCCCCTTTTCAGCCACCCCTTGAACATTATAATTGAAGTCTATATAAAACTTGGCATTATCCTAGGGTCTCTGTCAATCAACTAACATTAAATGCCTGCTAGAGCAAGGCTGTAGTAATAAGGGGAGTGAGGAAAAGGGA
Source organism: Pedetes capensis (assembly GCA_007922755.1). Classification (NCBI taxonomy): domain Eukaryota; kingdom Metazoa; phylum Chordata; class Mammalia; order Rodentia; family Pedetidae; genus Pedetes; species Pedetes capensis. The sequence continues at coordinate 142,220 of VMDO01000421.1, read as the reverse complement.
GGGAGGAAAAAGGGCACAGAGAAAACTCAGAAACTCAGAAGGCAAAGTTCCCAGTTTCAAGCAGCTACTGACTGAGCTGAAAGGCTTAAACACACCAGAAATTATCAATGCTGCCAAGCACATAGATAAGGACTAGGAGGCTAGGAAGGATCTTTGAGAGAAAAGTGACTTTTGATGAGTCTTAAGGATTGAACAGGTCATTCACTTGTGAAAATGCACTTGTGAAATATTTATTGAACACCTTCTATGTGCAATATACTTGACTGATCATAAGGATTCAGAGGAGGACCAGATCTGCCCTAGGCAGCTTGCACCTAAGCTGGGAAAACATGCATTAAATAGCTCAGTACATCATTCATCCTTATTTGTAATCATGAGGACTAAAAGGGATAAGGACAGGTACTGGGAAGAAACTCTAGCAGGAAAGTTGACTGAATTATACAAGTTGAATTGTTCTAGATGCTTCATTAAAATGTGGTTCACCTATTAGCTTGCTATAAATGCATAATCTCAGCTTCTCCCGGTTATAGTGAATAGGAATCTGCATTTTTAACTTAAGGCCAGGTGATTCTCAGGCACATTAAATTTCTAGAAGCAGAGCCAAGATAACAGTGTGCTGCTAGGAGCAGAAGATTCCTGAATCATACAAGTGTTAGTGTATCTGGAGAACAGACACCCTTTTTCCTGGATGATATACCTGCACATTAAATGGAATGTGGAAGAGCCTGTATCTCTTGTGTAGATGTGGAAGGACACCCAAGGTAAGAGGATAGCCCTCTCTCCTTTGCATTGTGTATTCATATCTTACTGTCAGTTATATGTCTGCTGGTTAGGTTTCTTTCATGTTCCAAAATAGATCTATTCTGTTTGGCATCAATATCCAACCCCCCCCCCCATCACTCTTTGGCTGCCTAATGCTTTCCAGATGAGGTGTGAGCAGCTGCTAATTGTACCCGGATCAGCCCTGATTTGTGTTTCAGTCAGCAAGGCACCTCACTAATGGGTCTGAAACTTGGCAGCAGGACTGGGACCAGTGTCAAAGGAAACAGATCCGAAAGGCATACGGAGAACAAGGAGACAGGGAGTCGATTTGGATGCTGAAAGGAGGGGGAGGGAATCAAAGGGGCAGAAGAGAGTTGGAGAGCCTGTGGGGAGAAGCAGTGGAAAAACTGACCTGGAAAGCAGGGGCTGTGTGGGAGAGGGCAGAGGGCATTGGACAGAAGGCAACCTTGTGAATAAGGGTAGAAGCCCAGGGGAAAGGAGTGAGTATATCTGTGTCTCCGAGAAGAGGCAGAGGAGAAGGCAAAATAAGCAGCCCACATTTGTGATGAGATCCTGATCACTGATAATCCCTGTGGCTGCTGCAGAGAAACCCCACATGGGCTGTGTCAACCCCCAGGGGCCCCAGTGCCTTCTACAGGCAGAATCATGACGCCTCTCTCACTTTCTCTCTGGCCCCTGGCAGAGAGTCAAGGCTCAAGGCCCATGGCTGACAGAGTCGAGGGGCTCAGACACACCTTGACTTTATGAGCTGAGGCCTGAGGCGGCCTCTCCTGGTTCAGCTCCCAGCGCTGGCTTTCCTGGAATCCAGCTGCAAAGGGGCCTTGTTAGGGGAAGCTAGAAATGGAGGCCTAAGGCTTTTCTGAATTGGACACATTCACTGTACTTATTTAAAGAGAAAAAATCCCCCTCTGTGAAGAGGGAAGAAATCCGCTTGTCAATATGAACTCCAAATTGTTCAAGGTGAGGGGGGAGCCCACATGTGCGTGCATACTTGTGCAGAGAAGCAGAGGTAAAAGAAACGGGAAGCAGGTTGTGGTTAAGCAATGCTTAGGACATCAGCAAAACAGCAGCACACTCATCCCCAGCAAGAAACAAATAAACAAGCTTGCGTTATGCAGGAAAAATTAATACTTCAACAAAAGCGTTCATGTTTGAACAAAAACTTGTACACAAATACTTGTGGCAGTGCTATTTACCACAGCCAAAAGATGGAAGCGACCCAAATGTCCATCACCTGATGAGTAAAGCAAATGTGCTGCATCTATACAGTAGAATATTACTTGTTCATAGAAGAATGAAGTACTGATGTGCAACAACAGAGACAAACCTTGAAAACATTATGGTGAATGAAAGAAGTCAGACACAAAAGGCCGCATATGGCATGATTTCATTTATCTGAAATGTCCAGAAATGGCAAATCCATTGTGACAGTGCAGTTTAGTTGTTGCCAGGGCCTAGTGGGCTAGGAGACAGGGAAGGGACATGTTAATGAGAACAGTCTGGAACTAGATAGAGGTGATGGTGGCGCCACACTGTGACTGGATGTAATGTCACTGAATGACACCCTTTAAAAAGGAAAATTTTAAAGATGTGTTTATTTTCCCCCAAAATGCAAAAAAAAGGGAAAAAAGTACTGAAATAATTATCACTGTGAGTAACTGAAAAAAACTAGTCTCCTATCCACTTGTTTTATAGTTGTTAGGTGCCGTGAGTCAGTATCCAACTCATAGTGACCCTATGTACAACAGGCCAAACACTATTGTCAGTGCTTCTCTGCTATTCATAGGATTTTCAATGGCAGATTGTTTTGGGAGTAGGTTGCTGGGTCCTTCTTCCAAGCCTACAGCACATGCTGTTCCCAGGTGGTCTCCCATCCAAGTACAAATCAGGCCCAACCCTGCTTAGCTTCTGAGATCTGACAGCTACAGATGTTGTTTTGTAGTTAGATACTGGTTTTATTTTGACTCATATTCAGAGGGATGTTATAACATGCTTAATTCATATTCAGAAGGATGATGATACTAGAGTAATAAGTTCTGAAGAAGAAAGGAAAATGGATGATGGAAATAGAAGAGGAAAAGACATCCATAGGGTAGGAAATAAAAGGCCAGATATGGCCTGCCAATGACAGGCAGCCAGGATAAGTGGGGAGAATAAGCTCCTGATGTTTTGTGGAGGAAAGAACTGTCAGACATGAAAAGAGAGAAACAGAGAATAGCAATTCTTTCAAACAGCTTGGAAAAGAAAACACACACGCACGCACGCACGCACACACGGACGCATGCACGCACGCATGCACGCACGCACGCACAGAGTGTATACTTCCATTCTTTGTCTCATGGCCCCGTTTATTTCCTGTGAGATGAGTTCTTAAAGCTTATGGAGGACCTTACTTCTGGGGGCTAGAACTTGGGTGGGAGCTATGTGAGGACAGATGCCTTAGGTCTTTTTCCTATGGCCATTAACCACTAATGGCTGGTTTCACTTTCTGGGTTCCCCACCCTGAGACAGGGTTAGGCAGAGGCTAGGTGGAACCCAGTCAAGGATACAGAAAGGACCGCTGAGCACTGAGATGGCTGCTGGACAAGATCATTTCGAAATCTCTTCCAATTCCATGTTCCTATGTATAAAGGATTCCAAGCCACATGCAGGTGCCTAAAACAGGGCCATTGGCCAGAGTGTCAAGGGATCAGCCCATGTGCTCTATTTCAAAGAGGATTTGTGGGAAGGACATGTGAATCCCCATCTTGTAGAGAGTGGTCACATGGAGGGCTGAGATGGAGAATACAAATTTCTGACATCGTGTCCAGATGGTTGGGAATGTAAGGATTAAAAAAAAAAAAACCCCACACATTTGAAAATGTACACACAAAAGACAAAAATAAAAACCACCTACAATCCCATCACTTTGGTGGATATATCTATGCATATTTGCCTATATTTTGAATACACACGCACACACAGATGATCACGTGAACATGCCATTTCATGTGAATGACTTTCTAGGTCACTAAAGGGTCTTCTACAACATTACGGTTCGGGTGCACATGTGTTCAAGAACTTTATGATAAAAACAAAACCAAACACACAACAACAAAACCACCTATATTTTCTAAGGCTTCAAGGAAGGCCAGCTGTGGAAAAAATCAGCTTCTGGGGGCTGGCTTCCATCTGTGTGCATGTCTGCTGATGCGTTTGAGTCTTATATGGTGTGATGGTTCTCCAGACTGATCTCTTTCTCTAACTGTGTGGGGACTTAGGGGAATGTCTCATTTCCTACATAAGGAAGAAGCTTGTGAGCACCTGCCTGTGCTTTGTTATGCATGGGAGAAAATTGGCATTGCGGGTGTCCGCCTAGGCTCTGCTAAACAGAGGCCTATCCGTGAGATGTTGAGATGAAGAATTCAGGCACAAGGAAGCAGAAATTGTTTCTTGACCCTTTGAAGAATAGCCACCTACTAGTGCACACGATGCAAGTCAAGTAGGGGGCCAAGGCAGCCCCCACCTCCAAGGCCACATTTGTAGCTACCACCTCCAAATGAGGAAGGCTTTGTTCAAGTGGCCTGAGATTTGCAGCCTCTGTTTAGGTCTTTTCCCCAAAACTGCACTGTTGGTGGTTGAAAGGGCACACAATCTATTTAGAGTCTGGAAGGTAAGGGCAGTCCTGAAGACTCACACTTACTAAATAACACAGTGTCTTCCAGGCCCTCCAGCAACCTAGCCTGATGAGTATGTGATCCTCCAGGGGCCCACACTGTGCTCAGAATCAATCCCTAAATCCATACCATGGTCTGCAAAGCCTTATGCTCCCCCTGATCTCCTCGCCCTTCGGTTTCCAGCCACAGGGCTGCCTGTGGCCCCCGCACATGCAGCTTCTCCTGCTTCTGGCCTACTGTTTCCTTTGCCTTGACGGTTCTTCCTCTGGCTATTTGCACATCTCTCTCCCAAACTTCACCCAAATGTCACATCATGACTGCTGAGGCCTTCTCTGACTGCCCCATCTAAAACAGTATCCTCCCTCCACTGCGCAGCTCTCTAGTTTTGTCCCCTCCTTGGGTCCATTGGCACTCATCACCTCTGTTGCATATACCTTATTTATCACCTTGTTATGAATGCAATACATCTTATAATACCTCTTGCTCATCATCTGTGTCCCGCACTAGAATGCAGACATTCTGACACAGGGACTTTGTTTTGTTCACTTCGATGTTCCTGGCACCTTACGCAGTATCTGGCCCCTGGATGTTTAATGAAAAGTGGGTCAGTGAATGAATGGCCACTCTTTCCTGTCCTGCTGGCCAGTTCCTTTCACCTTTCAGTCTAAAACTTGCAGCATTTCTCTCCTGGCTCTCAGAGTCTCCTTGTGCTTGTCTCAAATCACCACCATAGTTGCTGGTGGAAAATGCCTTCAAACCACTTGAATCCTGACTCTGAGGACATTCAAGGGACCTACCTAGAGAATTCCCCTGCAGATGGCTTCCTCTCCACTTGTGTTCAGCTTTCCTGAGTCTTTCTGACTCAAATGAAATCTCCTTTTCTCCCTACCCAAATTAGAAATAGATGGGACTCTCTTAAAACCAACAAGGCTAGCCTGGTCTAACCTATGTGGTAACCAATGTCCCAAATAGTAAATGCCTTCAACCCATATCTAGCTTGTGCCTGTGCATGGCAGCAGTAGGACATCACCAGGCCTCTACCATCTTGCCTTTAAATGTTGTCATTGTTGTTGTTAGGTGTCATTGAGTTGGTGTCTGACTCATGTTATTGTTGTTAGGTGCCGTTGTGTCCAACTCATAGTGACCCTCATATGGTTTTCAATGGCTGATTTTTTGGGGATTGCCTTGGGAGCAGATTGCCATGTCATTCTCCCATGTCCAACTCATGCTGTTGTTGTTGTTGTTAGATGCCGTGGAGTTGGTAGCCAGCTCACAAGGGCCCTGAGTACAACAGGGGAAACACTATTGTCAGTGCTTCTCTGCTGTTCATAGGGTTTTCAATGGCGGATTGATTTTTGGGAGTGGGTTGCTGGGTCCATCTCCTAAGCCTAAAGCACCTGGTGTTCCCAGGCCATCTCCCATCCAAGTACTAACCAGGCCTGACCCTGCTTAGCTTCCGAGATCTGATGGGATTAGATGCCACAGGGCTACAGCTGTAGGCTGTCCGACTCCTAGCAACCCTATATAGAACAGGTGAAATACTTTGTCAGTGCTTCTCTGCTATTTATAGGGTTTTCAATGGCTGATTGCTTTTTGGAAGTGGGTTGTCAGTATCTTCTCCCAAGCCTACAGGACCTGGTGTTCCCAGGCCATCTCCCATTCAAGTACTAACCAGGCCCAACCCTGCTTAGCTTCCGAGATCTAATGCCACAGTGGTATGTCTGCAGACTGGCTGCAAATATGATGGAAAAAAAAAATCCTCCTCAATGGCTCAGCCCCCTCTTCTTTTCTGTGGAGAGCACTGGGTGTCCCTATGTAGCCCATGTTGCCCTCTAGCTCATCATCCTCATGCCTCAGCCTGCTGGGTAGCTGGGACATAGGTCTAGGTCATCATGCTCATTTGTTTTGTCAGCTTCCACTTCTAACTCTACCCCAGGAACCCTGTGGTTGCCCATAATGTGACACTGCAGGACCCCAAGCAGCTCCACCATTCATCTTACAACCTGGGTCCTGGGAGTACCTGTTGATGGAACCTCATATCCTTACAGTGACCCACCATGTGTAACCCAATGTCCATAGAGCTTGTGGCCACACCTCTCCATGTAAAACCTTGCATAGGTTGTCTCAACATGCCCTAAAATATGAGAAAGTTGAAAGACAAATCATTAAAGCCTGAGTGAGGATCCCTGGAAGAAAGCCAAGAGGCTCTGGAGCAAAGATGGCATTCATAGCAGCCAGCCTCTCTGCTCTTCTGATGCCATTAGGACTGGATGAGGGGGCTGTTGACTCTGAAAACTCAGAAGCTGACACCTTAGGAACTGCCCTTCCTGCCTGGTGGAATCTTTCCAGTCCTGTAGGACGACAGCTTTCCCTGCTTCAGGCAGTTTTATGGGTCACTGGTCTCATCTGAAGGAGGGAGCTGGGCTCCCTGAGGCTGAGAGGCTGTGGCTGGGGATGAGGTGGGCAGATCTAGCTACTTACAGTCTCCTGCTTCCATGTATGTCTAAGCTTGGCTTACTCCAAGCCCTACTCAGTCAAAGAGTTGACATGTTGACTGATTGACCCTCCCCATTCTGCAGTGCATTTTGCCATCTTTTTTTTTTTAAGCTATATTGAAGTTTGCTGTAGCTCCCATTCCAGAATCTTTACCCATGAGTAGAAATAATAACAATGACATTATGTAAACAAGCAGCACTTAAATGTCTACCAAAAAACATGACATTGTAGTGTGTAGAGGTGAAGAAATTCAAGTGTTCATGAGCATGTCATCCAAGCATTTTAGCATTCTCATTTCACACTTCTAGCTTGTAGCACTTTGGGCATGCTCATTTGCCTACTGCAGACAAGTAGATGGGTTAGATGGTAGAATAAACCCAAGTGCTCTTGGCTGGCAACATAACTAACAGTAGAGAGGATTTGAATCCAATTCTTATCCCTTCCACCTGCACTGATTGTTTGATCATTGCACTCTCCAATTTGTACCAGTAATATAAGAAAAAAATGTGTTGGTTGATATTCAATATAATATATGATTAAAGAGTTAGTAAAGAACTCTTTTTCTATCAAAAGACCTTTCTAAGTATAAAACTAAACTAGAACTCAGAAATGAAAAGGTGGATAAATTTGATTACACCTAACCTAAATATCTCTGAAAAGTAAAAGTCCTAGACAAAAAGAATGAAAGACACATACATCTTATATTACAGACAAATGGTCAATTTCCCTAATAAGTAAAGATTCTGGAAAATATAAATTAAAAAAACCCTACCAGTCCCACAGAAGAAAGAGTAAATGACACTTAACAGAAAACAATACACTGTGAAAGATGAAAGGTCTTGTTTATAATATGAGAAACAAATAAAAAATGCATTAATAGGCTATTTTTTATCCATCAAATTGACAAAGTCCAAAACGTTTGATAAACTGTGTTGGGGATGGCTTAGGGGAATAGGCACCTCTGTACATTGTAAGCGGAAATGTAAAATAGTATATTTATGAAAGCAGATTTAGCAAAATTTACTATAATTATAAATGCTCATACTATTTGACTTGCTTCTAGCAATTTATCATGAAATATACTCTCTTTTGTTAAGTAATATATGTATGATGCTATTCACCACATTACTTTAAATGATAAAAGGATGGATACAAATTTTCATTAGTAGGGGGCTAGTTTAACTATGATACATTTATATGAGAGAGAATGTTTTTTTCAGTTTAAGCGAGAAGGAGGTCTAGGGATGTAGCTCAATGGTAGAGAGCTTGCCTAGCATACAAAAGAGTCCAGGTTCAATGAGGGTATGGGGAAAGTGAAATAGAATGATTTTAAAGATATATTAAGTGAAAAAAGCAAGGTACAAAATAGTATGTAGAGTATGCCATTATTTTGTGGAATGAAGTGGGGAAATAGTTATTCGTATTTACTTGTATATAAATTAGCTCTGCAAGGACACGCAAAAACTGGCAATATTGGTTGTCCTGAGCAAGGGAGCTAGGTAGCTGATAGACATGGACATGAAGGAGATGTTTTAAGTATGAGGGGGACCCAATGCCCCCTTGAATTTATTTATAAAAAATCATGTATTTATTTTTATATGGTCAAACTTCAGTCACCTTCAAAGTATTCTCCATTTGATGCAATATACCTACTGAGAATTTTTTTCCACTGCTTACAACAGGTTTTGAACTCCTCAATTTTGATGCCTTTTAGTGCTTCTGCTATTTTTTGTTTCACCTCCTCCACACCAGCAAAATGTTTCACTTTGAGGACTTTTTTCATCAGAGGAAGAAAAACGTTGCACAGGGCAAGATGGGTGAATAAGGAGGGAGGGGCACAAGGGTCATGCCTTTTAGAATCAAAAATTGTTGAACACTCAGTGCGGTGTGGGCAGGTACATTGTCAAGGTGGAAGAACCTGTCACCTGTTTGCCACAACTTGGGATGTTTCTTCTGCAAATCACGAAGTGACTTTCTCAAAACTTCCAGATAGTAAAAACTTTGGTTGACCATTTGGCGACTTGAACCAGAGGAACAAATTCCGACTGCATAATCCCTCTCATATCAAAGAAACAGCCTGGATAACTATGAAGCACCCTAAATTTTAACCAAGTGAATGTGTTACTTCAAAAGAATTTTTTAAAGCAACTCATTTTTGTCTTCGAGAACTAGCAATTAATCCAATTGTCAGCTTCAAAAACTAAAATTTTGGATAAGACTCTCAACAGATGCAGCAAATAACCTTTTAAAAATCCATTATTCTTAATTCATGGTTGGATAAGGGAGAGAAAAAGATGGAGGGTGAGAAAAGTGAGAGCAACAGACACCACCGTGGAAACTAGAGATGACAAGACAGGAGATAAAGAGGGAAAGGACAGACAGAGGGAGTCACAGAAAAGGAGGGAGACAGGTAGAGGAAGCAGTTGCTGAAGGAGGCTTTTCATCTGAGAGAAAATGCAGCTACTGTACTTTGGCACTCACCTTAGAGTGTGCTTCAGACCAAACCACCCTTCACTACAACTGCTCTTTGGGACTGAGTTTATTTTTCCACGGACTTCTTGGGGTTTCTCCTGTATATAAGAAATTGACAACAGTTTGAGAAATTTACTTAGGAAACATGGAGGTTCCCTGACCCCACAAGAGAAAATAAACAAGTGGAAAGTGGTGCTTACAGGAGGATAAAATACGTGTGACCTCACAATTTGGCAGATTTTATCAATAATGTGCATTGTGGCTTTTCAACGGGTTGATAGGATTTGCCTACCTTTATACATGTATTATAAGGTGTGAGAATATTCTAAGGAAATAAGTCCCATGTAATTTGCCCCAATGTGTTTTGCTTCCTTGTTAATACTAATGATGACTTTGTTTACAATACACTTTAAATGAACCTCTACTTTAGAACGTAACACTGCATTATAATATTTTGCTTATGTATGGTTTTCAATGCACTTGATTGTGACTTTTTTGAGGATAGTGGGTTACATCTTTGTGTTCCCAAACACAGCACAGTAACTGACACATCACAGGTGATGATTGCTGAATTTAACTGAATTCAGGTTGCTATCAATTAGGGGTTATGCTTGACTGAATGCACAAAAGACCCAATAAACCATGGCTTAAAAAAGCTGTGTGGGTTGGGGGCATAGTTCAGTAGTACAGAGGTTGTCTAGCATTCCTCCAGGCCCTGGGTTCAATCCCTAGCCCTGAGGGGAAAAGCAAACAAACCAAGAAATGGGTCATGAAATAGAAAGCACAGAGGTAGGAGCCAGAGCTAGCGCAGTGCAGTCAGTGTTCCTGGGATCTGCCCAGAGTCTAGGTGCTTCCTTGTCTACCTGCCATGCTGGCATTCTGGTAATTCTCAAGGGCCAAAAATGGCAGCTATTCCACACTCCAGTCCAGAACAGAAGTTGGGAGCAAAGGGCAAAGGCCAGAGCAGTGTGATTTAATAAACTCCCAACTCAGAGAGTTCCACTTACCTCTGGTTGACTGGGAGTGGATTGGTAGGCCTTGCCTAAGGTACCGTGGCTTTCTGGGGAGCTGAGTGTTTTAACTGGGTGCGTTGCTGCAGCCCATAATAAAATGAAGTTACTTTTGAGTGCCATTGAGTCATATTCAACTCATACCCGGGACCTCAGAGACTGCAGAGTGGCACTCTACCAACTGAGTTAAATCCCAGCCCTGAAAATAATTTTAGTAAAGTAGAAAGTGATAATGAAATGATAACAGCATCGGTCACAAGTATAAAAAGTCCTAAACCAAACATTTCAAATTCCGAAACTTCTCATTTGCCTTCTTTGTTCTGTCCTTTGGATTAGACATAGTGACATTTCATTCTCTTGCAAATTCAAGCAAGTTCAGTTTGACTGAGACCTTCAGAGGCCATGCATTACTTTTCTCCTCCCACCCCTCCATCTCCCCAAGGCAATGGTCCTGACATATTCTAAGACTGTAGCTAATATTATTCCCTAGACCCCATATGCTCTCCAGGGCTGAGGACTGGGGGATTCACTAGTGCAAAACTGGTTGCAAATGTCTGCCTTCTCACTCTGTTGCTCTTATGCAATTCCAGCCCCCTCCTCTCAGTGCAGCGGACCTCTATGGATCTATCATGGGATTGTCCTCATTAGTGGATTTCTTACAAACATCTGGCAGCAGAGCCTGGCCTATTCCAATCCTCTGAATCCTCCCAGACCACAGGCGTTCTCTTGGACAGTCAAGTGATCTTTCCCCCAAGTCTGGGGAGGAAATTTGCGCTGGTCTCCTGTGTGTCTCTCAGAGTAGGAGAAGGTTGTTTATTCCACATAATTAATGGACAGAGAAACTGAGCCTAATTTATTTTGCTCACAGGAATGCAAGTCCGTTCTTTGAAGAGAAGAATATGTGTATTTGCCTCACCCAAGCCAACTCACAATTTCCCATAAAACTACATAGACTTAGGCCAAAGAAGAGAGGAAAGAGCAATTCTCAAGAACTCTGAAAGAGAAAATGCAGTTTTTAAAGACATCATGTTTCTATTTTGGCCATGTCACTTTAAGTGCTTTTTGGAATCATTTAAAATTATTATTGAAAAGCACTTAATGAGGACTTTTTAGGTTAGAGGTTCATGTGATAGACTAGATTTCTGTGGCCTTTCAAAAGTTTCCAAGTCTTCAGGAAGTCACTGTCCTTTAACTTCTCTAGAACCAAGAGTATTACATTTTACTTGCATGTCCAAAGCTAAACAGAGAACAGAACTTTTCAAATGCCTGCCTTCTGTATACAAAGTGGTGTGCTAGGCACAGTGATAAATTACAATAGCTACTGTTCTGAGACCCTGTCAAACTGCATTTGCGAAACTCTTTTCAGGTGGGCTTTATGAATTCTTTAGAGTAGATTAGCAAAATCTACATTCTTCCCAGCAGACCATTAATTAATTAATCCCATACTACATAATAGTCACATCTGTGGAAAGGTAAAAGCAAATAGTGAGATGGGAAAAACATGGGTTTTAAATTCAGGCCTTTGTCTGAATTCTAGCTGCTATTTCATAATAAGGATGTGTCCCCAAGCAGGTAGCATAGCCTTTGCCTCAGTTTCTTCTTTGCCTCAGTTTCTTCTTCTGTCATTCTGTTTTGCAGGATTTTTGTTACTGAATGTCAAGCTCTTAACTCAGGGCAAAGTGGTTCGCAGTATTTAACATCCTTTAAAACCGCTAAACTCAAATCAAAATGGGCAAAATTGGCTTCAGCACTACTTCCCACTGCACTAGTACTATTGTCATTGACTTAATGTGGGCCTGTCCTACTCTCTCATCTCTCACTTACTCTGCCCTATGCCTATCTTCTCTGGGAAACTTCCCCTGAGCCCCAAGATTGGGTTAGGTATCAGGTGCTCCCTTAGCCCCCTTAACTCACCTCATAGCAGCCCATACCAGTGCCCTAAATGTCTACCTGTTATGGGGACTGGATTTTGCTCTATTTCAAGGGTGTACAGGACATGGTAGCCCCTCATTTTTAAATTATTTTGTAAAATAAGCCAGCCTTTTTGGATGTGGTAGTGCATGCCTGTAATCCCAGTGATTTAGGAGGTGGAGGCAGGAAGATTGCAGGTCATAAATTGCTGATACCATTATGAATTGGTAGGGACTTTTGGAAATGCAAATTTATAACATGGAGTAGGAATTATCTAACTTGATTACATTGCTGATTTAGTTATTGCTTTTCTTCATGAATGTCCAAAGGAAATAACTTCATGAATGTCCAAAGGAAATTATGCCAGTACTATTAATAAAAAATAAAAAAATGACTGGACACACTCCAAATGTTTCACCATTTGGAGCAGATAAGAAAACTATGGTATGATAAGGTGGAATGCTTTTATCTACCAAAAATGACAAGACTATGCACTTTGTGTTACATAGAATGTATATACAACCTAGTGTTAGTTAAAGAATGAGAGATACTATGCATGGCTTGATGATAGCTATATAAACATATGGGCTGGGATTTAGCTATATAAACATATGGGCTGGGTAGAGCGCTGTGCTGGAGTCTCTGAGGTCCCGAGTTCAATTCCTAGCACCGCAAAAATGGGAGAAGGGCCTGGCAATACACTCCCAAGGCAATCCCGAAACAGTCGGCCATTGAAAACCCTATGAGGGTCGCTATGAGTCGGATACTGACTCGACAACTAACAACAACAACAACAACATATAAATATGTATCAGAAAAGAGCATAAGGTGATATACATATATGCATTGAGAATTTTCTTGTGACATATAATAGGTTTTTAAAAACTCAGTAGCCACTCTCTCCCTATGCCACAAAGTCTGAGGTTCTTACAAAATATAGGCTCTACTTCTACCCCCTTCTTTCCCAGCTCTTTACACTAACAAATAAAAAGAACATTATTGGTCTCCTTGGACGCTACACCTAGGCTACTCTGTCGACACAGGTGCCCATGAACTGTAGAGCAGCCGAGTTAAAAAGATTCTAGAGATAACCAAATCACCCTTCAACTTTACAGAGTCATAAATTGATATTTATAAAGGGGGAGGGTCTTGCCCAAGGTCTCCCTGCTAGTTAGTTGTAAAAATAGTATAAAACATAAATCTTAATCTTCTTCATTACCTAATATAGTCACTGGTACGTAGAGGAATTCAATATTTGTTAAATAAAAGACTTTTTTATAATAAAAGATTAATTTTTATACTTTCATAATAAAAGATTAATATTCAAAATTCACTGAAAAGCCCACATCCTAGGGGCTTGCCTCTCGGTTGTTGACTCTCAGCTGAGAGTCATTACATGAATATGAAAAATTTGGGTCCACAGAGCAGAACCAAAACACAAAACAAAAACAAAAAACAAAGAAAAGAAATCTAAAGCCATGTTCTGCCTTGGTAGAAGCTGCTGTTTGACCTCACATACTTAAAACGGCCCTAATATTCATGGGTGTGCCTGATGCGCTACAGGTCGGGTTCTGGGCCAATTAACAGCTGTGGGTTGTTGTGGTTTATTTGGGTAGCCTGCTGTGGTATCTTCCTGTTGAGGTTGATGACATTGTGTGAATGGACAAATACTTGGACTCCAGTTTGGATTAGAGCACACTGTTAATTAGGTTCATTATTTTATTTGGAAAAGAAGTAGAGCTGTTATAGAAAGTTTATAGAGTCCTAGAAGAAGAAGGTGTCTGCCTTACTGCAGAATTGGTCAATATAAAGAAAACCAACAGAGAAGAAGGCATCTGGCTGCCTCATATAGTTTTGGAGGCCATCTAGGCTAGGGTAAAGACCTACATTCTAACTTGAGGAGTGATCATGGGTAAGTCATTCTGGTCTCAGTTTCTTCAAAGGTAAATTGCAATTTTGATTAAGAGGTTCAGAGGAGGTATAAGTATGAAAGAATTTTGAAAAATGGTGCACAGACTTGGAGTGATGTTGGTGGTGGTTGAAATTAAATTCAGCAGGGGTTACAATTTTTTTTTTTCAGTACTGGAGGGTTGAACCCAGGGCCTTGCAAATACTTTACAAGTGCTCTCCACAGAGCTGCACCCCCAACCCATTTTATGGTTTTTATTTTGAGACAAGGTTTTGCCAAGTTACCCAGGCTGCCTCTGGTCTTGAATTTGCAATTGTCCTGCCTCTGCCTCCTGAGTTGCTGGGGTTACAGGTGTGCGCCACTGCACTGGGCAGCTACAATTTTTTACAAAGCAGTTGCTACGATGCCATTCCTTTAGAAATGATGGTAGATAGGAAAGAGCGAGCAGTGGAGGCTGCCTTACTTTATTTTCTGCTGCTGTAGTGGAGTACCGCAGCCTGAGTAATGTATATATAGAAGTTTATTTGACTCACACTTTTCAAAACTGTGACGTTCAAGAGTATGGCAGAGGCATCTGTTTAGAGTGCTTCCATGGTGGAAAACAGAAGGGCAAGTGAGTGCATAAGACAGAGGGAGGCAAACTGGAGGTCAAGCTCATCCTGGTTTTCAAGAGCCCACTCCTGCCATAAACTAACTCACTCCTATGGTACCAGCATTAATCGTCTCATGAGGTTAGGATCCTGGTGATCTAATCACCTCTTACAGGCCCCACCTTTTCATACTGCTGCAAAGGCAGGTAAATTCCATCATGAGTGTTGGAGGGAAACTTAAACCATAGCAGAGGTGGTGCTTATAAAGAGGATGGGAAATGACTAAATGATGGATTTTGTACGGCAGGAACAATAGTGAAAGATTGTCATCCACTCATCTACCTTCCAGCTGCCACCAAACACTAAACAGTGACAGCTGCTGGCCAGAGTTTATCCTGTCCATTTCCAGTGACTTTTCCCTGTCAGCCTGATGCTCACCATGGAACCCTGGCAAATAGTTGTGTTTGAACAGAAAGGACAACAGACTTAGATTCAAGAGCTTAAGCGTGGACCTGTGTCCCTCCATATACAGGCAGTGTGACCTGGAGAAGGTTTTTTTTATCTTTGTCATCCTAAGTTTCCTCATTGGTAGCAAAGGAAGAACAAACTGTTTAACCTACCATCCAAGCAGTATCCAAACAAATAACGTTTGTGAAGACCCTGGACAAATTGTTAAGTGCATAGAAATGGCTATTGTTGTTATTCCTTAGGCTCCTTTTGTCCCAGTTTCTTCATTTGTAAAATGACGACAGTGACATCTGTGTCATCAGGCTCTTATGGCTCTGCACATACGTGAGTCTCACATCACTGCTCACCCTGCATCTACTGGATCCTAGTTCTCTGCCTCCAATGAATATTTACATCCAACCTGAGATCCTTTCTATTCTATTGATCATTCTCACCCTCACCTTGCAATGTATGTGGTGAGCTGAGACCCTCACATGATTGACCTGACCACCCCTTTCCTTTCCCAGGGGCATGCCACTGTAGGGCGCTAGGAGCCCCATTTGACAAGAGCCTCTTGGTTCTCTCCATCAGGGGATTAGGCACTGCTCCAGGCTTTCTGGCATGCTGGCACAGAAGTTTTATTGCTGAGTTCATGAGGAAAGTCAACTTGTTGAATAAGGTATAGATCACAAAGAAGGCCTCACTGAGAGCCTAAGGCCACTAGAGGCTTCTCTTCCGGAGTCAGGTGCTAATGGCACCAGGACCTACTACAAGGAGACCCTGAAGAGGTTCAAAAGCAGAGGGGGCTGTGACACTGTGGAGTCCATGAATCATGCCATGAAAAACCCCAAGAAACTGAGCCAGAGGAGGAAGCATGTCCAACGGCTGGCCGGCTGGCGGGCTCCTGTCTTTCCTCTCCAACAGACAGGCCCTTCCATTCGCGTCCACAGGCAACTATTCTTTGCCTCTTGAGTGGGTCTGAAACTGGAAAACATCTGCACTTGGTTTTGCCTGGGTGTGATTTATAAGGACTCCCTGCTGTCCCCTCTCTCCCTTCTCCCCCTCTTCACCTCTGGGGCTTGGGGGTTTCATTTTTTTTTTTTTAAGCAGGCTTGTGTTTCTTGAGACTGGGTCACCTTGATTTATGATGCCCCAAACTCATTAACAAAAGGCTGTGGGACAGCTCATTTATTTTCTGAGTGTCGATTTCCTGTCCTGCCCCAGCCGGGCTCAGCAGGGGCCTCGTGGAATACAGACTTCTATTAGCTGTGCGGTCACCATGGGAGAAGGGGACCGAGCAAGGAAGGTTCAGAGGGCAGAAGACATCCCTTCAGAGCTTTTCACCTCCTGATTTCCTCCAGAGGAGAACTCTGGAGCTTTTGCTAGTTTTTCCTTTATGGCCTCCCCCTACCCCCAGCAAATGGGGCAAAGTTTAACAACTAAGTTGCCAGGCTGCCTTTTTAAAGAAACAAACACTGGCCTTTCTTCTTTATTTCACATTTGGATTATTTAATATTTATATGCAAAATCCTACAAAATAAAAAACAAGACAGTGCATACAAGTAGGTACCTGTGCTAAACATGAATTACATGAATTAAATGGCTAACATTTCTGTCAGGACCTTATTAGGATAATATGTTCATGTTTGAGCCCTAAAACCTGTTAATTTTTAGAAGAAGTAGAAGGCAAAAATAAAATTATTCGAGATTTGCAGAGGGTATTTTGGAAGGAAGATGAAAGAAGTTGACATTACTTAGCCTGAAGTTTAGTTTAGGCTGAAGATTGATTTATTAACTGTTTTCAGGTCTGTGGAAGGTAGTTATACATAAGAATGATGGTGACCAGCTGTTTTCTGACTGCATTAAGGATAGAATAAAAAGGAATGAAATTAGACTGTAGCAAAATGACAGAATAAGTAGCCATGCAAGTGAGTGCCCAGGGCTAAAGTCTATTGAGACAAATGTGATATAGATATACACAAAGCTATAAAAGTTGTTAACTCCATTTTATAGACTAATGAATGGCAGTTCAGAGATGTTAAGAAACTTGCCTAATGCCACACATCAAGGAAGTGACAGAACCAGGTCTGCTGACTCCACTGTGCAAGATAAAGCTGTCTTACAGGGCAAATAAATGAACAATGAATACATCTTCCGAAGTGTTTAGTCTAGATTGGTTACATGCAGAGTTCAGAGGATCCAATTCTGTGGACTTTGGGTCTTGGGAGTCAGTGCTATACCGGCCTCTGTGTTGGAGGGCAGGATTCTCCATTCACCCTCAGCCCAAGACACAAGCTGAAGTGCCACTACGGTGCCCTGAAAGAGTTCAAAGACTTCTGGCTCTGTTTGTACTGGGCATCTCTGTTCCTTCTCGTGGGCTGCACTCCCTCATGAAGGCCCTGATCTCAGGAAGGCTACAGGGTTGGTGCGTGTGGATGGCTCAGGCTCCAGAAAGGCATCCCTACCACTCATGGGGGTGTTTGCCCAAATGTATGTCAATGCAAAACATATCTCTGCCTCCAAAGGGAATAGAGATAGTTTGTTCTGAGCCAAATATGAATGACCGTGACCCAGCAACATGATGCAGATAACCCTGAATGACATGTTCCACTGTGGACAAGTTCACAAGAACTTTTATAGCCTTAGAACAAAAGGAAATCATAATTCAGTGCATTTAGCAAATTTATTGGTCAGGACATCAGGTAGGTGGTGGGTTACAGCAAAGCAGGGCAACCTCTTCTATAAGTTTTAGATGTTATTGTATAACATTCCTAGCTTTAATATCCTAGTGTTGGTAGAAGCTGGTGGTCTGCTAAGTAATACATTCTACAAGTTTTACCTAATAGTCACAAGGATGTTAGGTCAGATACAGAGGTTGGTAAGCAAGGCTATTAAGGGGACTAAAGATAGTCCAAGATAATTTTGGCTCTTGTTCTGCAACATTCCATCTCTCCACAATCTTGAAGTTCTAGTCAGTCAATCAGTCTGCAGAATCTAACACAGATGTGATTTCTTTAGAGAGCTGTAGTTAACAGGTTCATTTCTTCATGGGAAAGTCAGTCAAGGAGTTCCCAGTTTGTTCCAACACAAGGACTGGGATTTACCCAAAGCCACAAAAGTGGCTGGACTTCTTTGAGTAATGTGCAGAGGCGAGGGAAATGAATCCTAGCCAGATGGTTGCCCATGCACATGCGCTGGTTTGGCCTGGCCATGACAGAGCAGTAAGGCTTTAAGAATCTAGGGCTGGTTAATGGAATGGGAAAGATGGTTGACATATCCTGCACACTCACCCCACCAGGCACTGTTCAAAGGTCAGTGAACTGTATCAGCTCATCCAATCTTTGCAACAACCCTATGAAGCCAGTGGGCTGAGGTTTTAGCTCAATTGGTAGGGTGCCACTCTGTGCTCTCTGAGGACCTGAGTTCTATCCCTAGCACCATAAAAATGGGAGAAGGACATGACAATCCACTCTCTAAGCAATCTCGAAACAATTCGCCATTGAGAACCCTATGAGGGTCCCTATAAGTTGGATTCAATGGAACCTAGCAACCACAGGAAGCCAGTGGTTAACTGGATAACTACTATTATCCTCATTTAGAGACGAGGAAAAGAAGCCCAGTGAGGTCAATAACTTGTTCAGCCCAACAGCTAGAAAGAGCAGGAGCTTGAATACAGGGCCCCAGAGAGTCTGACCACAGTGAGGACTTCTCAGCCTCGGGGTGTGGGGGTGTGTAGGAGGTTAGGGTGAGATGCTTGGGCACGCTCCCCTCCATCCCAAACTCTAGCTCTGGGGTCATTGGCTCACCCATGACATAGCTTCTTGCTGGCTGGTTTATGTCTAACAATTGTACACATTGTTCTAATTCAGGGACTTTGCATTCTTTCTTCGCCTCTATCTTAAAATAGGTTAAAGGAGAGAAGAATAAGAAGCAAACATTTGTATGCTGCTTGACTCAGACCTGGGGTACTCAGGCCTTAATTCTCCTCTGATTGCTTAGTTAATTGCTCGGAAGGTATCTGAGGCAGCAGAGGGTGGATTTTTCCACAGTAAATCCTGCCTGAGGGGCGAGAAGAGGAGTGAGTGTAGGAAGGCAACTGCTCCTTGCAGACTTTGAGCTAAGTGTTTTCCCATCAGTTGCCTCATCTTAACCCTCCTACCAGTCCTTTGAGCCAGGTGTTGTCAGCACGATTTTACAAATGAGTGAAGTTGTGTAACTTGCCTGAGGCCAGGATGACTGTGTACAAAGGAGCCTGGGATCTGGACCCTAGAATGTCCCCTAGAGCTGCACAGAAGACACCACACACCATCAGATGCTAGGCAAAGGACAACCTTGAGCAAGGCCCCAGCTGGCTTGGAACACAATGGGGAGCACAGAGCTGGAGGGGTTCAGCCTCCTAGGCAGAGAGCCATCAGCCTTCCTGGGTTCTGCTCTGCCAGAGGATGGGGGATGCTGTCCAGGGAGCTTAATGCAAAGTTTGGCAGGCCTTCCCTTCTTAATGCAGGCCTCCTTCCAGGAGGGAATACTGAGGTGGGAACAGGAGAAAGGGAAAGGAAAAATAATGAGAGATAAGTGAGAAAAGAGAATATTTATAGGGCTTGTAACATCTAATGGAAGCCAGCTGTCTGGTTGGGGGTGGAGGTCTTTTTTTTGCCTGCAGGGGATTTTTAGGTCTTTTTTGTTGTACATACCTGGGGGTGGGGAGAGGCCTTGCCTGGAGGCTGTGGGGAGGGCTGTGCTCCCTGCAGCCTGGGCAGCAGAGAACAGCTCACCCCTCCTGGCCTCAATCCACTCCCACCTCCTACCTTCCTTTTTAGCTGGAGCTGATTCAAACCTGCTGCTCTTGGACGGGGGCCATCATGCAGGCTCCAACAGAAAGATGATCCGAGCGGGGATAGGAGTGTGAGAGAGTGGGGCAATCAGAAAGAATGAGAAAGTGAGAGGAGGGAATGGAAAAGGAGAAAAAAAAAAAAAAAAAAAACCGGGGTGAGGAGGGAGGGAGATTGGAAGATTAAAATGTTGGCTGATCAGGGAGCTTGAAGAGAAGGGAGTGACTGGGTGTCTGGAGTTGGAGCAAATTCAGGGCTGATCCTTCTGGGCCCTTTCTCTCCCCCACAGCTCCAGAGGGCTGCATTTAAGATGTGTCTGTGTGAGATTTTCCAGGACCCTTTCCCATAACTCTATATTTCCTTGTTTCTCAAGGTCTCTCTACCAAAGGCCTCATCTAAGAATATGTAAAGAACACTAAAGCTAGAAGGAGATTTGTAAATGGGAAAGCTGTGAGGGCTGTGTAGGGCTGGCATCTGGGGCAGACATTTAGAAAGATAGCAGGCAAAGCCAGACACTTTCCAGGGGTCAGTTTGTCCTGGGGCTGAATCCCTGTTGGACTCCAGCTTTTATTTCTACCTCTCACTTAGGTATTTCAGTGAGTTGGAAAGGATATACCCATGAACTATGGAGTCAAGTCCTGTGTGTGTTTAACTGACATGAATTCAATGGTATTTGTCAGGGGGAAAATGCTAGTGCCATTCATATAGTGAATCTACAGCCATACCACCGTAGCATCCAATCGCCTCAGACCTCAAAGCTAAGCAGGGTCAGGCTTGGTTAGTACTTGGAAGGGAGATCTCCTGGGAAAACCAGGTGCTGTAGGCTTGGGAGAAGGACCCAGGAGCCCACTCCCAAAACAATCAGTCATCAAAACCCCTGTGAATAGCAGAGAAGCAATGACATAGTGCCAGGCATGGCATGGTGTTAGGTAGTGTTTCATTCTGTTGTACAAGGTGTCGCTATGAGTCGGACCTGACTCCATGGCACCTAAAAACAACAACAACAATTTATATAGTGAAGATGATTTGCTCATCTTTCAGCTCAGTAAGCGGTAGTGTTAGGTGAGCTGAGCTGAGGGATGTGAATCTACCCTTCCTTTGGTCCCTTTTGGCACTGGTTCCCAGATATAGCTCATAACATGAGAGGATTTATATTTACAGAAACAATAACTTTGTAAAGCATGTATTTTTAAGTAAAAGTCCATTACTTTATCTCCTACCCACTGAAAGAAGACACCCAACAAACTATAGTGCTTTCATTGAAAGGGCAGATAGGAGAAGAAAATTATTTTTTTTCAACTTTCATAGGTTCTTAGTTGTAATAGACTTCTGTAAGAAAAGAGATTAACAAGAGGAAAACAAACAGAAGGTTATTAACATGTATATTTCACATATACATAAGAGATACCTAGGGCATGAGTACCTCTTAAAGATATGGCTTTGAATTCTAGTTTATATAGATCATCTTTAACAAAGAACAGTACATTTTTTGAAGTGACAAGACAAAGGAAAAGGATTTTAAGTTTTTAGGTGCGCCAACTTGGGAGAAGGCAAGTATAGGAGTTCCCCTTATCTGTGATTCAACTTTGCATGGTTTCAGTTATCCTCACTCAACTGTAGTCCAAAATTATTAAATGTCAGATTTCAGAAATAATTCATGAATTCGAGCTAGGCACGGTGGTACATGCCTGTAATCCCAGCGACTTGGGAGGCTGAGGCAGGAGGATCACAAGTTCAAGACCAGGGCCAGTCTGCATAACTTAGTGAGACCCTGTCTCAAAAAAGTAAAAAAAATAAAATGGGCTGGGGGTGCAGCTCAGTGGTCCAGCATTTGCAAAGCATGCAAGTGCGAGGCCCTGGGTTCAACCCTCAGTACTGAAAAAAAAAAAAAAAAAGTAAGAAAGAAAAGAAAAGAAAAAGAAAGAATTAATAAATTTTATATTGCATGCTATTCTGGGTAGTATGATGAAAACTTTTGGAATCCCACTCTTTCCCCTCAAGGACATGCAGGAACTATCCCTTTGTCCACAGTATCCATGCTGTATATCCCATAAGCCCATTAATCACTTAGTAGCCTTCTTGTTATCATATAAACTGTCACAGTATCACAGTCCTTGTGGCAAAATAACACATAGTAGTTGAATGCTGTATCATTCAACTACTATCACTTATCACAAGGGCCTTGGATCGTCTCATATCATCATAAGAAGGATGAATACAGCACAGTGAGATATTTTGAGAGAAAGATCACATTCGTGTAACTTTTATACAGGATATTGTTATAATTGTTCTATTTTATTATTAGTTATTGCTCTTAATCTCTTACTGTGCCTCATTTGTAAAGTAAACTTTACCATAGATATGGGTACATAGGAAAAAACAGTAGGTGTAGGGATTGCTGCTATCTGAGGTTTCAGCATCTTCTGTGGGTAGATAAGAGTGGATTAATGTGGCAGGCAGATA
This sequence comes from Pedetes capensis, assembly GCA_007922755.1. Lineage (NCBI taxonomy): Eukaryota > Metazoa > Chordata > Mammalia > Rodentia > Pedetidae > Pedetes > Pedetes capensis. The sequence goes on along the minus strand of VMDO01000421.1, from coordinate 119,654 downwards.
AATGCCAGGTAGTAAATCTTTTTAATGTCCATTCCTTTGGTACCATTTCTAGGCTGATAACAATCCACATTGTCTGTAGTGGCTAACTTCCATTGTCTCTGGTCAAAGGAGGGGGCAAGGTACCTTTATCTCTAGCTAAGTTCTGCTTTTAGGCAGATTGATGGAGAGCAGAGAGCTTTCCTGCATCTGCCGCTTCTTAATTGCCTTCAACTCAACAATCCTTCATATTTGGGGGTAGCATTATTATATATGATATATCAATGTCTTTTAAGGGCAATTTAGGGAGATTTTATGTCATTTTAATTACACACCTCTCTTGTTTCACCTTAAGTGGTTCCTGTAGTTGTCATTCTCCACAGCGGTCAACAAGTGTGGGAAAATGTTGAGAGTATTTAGACTTATGGCTACATTAATGGATGGCTTTCCCCTAATTATCTAGCAAGTCCACTGGTGTGTAATAAATTGAGAAAGGTTCACAGACCATTGAACTCAGGCAAAGATCCAAGAAAGGGCCATTATGACCCGTGTGATGGAAACTCTCTTCTTTCAACTGTATCCTTCCTTTTTGTCTGATTGCACACACTGATTCCTGTCCCTTGATTTGATACAGGCAGCTCCCTTGCTATTCTGTGGTATCACCCTATACACTGTACCAGGGCCTGGGCACCAGTAACATCTAACTCCGGAAGAGAACCCCCAGTGTAGCCTTCTCTGTGATCTTTACCTTATTCAGCAAGTTCTCTTTCTTCATGAATTCAGCAATAAGGCTTCTTTGCCAGCAAGATTAGAAAGAAAGTCAGTTCAAAGCCTATGCTCACAAAAATAGCAACTTTCTTTTAGAAGAGAATGATTATTGGTGCTTTAAGAATGTCTCTCTCTCTCACACTCACACACACACCAAACAAATAAGGAAAGAAGGAAAGAGAGAAGGAGGGGAGGAAGGAAACAAAGCAAGGGAAAGGAAAGGAAAGAGAAGAGAAAAGAAAAGAAAAGCTGTAAAAGGCAAGCTTCCAAACAGAAAGCAGAGTTTTCCCCTTTGGAAGAAATTCCTAATTAAACTGTTAGGCTATGTCACAACAATTCCCCTCAGGAACAGGAGAAGGACGTGGCAATCCACTCCAGAAGCAATCCTGAAGCAGACATTAAAATTCCTATGAGGGTCACTATGAATTGGAACTGACTCAAGGGCACCTAACATCAACAACAAATCCCCCTCAGGCTGGCAGATTGTAGCTCTTGGTAGCCCAAGGAAGATCTGTAGTTCATATACTCTGTTATTTGTGAAAATTTCTGATCTCATTAACAACCAGAAATCTTACCAAGTGAGAAAAGGTTTCAAGAATACTCAAATCTCCCTACCTTGATTTCCAGAACAGCCTGCTGCTGGGTCCTTATTCTTTAAGACCTGCCAAGAAAGCACTTCTCAACCTTTCAAAGTAATGCTAGAGAAAGGATGTTTTTTTTTTTTTTTTTCCAGTTTAGTGTGCTGAGCTCTGTTGGTTTGGTATTTTTTGATTCATGATGCTCCATATTTCTGGGTTATTTTTAAAGATAATGTATGCTTTTAATTTTATTTATTTCTCATTAGATCAGTACCATTTTAAAACAATGCAATATTTCTACTTGTGTTTTGATGAATTGCAAAAGACATCTCTTGCCCTTCCTTCCATGCTCTGATTCATGTCTTCTCATTTGCATATATTTTAACAAAATGCTATGTGTAGGTCAGCCACTATCATTGTGCTAGCCAGTGAGTATTAGTGGGAAAACAAAGCACAGGTCATGTTTTTCAGTGGCAAGAACATGTAGGGTTCGGATATTTGAATTTCTTGTTCTTACCCCATGATTTGGTCTAAATAGAAACATTAATTTATTTAAGTGGTTTGATATAATCAGATGTCAATCTGAGACAAAGGCCTCACTGCTCTAGCACTGGAAAATATAACAGTCCAAAGTATCATGTGAAACATTTAGGAGCATGGCTTTTTATGTTCTATATTTAAGTCCTGGAGAAAGTTGGTTGCTTTTAAGACCATCAAGTACCGGAGACAATTCACATCACAGGAAACTCCATGACTACTCTGATCTGCATGTGAGGTGAGTTATTTTAAGAACACAGTACCACTTGCCCCGTAAAAATGGTCCATCAGAGAGATGGAGAACTATGAGCAGGGGCAGATTTGGGGGTCAGAGATGAGGACAATTTCAGTCCAGTGATTAAATCAGCTATGAATTTATATATCCATATTTTCTCCAGCCAACTTTTCTCCACATGCTCTGAAAATTTCATGAGAGGTTTTGTCACATTATCTGTTTGTTGTTGTTAGGTGCCATTGAGTTGGGTCTAACTCATAGTGACCCTCACAGGGTTTTCAATGGCTGATTGCTTCAGGAGTGGATTGCCATATCCTCTCCTGTTTTTTCGCTGCTGGAGATTGAACCCGAATCCTCAGAGAGTGCGGCATGGCACTCTATCAACCAAGCTAAACCCCTGCCTTACATTATGTGGAGGTGAACCTGACTGTGTATTCATTCCCTAATCTACCAGTCTAACCATGGGATGGTGACTCCCATACAGAGACTTACAATCATGGATGGAGTTGGAATGGTTTATGGAGACACAAGGTTGGGGAGGTTCCCGCAAAGAGTATCTGGTCCTCCCAACAAATTCATCCAGTCTGGCTTTTCCGCACATTGGCTTCTACTATACTATTTTATATTCCTTTTTCCCTTTGTAGTCCCTCCAACCTGAAATTCCCTCACCTCTTTGTATAACTGGAACTGAGTCCTGTTCATTCTTTAGGACTAAAGTTCATTTCCCTTTCCTCTGTGTGAAGCCTTCCCTGACTGCAGGTCACCTCTCCCAACCTCTCCCTCAATTTATAGCTTGTAGTACCCATCTTGTCATCCCTCTGTCCTGTTCTGTGCTGTGTGTGTGTGTCTGTGTGTGTGTGTGCATGCATGCATGCCCATGTACAGGGAGTTGATCCCATGGCCTTGCAAACACTAGTAAATGCTCTACAACTGAGCTGCATCCCCAGTCTCTTTTTTGTTTTTTTAGTTTGAAGCAGGCTGCCTCTGTCCTCAAACTTGAGATCCTCCTGCCTCAGCCTCCCAAGTAGCTGAGATTGTAGGTGTACACCTGTCCTGTCCTACACTCTTTGTTAGTGTTCTAGGTATTTAACAGCCAGCTGGCTGACATTCTTTGCAGATGGGTTCCAGAACACCCCTGACAGAAATTGTAGAGTCATATTGGATCATATTGTAGAATTATATTGGACATGAAAGGGATTAATGGGGGGTGGCGGTGACTGGACTCCCATCAGAATGGACAGCTGATATGCTCTTCCTTCATGGGAAGATATTTTTTATTTCCTTCCTCCTCCTTTCTTCTGGAGAGAGGGATAAGAAGACCCAGATTTGAACCCAAGGAGCCCAGACTGGCCTAGACTGGGAAGCCTGGGCCAAGCTGTAGTAAACTGTTTAGAGCTTATTAACAAGTCCTGACATTTCATTTTGGGTGTAGGCAAACTATTTCTTCCAGCCAAGAGAAAGTTCTCAGCGTCATACCAAGGCCTCAGGCTAAACTGCAAAGTAGGCAAAATTCTTCCCCACCCTATTTCCTACTCCTTAAGTTCCCCGGCACCCCAGCCACCCAACCCTCACAACCCTCTTTGGGCCTTCTTTTCACTAGTGCCTAACTAGGCCTGATCTTCATAAGGAGCCCATATGGTAAAATTAGGCTTTCCTCTTTCTTACCAGGTTCTTACCTGTTAAAATCAGTAGGATGTGGGTAATTGGATTAGATTGTTTTCCATTGCTATAACAAAATGACCAAGACTGGATACTTTATCAGCAAAAGAGGTTTATTTAGTTCATAGTGCTGAAGGCTGTGTGATTAGACAAGCCCAAGATTGGGCCCTCTATCAATTCAGCCTCTGGAGAAGGCCTCATGGCAGATAGCATCACAGTGGCATAGAGCATGATCATATGGTGAGACAGGAAGCTGGGGGGTTGGGGGTCGGGGACCCTTTTATAATGACTTTGTCTCCCTGGAACTAATTGAGGTCCCATGAGAACTCTGTTAATCCTTTCTGAGGGCAGCATTGCCCATGACCTTGCACTAGACCCCACCTCTTTGTTTTTGGTTTTTATATCCCCTTTATTTATAAATGTTGATGGGGTACAGAGTAATAAGGCTTTTGTTACTTCCATTATGCAACTGTTAACACCGCTTTCAGTTACACTTTCATCAACTTACATATTTCACAGAAACTTTTGATTAATAGGTAGTAAGAAATTGTATGCAATTATGGTATATATTCCCTTTTCCCCCCATGTATTTGTATTGTTGCATAATCTGTTTTGAGATTATCCTCTTCCTCTTTACCCCTCCACATTATTTCCCCTTCCCTTGTCCCTTTCCTCTGCTCCCCCAGCTAACTTCCTCCTTCCTTCTTTCTACTCTGCTTTCTTTTTCCCTTCTTAGATAGGCCTGATCATATATATATATATATATAATATATATATATATATATATATATAAATTTTTTTCCTTTCTTTAAGTTAGATTTAGCTCCCACGTATAAGTGAGAACATATGGTATATTAGACCCCACCTCTTAAAGGCCCACCTCTTAAGACCACCACAAGAGACTGAGCTTCTCACATATGAGCCTTTGGGGAGCAAACTACATCCAAATCATAGCATTCATCACTTGGCTTTATCTTTCTAGTAGGAATTCTGGACTAAAAATTCCACTAAACCTATGTAATTTGGGGGCCTAAGGGCTGTGCTTGTGCCTATCAGCTGCCCTCCCTCCCTTAAAATTAGACTTTAAAGAAAACATCCAGACCACAGATTCTCTAACTTAGCACATAGTCTCCTTCCTCCCTCTTTGTACCTCCTTCTTGCAATACCTCCCTCTTGCCAGAGTCATCCCCATGGGAAAGACTGAGCATTGGCACAGAGACTTAGAAACTACAGCGATCCTAGAACAGAGCATCACCAGAATGCCTTATTACCACAAACTTCTTGGAGACTATCTGGAACTTTCAGAAGAGAACTTCACTGTCTACTTTTATACCCAGTGGAGGACAACCTTCTACAATGTTCTCAATTAGCAGCATCCAGCCTTGGATGAAGTACTTCCTTTGAGGGGAAGTTTAGTTATTTCCAAGGCAACCTGTTCTATTGTCTGTACTTGTTGGAAAGCTGCTTTTACATAAAGCAGAAGTTGAGCTCCAGTTTTACATCTTAAGGGATGTGGGATCCATCACCTCTTCCCCACGACAACTCTTAAAGTTGCTGAAAGGCAGTGTATTTCTCATTACCCCTATCCCTCCCTCTCTACCCCCTGCATGTGTGTGCACACGCACATGCACATATAGGCATGTGTACATGACATTCTAGGTTGACATTTACTTTCCTTTAATGTTTCCCATCTGACATGGTTTCAAAACCTCACTAATCCTGATTCCCTTGTTTGGACATGTGACTTTATTAATATTTCTTTTAAAGTTTTGCCTTCATAATTGGTCATGTTCTATTTCTCTAAGTGGGCTGGAGTTGGGTCTCTTACCTCCATTAATTTGAGTTAAAGAAGTCCTTTCCTTCCTTGATATGAGTATTTATTGAGTATCTAATATGTGTCAGGCCTATGAATTAAAAAGGAATTTGTCCCTATGAAATTTTTCTCCATCTACTAGGTAATAGCAGCTCACACTGAAACTGTTGGCCCAATCTTTGCTATAAAAACCCCATCCTATGTTACATAAACAGAACTCACATTCAACTATAGTTCTTTTTGTTGTTGCTGTTCTCCTTTGTTATTAGGCAAATAATTTGTCCTTTCGAATTATATGCTTCTCTGGAGTCAGATAAGAGCTGAGTAGTGGTTCTAACTTCATTAGTTAAGGCAGACTGAATTGCCACCACAAATACCCCCTAAGTGTCTAATGGCTCAAACATAATTGAAATTTATTTTTCATATAATCACTCAAAACCAGTGCTCCTGGTGGGAGTGTAGCTCTCTTCTGTAACGGGATTAAGGTGCCAAGGCTTCTTAGACCCTATGGCTCTACCAACCTTTAGGGCCATGCCATACTGCCCACTGAAAGAATTTGGAAGAACACACAAGAATTTCTTGGCAGACCTGCTAAGTATGTAGTACTTCTACTCACACCTTTGAAAACAATTTAATTATATGATTCCAATTAATCACAAGGAAGATTGGGAAATGTAGCTCAGCTATATGCCCAAGAATAAGGAGAGGAAGGACTTTCATAGATAATTTGCAGACTGACAGAAGGGTATAATTTTATTTTACTTTTTGCCACTATTTTTATAGCCCTAATTTAATTTCTAGAATTTTTCTGTAATTTCTTAGATATGATGTTGGATGATCACTATTGTAAACAATGGTTGGGTATATGGTTCAGGCTCAGGGTGAGGACTTAGGGGTACTGAGCAGGCAGATCCAAGAGGGAACATCATGGCAGCTGATGGATTTAGAGGACTGGAGGTAACTGATAGTGCAGGAGGCCAGCGGTGATACAGAGGATAAGGCCAGAGGCCCTACGTGGAGGTTAATCTGCTGAATAATGAAAGGTGTTGAAGACTGAGACAGGAAGAAAGAGAAATATGGTTCGTTGGGCTTTAGGAAGGACTTTTCCTCCCCCCCCAACATCCAACATGGCTAAGGATGTTATATGCCTAATACTCTAAGTCATGGAGGAAGTTCTAAATAGTGAGGATAATGGATAGTTTCCTCAGCAATATGTTAAAAATTAATTAATCAGTGAAAAGCTACATACTGAGTTCCCACTATGTGCCTGGATCTAGGCCAGGCATTCAACTGAATTCAAGCTCTATTCTTAAAAAATTTATAATTCAACTAACCAAATGTGGTATGTACACAGGAGAAATGGTTCAATAATAACACAGGAGAAAAATGGAGTGCAAAAGATATGATGTTAATTCTCCAGGTTAAAGAAATTCAAAACAAAAGTTGATCATTGAAAGCCAAAATAGTCAAGGAAAGGTCCATAGGAAAGGTAGGAATGAAAATATATAGGTAGAAGAGGGGACAAAGAAAGATGTACCAAGTCAGGGGAAAAAGCTCTGGATGGATAATAGAGCAACACACACACAGAGGGTAATGGGAATGAAATTTTATAGAGTTGGGTGTTGGGGCTTGCCATGGATAACTCTAAAAATCAGGTCTGGCATTCAGACTTGGTTGGTAAGGAACAAAGAAATCAAAGATTCTCTCTTTAATCTTTACAGCCATGATTTGCAAATTAAATAATATACTTGGAAGCATGTAGCTCTTAATCTAAAAGATGTTTAGTAACCACTTATTCTCCCAAAAGACAGAGTGATAAATTGACAATGGTGTACAGAAAGTCATTCATTCATTCATTCATTCAAGCATTTATGTGATGTTTCTGCATATCACATCTTGTGCTTGACACAGAGGATGCAAAAAAATAAAACCAGGTATTTACTTAGTGATACACAATCATAAGCAGGATTTTTTTTTTTTTGGTGGTACTGGGTGTTGAACTCAGGGCATTGCACTTGCATGCTTTGCAAGTGCTGGACCACTGAGCTGCACCCCCAGCACATTTTCTTTCACTTTTTGAGACAGGGTCTTGCTAAATTATGCAGACTGCCTCTGGTCTTGAACTTGTGATCCTCCATAAGCAGGATCTTTTTATCTACTGGTAACCAAGACATACAGAGTTCTCTTACCTCTGATGTGTCTCCACCTGGTCTCCTGTTGTTGTGGGAACACATGAGAGAAGAGAGACCAGGGGCAAGTCTGGAGGGTTTATTGTACCAGTACAGCTCAGCAGAGTCATTTTCCAAGTCTGAGCCCCATACAAAGGAGAGCTTGACCTTTTATAGAGCCTCTTAGGTAGGTGGGCTCACAGGAGTAAATGGCCCCAAAGCAGATAAAGTGGGTTCACAGAAGCAGAAAAACAGTCAGCAACCCAGTTGCCAGGAAGAGAGGGAGGGAGTACATTCCTACAGGCAGCCTGGTAAGTAACTCAAACAGGAACCCTGTAACTTGTAAAAACAGAAAGAAAGGGTGGATTTTACTTGAGGCAATCAGTTTACCAAGTTGAAACAGTTTTGTAACTAATGTGAGAAAATAGGAACGTATAAGATTGCTTACAAGAAACAATGATTTAGACAAATACGAATGGTATCAGGTTGAGCAATCATTTGCTAAAAATCAAGGACCAAAAAGCATCACAAGGGGCAAAGACTTAACAGGGAACTAAGGCTGTTTAGAGGCAAAGAAGGGGAGTCCTCTCGGGACCCACTTCACTGTCAAGGTAATCCTTTCTGTCTAAGTAGGTCCTCAGAGATTACTTCCTGTGCTCATTTAAGGACCAGGGCTTCTGCTCATTGTACTTATTAGGGCAGATTCAGAACCCAGTGCTGCATTGCTGGCTTCTTTGGAACATCAATTTTTAAAAAATAAAATAAAAATATAACATTTTAAAGTCTCCCAGTATGTTTTAGAGGAACAGCTGAGATTAATCTTGATAATCACATTAATCTTGATAATCAAGATCAGTGTAATAGGATAGTGTGCTCTCCTGCTCATGCACTGAGGAGGCAGCAATGTTTCAAAGCCATTGTATCTGGTTGTTCTCATCCTAACACTTACGGAATGCTTGCACTTCTTTTTCTTCACCGACTTTCTCTGATTCTTTGATTTTCTCTTCTGGACATGTTCTTGGGCTCCTCCCTAACTCCTGGTCTCCTTTCCCCTATTTCTTCTTTCTCCTGTGATTCATCACTTCTTTTATTTCCCACAGTCTTTCTTTCACAACTGAATGGAAATTTGGACTACATAATTTAGAAAAATAGAAACTGTTCTTTGCTGTACTTTGTGATCTCAATTTTAAAGGCTCATTCGATTCCATTTTTTTAAAAATCAGAAATAAACTTTTTCAAGTTAAATTAATGTTTAAATAAATACATACATGTGATTCAAAAATGGAAAGGTGTAAGAGGCTAAAAACTATCTCTCTTACCCCTTCTCTCTGCCAGTAGTAATTAACCCTCCTCGTTTCCAATGAATTCTTCCAGACATACTTTGCGTATAAGCTGTTAAATATGTGTGTGGATGTGTGGGTTGATAGGTAAATATTTACTTTTCCCTCTTTTCACAAAAATGGTAATATGATGTACACAAAAGCACCTTACTTTTTTTAAACTTAGCTATACATCTTGAGTTGGTAGAAGGACCCAGCAATCCAGTCCCAAAAAACGATCTGCCATTGAAAACTATGAATAGCAGAAAAGCACGACAATAGTGTTTCACCTGTTGTATGTAGGGTCTCCGTGAATTGGACACTGACTCAACGGCACCTAATAACAACAATATATCTCGACAATCATTCCATATCAATCCAAGAACTTTCTTTTTTTTCACAGCCACAGAGTATTACATTGTATGGATAGTGCATCATTTATTTAATCAGATCACTACAGATATACAGTAAAGATATTTCTAAAATGCATGCTGTTACAAAATTGTTCTATGAATAACTGTGCTCACATGTCATTTGGAGCATATGTCTGAAGGACAGAATCTTAGAAGTAGAAGAGCTGCGTCAAAAGGTGTGTGCATGTATAAGTTCAATGAATACTGCAAAATTGGCCTTTGGAATTATAAACCCAGGAATAGAAAAGAGTACCTGTATCCTTGCATTCTCTTGCATAATTTTAAAAAATTCTTTTGCCCATTGAAATCTGTTTAGTTTCTTACATCACATCTTCCTTTTACTTTAGCTGCTAAACGTTCAAGTGCAAGTTTCAGAGACTTTTTTGACATGTAATTTGGTCTTTTCTTTTTTCCTTTCTTTTTAATAACCTTTTGTTTCCTCATGAGTAATGTCTTTGATGCCATGCCACAACTCATCTGATCTTCTATCATTAGTGTCTAACACATCAAACCTGTTCTTGAGGTGGTCACTGAACTAAGGGGATACACTCAAGGTCATACCTTGGGTCTCATACACTTGTTCTAATTTCTTCAGTTTCAGTTTGAACTTACATATGAGAAGTTGATGGTCCGATCCACAATCAGCACCTGGTCTTGTTCTGATATTGAGGTTTTCCATTGTCTCTTTCCACAAATGTAATCAATATGGTTCCTGTATGTTTGATCTGGTGAATTCCATGTGTATAGTCACCATTTATGTTGGTGAAAAAATGTGTTTGCAATGAAAACATCTCTGGTCTGACAAAATCCTATGATGTGATCTCTAGCATCGTTTCTGTCACTAAGGCCATATTTTCCCACTACTGAGCCTTCTTTTTTGTTTCAACTTTTGCATTCCAGTCACCATTTAATTATCAGCACATCCTGATGCATGTTTGATCTGTTTCAGATTGCAAATGCAGGCAAAAATCTTCCCTATCTTCATTTGTGGCCTTAGTGGTGGGTGCTTAAATTTGAATAATAGTCATATTAACTGACCTTCCTTGTAGGTGTATGGGCATTATTCTATCACTGACAGCATTTATTTCAGTATAGATCTTGAGATGTCTTTTTGATGATGAATGCAACCCTATTCCTCTTTAGTTTGTCCTTCCCAGCATAGTAGGCCATATGATTGTTGTTGTTATTAGGTGCCATTGAGTCGAGTCTGATTCATAGTGACCCAGTGCACAGCCAATCAAAACACTTGCCGAGATTCTGTGCCAGGCAAACCATCTTATTTATGTTTAAGCCCATTGTTGCAGACACTGTGTCAATCCATCTGGTGGAGGGTTTTCCTCTTTTACGTTGACCTGCCACTCTCCCAAACATGATGTCTTTCTCCAGGGATTGATCTCTCCTGACTACATGTCCGAAATACATAAGACGCAGTCTGGCCATTCTTGCTTCCAAGGAGCACTCTGGTTGCACTTCTTCTAGGACAGATCTGTTGGTTCTTTTGGCAGTCCATGGTATATTCAATAGACGTCTCCAGCACCACAATTCAAAAGCATCAATTCTTTTTCTGTCTCTCTTGTTCAATGTCCAGCTTTCACAACCATATGATGCCACCGAAAATACCATGGCATGAGTCAGATGCACCTTTGTCTTCAATGTGACATCTTTGCTTTTCAATACTCTGAAGAGATCTTTTGCCACAGTTTGCAATGCATCTTTTGATTTCTTGACTGCTGCTTCCGCGAGTGTTGATTATAGAGTCAAGCAAAGCAAAATCTTGGAAAACCTCAATCTTTTCTCCATTTATTGTGAAGTTGCATACTGACCCAGTCATAAGAATTTTTGTTTTGTTGATGTTTACTCGCAATCCATATTGAAAGCTATGATCTTTGATCTTCATCAGTAAATGTTTTAAAACTTCTTCACTTTCAGCAAGCAGAGTTGTGTCATCTGCATAATGCAGGTTATTAATGAATCTTCCTCCAATCTTGATGCCACGTTCTTCCTCATAAAGTCCAGCTTCTTGGATTATTTGCTCAGCATATAAATTGAAGAGATAGGGTGAAAGTATACAGCCCTGATGCACACCTTTCTCAACTTTAAACCAGGCAGTGTTTCCTTGTTCTATTCGAACAACTGCCTCCTGGTTCATGTACAGATTTTTCATGAGTACAATTAGGTGCTCTTGCATTCCCATTTTCTGAAGTCTTATCCATAATTTATTATGATCCACACAGTGAAATGCCTTTGCATAGTCAATGAAACATAGATAGGCATCTTTTTTATATTCTCTACTTTTGGCTAATATCCACCTGACATCAGCAATGATGTCCCTGGTTCCCCACCTTCTTCTGAATCCCACTTGATTTTCCGGTAATTCCCTGTCTATATACTGCTGCAGTCGCTTCTGAATAATCTTTAGTAGAATTTTGCTCGTGTGTGATATTAATGATATTGTCTGATAGTTTGCACATTCAGTTGGATGCCCTTTTTTGGGAATAAACACAAATATGGATCTCTTCCTGTCAGTTGGCCAAGTAGCTGTTTTCCAAATCTGTTGCCATAAACATGTTAACACCTCCAGTGCTGCATCTGTTTGTTGAAACATCTCTATTGGTATTCCATCAATTCCTGGAGCCTTGTGTTTCGCCAGTTCTTTCAAGGCGCTTTCCACTTCGTCCTTCAATACCATTGGTTCCTCTTCATATGCAACCTTTTGGAATGGTTGGTCATCTACGAATTCTTTCTTGTAAAATGACTCTGTGTATTCCTTCCATCTTCTTTTGACGTTTCCTGCATCATTTAATATGTTCCCTATAGAATCTTTCACTACTGCCACTCGAGGCTTGAATTTTTTCTTCACTTCCTTAAACTTAAGATACACAAAGCGTGTTCTTCCCTTTTGGTTTTCTGCCTCCAGCTTTTTGCACATGTCATTATAATATTTGTTTTTGTCTTCTCAAGCTGCCTTCTGAAATCTTCGGTTTAGTTCCTTAACTTCATCATGTCTTCCTTTTGCTTTAGCTGCTCAATGACATTCAAGGACAAGTTCGACTATCTCTTTTGACGTGTAATTTGGTCTTTTTTTTTTTCTTGTCTTTTTAATGACTTTTTGCTTCCTTCTTGAATGATATCTTTTATGTCATGCCACAACTCCTATAGTCTCCTATCATTTATGTCTAATGAATTAAACCTATTCTTGCGGTGGTCTCTGAACTCAGGTGGAATATACTCAAGATCATACTTTGGCTCTCGTATACTTGTTCTAATTTTCTTCAGCTTCAGTTTGAACTTGCATATGAGAAGTTGATGGTCTGATCCACACTCAGCACCTGGTCTTGTTTTGACATTTTGTATAGAGCATTTCCATCGTCTCTTTCCACATATGTAGTCAATTTGATTCCTGTATGTTCTGTCTGGTGAAGTCCATGTATATAGTCTCCATATGTGTTGTTGAAAAATGTATTTTCAATGAAAAGGTCATTGGTCTGACAAAATTCTATCATGCGATCTCCAGCTTCATTTCTGTCACCAAGACCATATTTTCCAACTACTGAGCCTTCTTCTTTGCTTCCAACCTTTGCATTCCAGTCACCAGTGATTATCAGTATGTCTTGATTGCATGTTTGATCTATTTCAGATTGCAGAAGCTGGTAGAAATCTTCCCTTTCTTCATTTGTGGCCTTAGTGGTGGGTGCGTAAATTTGAATAATAGTCATATTAACTGACCTTCCTTGTAGGTGTATGGATATTGTTCTATCACTGACAATATTGTATCTCAGGGAAGATCTTGAAATGTCTTTTTTGATGATGAATGCAACCCCATCTCTCTTTAGTTTGTCATTCCCATCATAGTAGACCAAATGATTATCTGACTCAAAAAGACCTATGCTGGTCCATTTTAGCTCACTGATGCCTAGAATGTCAATGTTTATGCACTCCATTTCTCTTTTAATGATTTCTAATTTTTCTAGATTCATACTACATACATTCCATGTTCCAATTATTAATGAATGTTTACAGTTGTTTCTCCTCATTTTGAGTCATGCCACATCAGCAAATTGAGCACCCTGGGGCTTTACTCCCTTTCCGTCATCACAGTAGACTCTACTTGGAGGAGGCAACTCTTCCCCAGTAGTCTTTTGAGTGCCTTCCAACCTGAGGGGCTCATTTTCCAGCACTATATCTGACAGTGTTTCTTTGCTATCCATAGGGTTTACAAGGGCTAGTTGTTTTGGGAGTGGTTCGCCGGTGCCTCCACCCTAGTCTATCTTAGTCTGGAAGCTTAGCTGAAACCTGTCCACCATGGGTAACCCTGCTGGTATCTGAGGTACCAGTGGCATAGCTCTCAGCCTCATCGCAACACACAAGCCCCCACAGTGTGGCAAACTGACAGGCATGGGGGGGGCATATGATTATCTGACTCAAAATGACTCATGCCACTCCATTTTAGCTCACGGGTGCCTAGAAAGTTAATGTTTATGCACTCCACTTCCCTTTTAATGATTTCTAATTTTCCCAGGGGGCTGGGATTTAGCTCAGTGGGTAGAGCACTGCGCTGCAGTCTCTGGGGCCCTGAGTTCAATTCCCAGCACCGCAAAAGTGGGAGAAGGGCCTGGCAATCCACTCCCAAGGCAATCCCGAAGCACTCAGCCATTGAAAACCCTATGAGGGTCACTATGAGTCGGATACCGACTCGACGGCACACAACAACAACAACAACAATTTTCCCAGATTCATAGTACATACAATTCACATTCCAGTTATTAATGGATGTTTACAGTTATTCCTCCTCATTTTGAGTGGTGCCACATCAGCAGATGGAGGTCCCTGGGGCTTTACTCCATTCCTGTCATTAAGGTAGATTCTACTTTGAGGAAACTCTTCTCCCATTCTCTCTTGAGTGTCTTCTAACTTGGAGGGCTCATTTTCCAGCACTATATCTCTGCTATTCATAGGGTTTCAATGGCTCTTTCTGAGGGGCTGGGGTTTAGCTCAGTTGGTAGAGCACTGCTTTGCACTCTCAGGGACCTAGGTTCAATCCCCAGCACAGCAAAAAAATGGTAAAAGGATATGGCAATCCGGTCCCGAAGCAATCTCAAAACAATCAGCAGTTGAAAACCCTATGAGGGTCTCTATGAGTCAGACCTGACTCAAGGATGGCACCTAACAACAATTGTTTCAGGAGTGAGCTGCCAGGTCCTGCTCCCTAAGCCGTCTTAGTCTGGAAGCATATCTGAAACCTGTTCACCATGGGTGACCCTGCTGGTATCTATAATACCGTTAGAATAGCTTTCAGCATCATAGGAACATGCAAGCCCCCATTGCCAGGTGCTGTGGCTCAAGCCTGTGATCCCAGCCACATGGGAGGGTGAAGAAAGAGAATGGCAGATTGAAGGCCAGAGGCAGCCTTGCACAATTTAGCAAGAACTTGTCTCAAAATAAAAAGCAAAGAAAGGGGATGAGGGTACTACTCAGTGGTAGGCCATTTGCATAGGCATATGCATAGGCCCTGAGTTTTGCCTAGGCATGTGAATAGGCCCTGAGTTTAATCCACCAGTACCAAAAGAAAGAAAGAAATCCGTAGCTCTCTTTTATTTGCTCATTTGTTCAGTTCTTCAGATTTTGTAAATATTTTTTTTTTTGTGTGTGTGTGTGTGTGTGTGTGTGTGTGTGTGTGTGTGTGTGCTACTGGGGGTTAAACCCAGGGCCTTGTGCTTGCATGCTCTACAAGTGCTGGACCACTGAGATGCACCCCCAGCCCATTTTTTTACTTTTTGAAACAGGGTCTCGCTAAGTTACACAGACTGCCTTTGGTCTCAAATGTGCTATCCTGCTGCCTCTGCCTCCCAAGTCCCTGGGATTACAAGCATGTGCCACCACACCCAGCAAACATTGTAATTTTTAAAAGTACAGTCCTATCACCCAACATGGTCTTGACAATAAATTGTGTCTACCTATACGATCCCTCTCACTCCCCACCTCTGTCTTCTCTGATGCCCCCTCGCACCAGAATCAGATAATAACCATCAGGCTGAATTCTTTGTTTTTAATTGCCCTGCTTTCTTTTTATATAGTTTTATAGTTATTTATCTATCTTTAAAATGTTTTTTTATTTTAGATTTAAGCTTTCATTACTTTATGTGTGTTCTGTTATTTTCATTTTGGTTTCCTGTATGACCAAAGAATTACTTTTAAAAGATATTTGTTTTCTTATTGTTTTCCAGCTGTTAAGAATATTTTGTTTGTTTCATTGTCTTGCTTTATTTTTAAAATTTACATTGCTTTATCACACCAAGAACAGAGAATGCTTTCTGGATTATTTCTACATTTTGAGATTTATTTTTATTTTATTTTTTTACAGAAAATAGGAGCTTATACAAAACACCAATTCCTGAGTCATCAACAATTACCACTTCATTGATAAGATGCTATGTGAGCTCAGGAGGCAGAAGAATCAGTAACACAATCAGGCAATTACAGAAAACAAATACTATGAATTGCTTATAAAGTTAGAGACCATCAGCTAAGCAACTAGAAGGAAGAGGGACATTTAAAGAGGGGCTTTTGGGGCCATTCCAGTGCTCCAGACCTGCCTCTGCACTCCCCACCAATCTCCAGTAACATCATCTACTACTATAAGCAAGATTGGAGAAACAGTATGAGAAAAAAACATTTCAGGAAAGAATTTTAGAAAAATGTAGATTGAATCAAATTTGTTTTATAAGGAATTTAGAAAACATGAAAAAAATCTGATATTGCATTAAAAATTAAAATCTGTACATCATGCAAATTTAAATAATCAGTGTGACACTAAAAATGTACTGAAAATCACATTTCATTTTAAAACAAACTACTATCAGTGGCTCTTCACATATCTAAAGGAATTGCTAAAATGATGTAAATCTCTGAATCTCAAAGAGATCTAGTAAGTTTAGAAGAGCACCAACCATGACCAATGTGGGAGAATTTATTGATGCTTCCCACTGACTTGAAATATGGTCATTTATTGTGAATGTCCCATACTACATGAAGAGATGGCACAGGATCTAGCACAAAGTTTGATACACAGCAATCTGATCTCCTTTGTTAAGGATGTCATTTAGGTCTTCTATATTTTACTTTTTGCTTATTTTCATCCATGTGATTGGACATGGACTAAGGAAGCTAAATTAGGATTTCCTGCTACAAAATATTCATTCATTTTCTTCCTTCATTCCTTCTTTCTTTCCTTCCTTCCTCTCTCCCTCCCTCTCTCCTCCTCTCTCTCTCTCTTTCTCCCTCTCTCTCTCTCTCTCTCTCTCTCTCTTTCTTTCTTTCCTCATCTTCCATGGTTTTCACTTTATAATTGTTGATTCTGTGCTAGTTGATCTAACTTTCTAAAAATTGTACTGTTAAAACATTATAATGGATGATTCTCTGACTTCCTTAAGCCCTTATTTTTGTGATATTAAGACTGTGGTCTATTGCATTTGCCTATCTTTTTATCCCTAACTGTTCTGACTTCTTTGTTTTTGGTAGGACTTTGATACAATCTATAATTGGATTTTGCTTTGTGCCCCAACTTGAAAATGTTTTGCTTATCTTTAACATCTGTCATTTGTTGAATTGTGTTCCCTGAAAATTGATGGGCTGAGATCCTAATCCTCACTAACTTAGAATATAACTTATTTGGAAATAGGCTCGTTGCAATGTTGCAGTAAGTTAAGATGAGGTCAGGCCAAAAAATAAACCCCTAATTCAATATGACTTGTGTCCTTACAAAAAGTGAAAATTTAGACAAAGTCACACAGATATATTGCTGTGTGAAAACTGAAATTATACTGCCATAAGCCAAAGAAATATCAGATGCTAAGAGCAGATTCTCCCCTGGCATCTTCAAAGGGAGCATGGCCCTGACATCTTGACCTCACATTTCTGGCCTCCAGAACAATAAAACAATACACTGCTGCTGTTGAAGCCACTCCATGTGTAATACTTTGTTATGGCAATCAGGGCAAATTAACACAACTCCTCTGTAAATACGTTGATTTTAATATGATCAGAGGCCCTTAATATTAATTTTTAAATTTTTTTCTTGTGCCTTAATAGACGCAAATTCATGGGAATTTTGAATCAGATATGACAAGTGTTAATTTTGTTGTTGTTAGGTGTCGTCAAGTCCGTGTCCAACTCATAGAGACCCTACATACAACAAATGAAACACTATAGTCAGAGCTTCCCTGCTATTCATAGGGTTTTCAGTGGCTGATTGTTTTTGGTCCCGGATTGCTGGGACCTTCTCCCAAGTCTACAGCACCTGGTGTTCCCAGGCAGTCTTCCATCCAAGTACTGACCAGATTCGACCCCGCTTAGCTTCTGAGATCTGACTGGATCAGACGCCACAGTGGTACAGTTGCAGGCAACAAGTGTTAAAAGTGCCCTTAAGTAACCTCTAAAATGTTCTAAGAGAAACTAGAGCTATGGATAACTATCCCAACGCTAGCATCTTCTAAAAATCTCAAATAAGCTAACGAAAAGCCAGTTAGTAGAGAATGATACTTTTTTTTTTTTTAGGATTGCATGACTATGTGAATCAAAGAATTGAAACTAATGTCTCTCCAGCCAAATAAAAATAAAACTAGATTCCCTATTACCTGAGGCTAGCCTGGGCTCTATAGTAAGGCCTTGTCTCAAAATAACCAAAAATTAGAATAAAATAAAATAAAGAAGATTCATCCTTGTTCCTGATCTTAGCAGGAAAGCTTCTAGGATTTTGGGGGTTCTTAGTTTTTTGTTTTTGTTTTTTGTGGTACTCAGGGCCTCACACATACTTTGCTCTACCACTGGGCTGCACCACCAGCCCATTTTTTATTTTTTATTTTGAGACAGGATCTCACCATGTTATGTGTGCTGCCTCTGGTCTCAAACTCATGATTCTCCTGCCTCTGCCTTCCAAGTCGATGGGATTACAGGTGTGTACTACCATGACCGGTGAAAAGCTTCTAGTTTTAATCATTGGGTATGATGTGAGTCATAGACTTTCCGTAGATGTTCTTTATCATATTGAGGGAGTTCCCTTGTATTCCTAGTTTGCTCAGGTTTTTCTTCAGCATTGGGGGATTGAACCCAGGGCTTTGTACCTCCTAGGCAAGTACTCTACCACTGAGTTGCACCCTTAGTGCCCACCTACTTTTTATTTTGAGCATCTCACCAAGTTGAACAGGCTACCTCTGTCCTTAAACTCACCATCCTCCTGCCTCAGCCTCTTGCGTTGCTCAGATTATAGGCATGCACTGCAGTGCCCACCTGCTCAGTTTTTGTCATGAATAGATACTGGGTTTTGTCAAATGCTTTTTGTTTATCTATTGATATGATTATGTGATTTTCTTCTAAGCCTGTTGATATATCAGATTGCATTAATTTGTATTCATATGCTGCATACCTAGTGTGAATCTCACGTGACCATAGTCTATAATTATTTTTGTACATTGTTGGGTTTGATTTCCTAAATTTTTTTGAGGATTTTTGTATCTATGTTAATGATAGATATTGGTCTTTAATTTTGATAGATATTGGTGTTTAGTTTTTCTACTTTTGGTATCAGGATAAAAATGGTCTCACAGACTGGGTTAGGAAGAATCACCTCTGCTTCTGTCTTCTGGAAGAGATTATAGAGAATTGGTAAAATATCCTCCTTAAATATTTGATAGAATTTACCAGTGAGCCCACCTGGACTTGCTTCTTTCTATTTTGGAAGGTTATTAATTATTGGTTCAATTTCTTTAATAGCTATAGCATTATTCAGATTGTCTATTACTTTTTGTATAAATTTTGGCATATTGTATCTTTCAAAAGAATTGGCTTATTTGATCTAGGTTATCAAATACATGGGCATAGTGATGTCTCTACTATTCTCTTATTATCATTTTAATCTCTATGGAGTCTCTGTTGCTGTCCCCATTGTCATTTCTGATATTAGAAACTTATTTAATATTTGTTTTTCTTAATTATCTTGCCTAGAGATTATTAATTTTATCATTTCCATTTTTTGTTCATTTTTTCCATTTTTTAAATTTATTTTTTCAATTGATTTCCTATTTTCAATTTCATTTATTTCTTCTCCAATTTTTATTATTTGCTTTTTTCTGCTTACTTTGGATTTAATTTGCTCTTCTCTCTAGTTTTATAAAGTAAAAGATTATATTGTTGATTTTTTGTTTTTCCTCTTTTCTAGCATACATAAATATGTATATTGTTGTTGTTAAGTGCCATCGAGTTGGGTCTAACACCTAATGACTTTCATAGGGGTTCATGGCTAATTCTTTTGGAATTGCTTCAGGAGTGGATTGCCACATCCATCTCCCATTTTTTATTTATTTATTTATTTATTTATTTATTTATTTATTTATTTATTTTGTGTTGTACTGGGGGTTGATCCCAGGGCCTCACGCCTGCATGCTTTGCAAGTGCTGGACCACTGAGCTGCACCCCCAGCCCTTTTATTTTTTTCTTTACTTTCTGAGACCGGGCCTCACTAAGTTACGCAGACTTCCTCTGGTCTCGAACTTGCGATCCTCCTGGCTCTGCCTCCCAAGCTGCTGGAATTACAGGCATGCGCCACCACGCCCAGCTGCCCTCTCCCATCTTTACAGTGATGGGGATCGAACTTGGGTCCTCAGAGATTACAGAGCAGTGCTATACTCACTAAGCTAAACTCCAGCCCAATATGTACATACATACATACATACATATGTATACATTCAGCACTATACATTTCCCTCTGGATAATGCTTTTGCTGCATCCCATGAATTTTGACAGGTTATAATTTTATTTTAACTTAATTCAAAATACTTTTAATTTCTCTTAAGATTTCTTTTTGATGCATGCATTATTGAGAAGTCTGTTATTTAATTTCCAAGTATTGGGAGATTTTCCAACTATTTTCTGTTACTGATTTCTTATTTAATTCCACTGTTGTCTAAGAGCAGATATTACATGGTTTATATTCTTTTAAGTTTTTAAAATATATTTTATGTCTCATGATGTGGTCATCTTGGTGAATATTCCATGTGAATTTAAGAAAATAGTATACTCTGTTCTTGTTGAATGAAGTAGTCTATAAATGTCATTTATATCCACTTGATGGTACTGTTGAGTTCAACTACATCCTTATTGATTTTTTTGCCTGCTGGTTGTGTCCATTTCTGATAATGGAATGTTGAAGACTTCAACTGTAATTGTGATTGCATCTATTTCTTCCTGAAATTTATTGCTTTTGCCTCATAAATTTTGATACTCTAATGTTAAGCACATACATGTTAAGATTGTTGTCTCCTTAGAGAATTAACCCACTTATTATTACATAATGCCCCACTTTATCCTTAATAATTTACCTTGCTCTGATGTCTACTCTGTCTAAAATTGCTATAGCTACCATTGCCTTTTTCATTATTATTAATGTTTGTATGACTGATCTTTCTCCATCCATTACTTTTAATCTGTCATTATATGACATTTAAAGTGATTATTGATGTCATTAGGTCGATTTCTTCCATATATTTTATTCTCTATTTGTTGCCCTTGGTTTTTATTGTTGCTGTTTTGGGGGAGGTTTGTTTGTTTTGTTGCTGTTCAGTTTTCAGAAGTTCTATGAGAGTCCTCAAGCTCAGAGCTTTCTCCTCTGCTATATCCTGCCTACTAATGAACCTATTAAACACATTCTTCACTCCTATTACAGAGATTTTTATGCCCAGCATTTCTTTTTTATTCTTTCTTAGAATTTCTATCTTTCTGATTACATTGCCCATCTGATTTTGCATTTGTTCTAGCATTTTCTAGAATGCTTAGCATTGTAGTTCTAACTGTTTTGAACTCAAAATCTACTTATTTCAGTATCCCTGACTAATTTGGATTTTGTAGCTTTTCTGTCTATTTATACTGTGTTTCTTGCCTTTTAGTATGCTTTGTAATATTTTTGTTGAAAAATAGACATGATGTACAGGATAAAAGGAGCTGCAGAAAGAGGTCTTTAGTAATGTAGTAGTAAACTGTATGACAGGAAAAGCCTTCTATAATCCTATGAGTGGGTCTCATGCCTTTGATAAGCCTGTGCCTTGAGACTGTGAACTTTACCAGTGCTTCTCAGTTTTTCCTCCAGGGATGGACAGGACAGCTAAAGGGTCTAGAGTTGGGTATATCCTTTCCTCCAGGTTAGGTAAGCTGTGATAAAACTCTAGGAGGTTAGGCTTTGGTTGAAATGTTTTCCTGAGGCAGGCCTTGTTAAGAACAGAACACTCTGGCATATTTTAAAATCATTAATTTCCTCCTCCTCTTTCCAGAAGCATAAGGGGGTTTTTTCTCTAGTTTTTGCTGTGAGAATCTGGTAGAGCTTTTAAAGGTAAAACTCACCAAAGACAAAAGTATAAGCACCACCCCCACATGACTGGGATCCCTCTAGAGTCTTCATCTCTCAGACTTGTCCACACTGAGCCTCCAGCAATTGGTCACTTACAGTTCAGGTTTTCCTTTTTTTAAGAAGAGTTGGTGATTTCTCAGTTTGTTTAGCTTTTTAAATATATGTGTGTGTATATGTATATATATATATATATATATATATATATATATGCGTGCATGTGTGTACATGTATGTGTGTGTGTATTGTTCTTGTTGTTAGGTGCCATTGAGTCGGTGTCTGACTCATAGCAACCCCACATACAACAGGCGAAACAGTATTGTTAGTGTTTCTCTGCTATTCATAGGGTTTTCAATGGCTGATTGTTTTTCAGGAGTGGATTGTCAAGCCCTTCTCTCAAGCCTACAGCACCTTGTGTTTCCAGGTGGTCTCCCATCCAAGTACTAACCAGGCCCGACTCTGCTTAGCTTCCAAGAGCTGGCAGGATCAGACGCCACAGTGGTACAGCTGCAGGCCACATATATATACATACATATATACATATATATGTATATTATACACACACACACACACACACACGGTATGGAAGATATTTCAATATACATAGTGAAATGATTGTTTCAATCAAGCAAATTAACTTATCCATCACCTTCCATAATTACCTTTTGTGTGTGCATATGTGTAAGCGTGCTAAAAAGTGCCTAAAATTTTAAATCTACTCTCTTAGCAAGTTTTTGATACACAATACATTATTAATTGCAGTATTCATGCTGCATTTAGATCTCCAGACTTATTAATCTTACATAATTTTACGGTTATACTCTAACCTACTTCTCTCCATTTCCACCCCCCCCACACACACACACAATACTACCATCATAACCATCATTTTACTTTCTGTGCTTTCACTCTTTGTTCTTAGGATTAAGTGGTGCCTTCTAAGCTGTTTATAAGTCAGACTAGAAACCTGAAGTCCTTATTTTAGTATTTGAAAATCACTCAGAGGTAATAATCAGTTCATCCTCACAAAACATCTCATATTAAAATCAGCAAGCCTCTGAGGTGACAAGATTCAACTGACAAAGAGAAGTGAAGCAGGTTATCTAAGGCCACACAGCAGGCTAGAAGCTGAGCAGGGATAAGATTTGGACAGCCTGACCCCCAGCCCTCTGTGCAGACCACAGTGTCTGTAGATAAATTAGGTAATAGCTAAATCAGATAAATGTGCCTGAAAATAGCCACTTGTGGTTGCCAAACTTGGCCTCTTGTGCATAGTCAATAGGCAAGGGATCCAAATGTCAAAGCCTTTTACACATATATCATCATTAGAACCCAACCCTGAGAGACTATACTCCAAGAAGCAAAGGACCAACCATCTTTGGTGGTCATCACAGCGATTATTCATTGCATTTGCCTGGCCATCCACAGCTTTTGGAACACTTCAATGTGATTATCAAGATTAATGAGATTAATGTGAAATTGTTCTGTGAAAATATAGTTTATTGTCTTCCATTGAAATCTTTGGATCTTCTTACGCAGGGAGGGAATTAACAAAGGTTTAATGAATTCCATTAGAAATCTAGCACTCTTTTGACATTCAAGAGAGGTCAGATTGCTTGATCTTTGTTCAAATGAGAGTTTGAGTTCCACCCACTAAGTGATACCAGGTTATATTTGCAAGTAGTGTTTATTTCATCTTTTTAGGCATCCCTTAACCACAAATAAATCTATTTATGCAACTACAAATAGTTTCATTATTATTTCCAATTTTTCAACCCAAGCCATCAAATTCCTAGAGCATCCATGCTTAGAAAATGAGGCACAATAACAAGCAACTCATTAAAGAAAAAATTGTGTTTCTGTGTTAAAGAATTCCACTTCATAGAATGAGAGTAAGAGAGAGAGAAGTGTAAGTAAATGGGGTTCCAATCAAGTTTCGAAGATTCCCATCTGTGGCTTATAAAATAACACAAGTTAAATGTTTTGGAAGACACAATTACCTCTATTGCCACCTGCTGGTAAACTTATGTCTCATTTAATTGAGTTCATGGTTGTTTCATGCTTAATTATACAAAGATTGAACAAGGAGAGGGATGTACGGTAAAATTGTTTTTACAGATTTGGAACCGTCACTAGTTTTCACATGCGGCTGATGTAGCAGGAGAGTGGATCTCACAGAGCCCTGTCTCTCAGCAGGTGGCACAGCAAAAGCCCAGGGCTTCCTCTGGCTGACCCCCTGCCTCCAGACTCATTAGTTTACCTGATCTCAAGTCCATCTAAACATAAGCCTTTTCCCTCTAAGAGACAGATTTAAAAAAAAAAAAAAACTGAACAATTTTGAACATAGACACCCCCACATACACATTCACACGTGCCTCTGGGTTGAAATCAAGGCGGATGGGAAGAGACTATCATTTATTTTACATGCAGCCTTTTTCTTGCTTCTCCCATTTCTGTACTTTACTCTCCTGCTTTTTCAGAACCTGTTCAATACTTACACACTTAGACACAACACAGACACTCATACATGCAAGATACAGCTATTATGTAAGCCTCACTCCTCTTGCTGTTAGCCCTTATACTTTTCATACTTAATAATAACATGAGATCCTTAAATTATATGGAGTCTTAATAAACAGAAGAAAAAGTATGTTAATTTCCATTCTATGTTGTTGTTGTTAGGTGCATCTGGCTCATAGCGACCCTATATACCACAGACAAAACACTATTGTCAGTGCCTCTCTGCTGTTCATAGGGTTTTCAATGGCTGATTGTTTTTTGAGAGTGGGTTGCCAGGTCCTTTTCCCAAGCCTGCAGCACCTGGTGTTCCCAGGTGGATTCCCATTCAAGTACTAACCAGGCACAACCCTGCTTAGCTTCCAAGATCTGATGAGATTGGACACCAAGGTGGTATGGCTGCAGGCTTTCCATTCTATGGTACCACCTTATTGACTCTAATTGACCATAATGTTCCAAGATTCTGTAAGATTCTGAAGTAGCTTTTCATTGCGCTTTACCTATTGAAGGACATTTGTGTTGTTTCAAGTTTTTGGTCATTGAGACTAGAGCTACTATAAACATGTACATGCAGGTTTTTGTGTAAACATAAGTTTTCATTCTTGTAAGATAGTCAAGTGGTGAAGTTATTGGTTCATGTGGTTTACAGTATATTTAACTTTTTAATGAATTCTCACGCGGCTTTACCATTTTGTACTCATGCTTGCAATGCCTCAGAATTCCAGTTGCTCTGCATTCTTGCCAGCCCTTGGCATCTGTCAATATTTTTTATTTTAGCCATTACAATAAGTATTAAGTGGTAACTCATCCTGGTTTTAATTGGTATTTCCCTAATGACCATTGTTGTTGAACAACTTTTTATCTGTGTACTTATTCCCTATCCCCTGCGTTGGAAGCAGGGCTTCAAACCCATGAAAAATTAGGTTTATGTTTGGGTGCAGGTTTAATAGGTTAAAATTTAGAAGGTTCAAGGTCTGTTCGGGTTTAAAATTTTAATCCTGCGTGTAAATAGATGAATAAATTTTTCCATTTTTTTTCATTGTTTAAATAGCTAATGATACAAAAACAAAAAGCAAAAACAACAACAAAAATCACCAACAATCTTGCCCTGCCCTCCCACAGAATGCACGTGCGCGCGCGCGCGCGCGCGCACACACACACACACACGGAGGTTACTAGAACTAGAACCCAATTTTTCACTGGATTCAGGTTCAGGTTCAGAAAAAAAAAGTTTTAATGCTTGAACTGGAATGGGTTCAGGGTTTGGGTCTGGATTCAGTTTGAAGCCCTGTTATCTACACATAAGGGCTGGTGTTTAGTTCAGTTGATAGAATGCTGCTCTGCACTCTCTGAGGAACAAGAACCTGAACCCTCTAAATTTTAACCTATTGAACCTGCACCTGAACCTGGACCCAATTTTTCATGGGTTTGAAGTCGTGAATTGAAGTGACTGTTCAGTTGCTTTACCCATCTTTTAAACTGAGTTTCTGTTTTTTGGTGTGTTTTGAGAGTACAATATGTATTCTGGATATGTCTTTTGATAATGTAGTTCTAGGATTCATCAAAGACAATAAAAGTGTAAACATTTAGGGTCTTTTAGCGTAAGCCTATTTAATTCTTTTTGCTTGTTGGTGATTTATATATGCAATACATATAAGCCTATTAGCTAAACTTTTCTATTACCTAGAACTGTATTTTCAATGATTAGGTGTTTTATAAGGAGGGCCATGGGGAAATCTGGTGAGCTGCCCAGAGCTAATGCTAGAAAGAGCCATTTGCCTTGGTAAAATTCCCAGAGTCCTGGGTTTAGTTTCAAGTTTTGAAGCATCAAAAATGTGATTTGGCCAGTGTCCCGAAAGCTGATCCCACCTGAGGACATTTATTCATATGAGCAAAACTCTCAGGGACAAGTGTGCAAGGGCAGTGTGGTACTTAATGCACTAAGGAAGCCCCCAGTGTCTTCTCTGTTAGACACATTTAGTATTCATAAGGTTCTCTGGTGAACTTGAAGTTGGAATAAGGGCACTTTAGCTATGTCGTGGTTGTGATGAAGTTTTCAATGGGCCATGGTGAAAATATAAACATAGTTTGTTGTTGTTGTTGTTGTTGTTAGGTGCCGTCAAGTCGGTATCCAACTCATAGCGACCCTCTGTATAACAGGGGAAACACTATTGTCAGTGCTTCTCTACTGTTCATGGGTTTTCAATGGCAGATTGATTTTTGGGAGGCGGTTGCCAGGTCCTTCTCCCAAGCCTACTGCTTCTGGTGTTCCCAGGCAGTCTCCCATCCAGGTACTAACCAGGCCTGACCCTGCTTAGCTTCCGAAATCTGATGGGATCAGATGCCACAGGGCTACAGCTGCAGGCAAACATAGTTTAGCTTTTCTTAATTGATTAAATTTTAAGAACTATCGTTCATTTGGTGGTTATATTATTTTTATAACTTTGACATATTCTATATAAGTTTATTTCTGTAGGGTATGGTAATGGCTTTCTGGCCTGGAAGCCATTCTGAAAGTGAAGAATCATTCTATTCTATAATTTCAATTTCATCTCCTGGACTTCCAAGACCTTGGGAGCTCTATCTTCCCTTTCCTTCATCTCTATATATCTATGCCAACTGATCTTGGCATTCAAAGTCTACATGATCATACTCCTAGCTTCTAATTTCACTTCAGTCTACCTTCCCACATGAATGGTCTCCAGGTAAACCAGTCTGCTTGCAAGTCCCACTTTGCTGTGCCCTTTCTTGTCCCTGTTTGTCTTAGGTTTTTGTGTGTGATTTTCTCTGACATCTTCTGAGTTACAGTGAGTGCATACTCCCCTGGATTCCTACTGGACCTGCTCTAGAACATCAGTCCCACAATACCCTTCACTGTGGGTGACCTGTGTACACGTCAGTGGATGATTAGATGGTACCCCCTCTGGATGGGATGCTTCTGAAAGGGGAGGAAGGAGGGCCTCCCCTTCCAGAACTCTTAGCATGCCTCACAGCAAACAGCATAATGCTTCTCACAGTAGGTGCCTCACAAAGGTTCGCCAAATGATTTAATGAAGAAATAAATACATGAGAAATGGTATATTTAAATTCTTGCTACAGAATTCCTCTTTTCACCCAGGGTGGCGTATGTATTTTGATACTCGCACACCCTCTTCTGCACACATCCTATATAAATACACAGATCGAGGGCTCCCTTGGGCCATCTCCTCAGATGTGCGAGTCTGTGAGTGTGGCCTGCACATCAGTCTGCCCCGGCAAAAGGAAAAACAAGCAGGCACTCCCAACTGGGGAAGTCATTTGCAACTCCCTCCATTATTACTGGCTGAATCTCCTTATTTCAAACAAACAGAGAGCTGGAAGCAGCAACTTGAGTGCAGGCTATTAGCAAGTTCAGTTATCAAAACATAGTACTGGTCTTTAAACATATAAAACAGCAACTCCCCAAAGTCCACTCCTGACCTTTAGCATCTCTGCAGCCAGAGCCCCTTAGCATCTCGCTTTAGGATACTTGGAGGCTGTGGGTTCTTACTCAGAGGCTATTTTTAGATTTTACTTGGCTGAGGGAGTTACCATTCATCTCAAAAAGGCCTCTCCTTTCCCTTTCTTTGTATGTCCCAGGGCAAGGACTCTTCACAAAGGCAATCCAGCCATCATCTTCCACCTAGTCTATGGATAGTCAAAGAAGTTTCTGAAGCTACAGAGAGGGCAGGCCTGCTGTCTAGCACCCCAAAGGTAAGGATGTTCCCGGAGAGCCAGCAAAAATGACCCAAAAAGGAAATTGGAGCATGATCCAGGCCACATTAGGGAGATGTGGTTCATTTCCTGTTTCTGATGTCCACTGAGTGATCCCATAGTGGGTAGCGCAAGGGCATGCCTGTCCAAGCCTGAACCGAGGGAAGAAAGTGTAGTCAAACATCCTTTCATCTGTCATGCTTGTGAATCATTGTGGTCACCATCATGGACATTGATCCTCATTTTGTTGCAGATAGGAAATGGATAGAAACAGAAAGGAATTCAAGGAGACCACAGGCAAGAGCCTGCCAGTGTTGTGCTTGAGTTTTTAAAATAAATTCAATCTCTCAGCTTCTTTGTTGTCTTTTATCTTTTTCTCTTAAAAAAAGAGTGCATTAAAATACTGGATATGTAAATATTCTGATTATTTGATTATATAACCTGCTTTATAGGGTTGAATAAAAGAGATACTTCACTTAAAATTACTTTGCACAGAGTCGGGTGCTGTGGTGCTCGCCTATAATCCCAGTGGCTTGGGAGGCGGAGGCAGGAGGATCGCAGGTTTGAGACCAGAGGCAGTCTTCCTAACTTAGCGAGACCCTGTCTCAAAAAGTAAAAAAATGGGCTGAGGGTGCAGCTCAGTGGTCCAACACTTGCAGAGCATGCAAGCGCGAGGCCCTGGGTTCAACCCCCAGTACCAAAAAAAAAAAAAAAAAAAAAAAAAAAAATTACTTTATACAGTGCCAGACATACAGGGATATAGTTAATAAATGGCAGCTATTATTATTAGTTCCCAAAATCTTATAAGTGAAGATTTTGTTATACTAATTGGAAATTGCTGTTTAATTCTTTGTTGGTCTCCTAAATGAACTACATCCTGAAATTGTATAGTATAATCTCAACTATATGATGAAAATGAAAAATTAAAAAAAAAAGACTTGAAGGAACTATAGTAAAGTTAACAGTGATTGACTTTGGGTGGTAGAGTCATGGATAACTTTTCCCACTGCTTTACACTTTAATTTTTTTTTGTATAATATGCACCTATGGTCTAGAAAAATATTGATCAAAAAATTTTTGTTTTAAAAAACATCACATTGTTCAATGCAGAAAGATTCTTTTCAACTTATTTTATCTTTCAGAGGATTTGCTGTTTTTCACATATGTGATCTTGAGTAACTACTTAACCCCTTAAATCTCAATTTTTCCTGATAAAATATAGATAATAAATACTTCCCTCCATGAAAGGGTTATGTGAAAATTAAATGAGGATCAACAAGCAAATCACAGCACAGAGAGTGATGGATGCCAAGCACTCCAACATCTTTCACTTCTCCCAGGAAAAGCTTCTTCAGGAACTTGTGGGGGACACGTCTTGAAAATGGAGTGGCTCTATTTCTTCACTGCCACTGTTGGCCACAGCATGATTTCTTGCTATTCTACAGTTATGCCTCAGAACTGCTTGACCCAAATTTCAGATGATTAATGCAGTCCTCAGGGTAATTATGAGTGTAAATAGTGGAATGATGTGGTACAACACTGCACATGTGCTTTGGATTTGGAAAGACCAGAGTTTAAATTTTATTAATTACAAACCATGTGATTTTAGGCAAGTAATTTCAGTTTCTGGAATATTGATTTCTTCATGTTTGATAATTCTAATATCCATGGAGCCCTTATTCTATGCCAGACACTGGGCTAAGTATTTTATGTACATTTTCTCATTTAATTAGCACAACAACTCCACGCCATGTAATTGCTATTCCCATTTCTCATCTGCTATTACAGATGAGAAAGAAGTAAAGTAAGTTGCCTGAGGCCACACAACTGTGCATTCCTAGAGTTTGGATTTTAATTTTGACAATCCAGCACCAGAGCCTATGCTCTGTTCCCCTCTGCTGTAGAGTAGGCCTTCCAAGCTCAATAATTTTTCATTCTTGTTTGTTTGGTTTTGCTTTGTTTTGTTTGCAGTGCCAGGGCCCTGAACCCAGAGCCTTACACATAGTAAGCAAGTGCTCTACCACTGACTTATATCCCCAGCCCCTGATTTATTTTTTATTTTGAGACACGGTCTTGCTAAGTGGTGCAGGCTATCTCGGGCCTTGAACTCATGATCTTACTGCCTCAGCCTCACAAGTTACTGAGAGTACAGGATGTACCATGGTGTCTAGCTTTCTTTCCTTCATTTTTTCTTGAGACATGGTTTCACTATGTAGCCCAGGCTGGCCTTGAACTTGTGATCCTTCTGCCTCAGACTCCTGAGTGCTGGGATTATAGACATGCTACCATGACCAGCCACTGAGAAAGCATTTGGAATGCTTATAGAGGAATTCCATACATAGTGTCCCCAAAGGCTGTATGTGGAGAAATGTGTTAACAGGCTTTGGCATCTCTTGTTTACATTACTATTAGTCATCTCTCTTCTGCACTCCTTATTTATTTATTTATTTATTTATTTAGTACTAGGGGTCAAACCCAGGGCCTCGCACATGAGAAGCAAGTGCTCTTCCACTGAGCTGCACTCCTAGCCCCTTTCTTATTTCTTACTTTGAGTCAGGGTCTCACTGTTGCACAGGCTGCCTCTGGCCTAGAACTCATGGTCCTCCTGCCTCAGCCTCCCAAGTCACTGGGACTACAGGCATGTGCCACAGTTCCTGGCTGCATTCTTTTTTTGATGTTCAGGAGAGCACCTCAAGAAAAGGAAGCAACTTTTTAAACAAAAATTTCTTTGTTACACAACACCTTTCAGACATTGCACTGATATTTGCTTATTATTCCAATTCTAATACTACCAGTGACAGTTACAGTTTATTGAGTATTTGTTAGTTACTATTACTTGTCAGGGATTTGCATGCTTTATCTCAGTGTATACTAACAATAAACTTATGAATTAAGTTTTATTAATCCCATGAGGAAATCAAGATCCAGAAAAGTTAAGAAACTTGCCACAATTCACATTGGTAGTAAACAACAGAAGCAGAGTACAAATCCAAATCTTTCTGAGTTTGAAGTCTCTGCACTTAATTATCTCATTATACTAGACCCCCCCCCCTTTATCTTTGTGTGTGTGTGTGTGTGTGTGTGTGTGTGTGTGTTTATCTATCTGGTTGGAGAATGGCATGAAGGGTCATTCTGGGATCAGATTATTCTGAGAGATATCTGGTAATTGTGGTTTTTCCACAATAGTCCAGTGGCCTCACATTTTAGGACTGAGATCAGCTTCTGACAAATTTGTTCCTTTCCATGCTCCCTAGTGCTACTTGCCAAAACTTTTGTTTTTCTCACTTCTGAGCACAGGGTAGATTGGACTTCTTGGATTCCTATAGTTGAGTGGAGTCTTGTAACTAGTAATGGCCTCTATTCTGTTTTTTCTTTTTTCTTTTTTATGGTTCTAGGGGTTAAACCTAGGGCCTTGCACATACTAGGCTAAGGCTCTACTGTTGAGCTACACCCCTAACCCTTGGTCTTTGAATTTTGTTCTTATTTTTCCAATCCTAATATTTCCAGGCTAGATCTTGGAGTCTGAGACTTTCCAGTGGCTTTATCTTCTCCATGGTATAACAACTGGCAGCATTCAAGGTAGTGGCTGCTCCATCAGCCTTGGTCTCATCATGACTACTAAAGGAAAGATCTGTCCTGATTTGTGATGAATATGCAGCTTCAGTGAAAAACAAATCTTTGTTGGTTTAAGTCACTAAAATTTGGGAGTTATTTGTTATAGTGGCATAACAGGTCTATCCTGATTGATCCAACCATGTAGCTCATCATGGATCACATGAAGTAGTGCTTGGATGTCAGAGGGGAGTGAGAGGAATAAGGATGGAGTTAGAGATAGGGATAGAGTGCATGTGATTCTCAGTTCTGGCAAAACCTGTGGTAGGCTGTGTCTCTTACTTTTAAGAAACATCAAAGAACCGCAAGGGCTGAGACTCTATTTCTAGTGCTCAGTAACACGAGTGACAATTACTTGTTGTTGTTGTTGTTAGGTGCCGTCGAGTCGGTATCTGACTCATAGTGACCCTCACAGGGTTTTCAATGACTGACTGTTTCGGGATTGCCTTGGGAGTGGATTGCTAGTTACTAGATATTGTTAAATTCTTAATAGGTTGGCTTATCATTTCATGAACAATACAGAGTCTTTTAGGGATACAGATTCTGGGAACATTGCTTTCGGTTTTGGAGTTTAGGTTAGTCACAATCAGTATGACTTTCTCCTTAGCTTTTAAAACCTCCTTAAGTTTCATTCTTTGCTTTTCTCACTAACCCAAAGTTTTTAGTCCTGGGATAACACAATCTTTCTGTTTTCAAATAGAATATCAAAGCACATTCATATTCAAATAAGAGTCTTTATGTTGTTGTTGTTGTTAGGTGCCGTGGAGTCTGTATCTGACTCATAGCGACCCTCTGTACAACAGGGGAAACACTATTGTCAGTGCTTCTCTGCTATTCATAGGGTTTTCAATGGCAGTTTGATTTTTTTTTTGGGAGGGGGTTGCCAGGTCCTTCTCCCAAGCCTACAGCTTCTGGTGTTCCCAGGCGGTCTCCCATCCAGGTACTAACCAGGCCTGACCCTGCTTAGCTTCTGAGATCTGACAGGATCGGATGCCACAGGGCTACCGCTGCAGGCAAGAGTCTTTATACTTTACCTTTTTAAAAAATAAATACATATTTCAGCCCAAACTTGAGCTTAATCTGAAGACCCATGCTCCTTTCATGGAGTAGAGTGCTGCTGTGGGGGGGACGGCTGGAGGTGACTCATCCCACAGAACAGTGGCCACAGTCCCTGGAGGAGCACATGGCCAGACTCCACCAGCCAGGAGGAAGGAGTGGGAGGGGAAGGGGAAGAAGAGAGCAGTCCTCCCAGAGCCGAAACACAGCCTGTGCTTGCAGAAAGAGCTGCAAGGTTGAATGCCTCTCCAGGTAGTTCCAAATGCCCGCTGTCATCCCATTAACTTATTCCAGGAACCGCTTACCAACAGGCCCGCATTCCTGCTTTCCCCAGACCGAGTTTCTGAAGTGCAAACACCGTGTCTTATTCATCTCCTGTTCTACCCACGCCTGCACTGGGTGCCTGGCGTGGAGGCTAACAGCAGGCGTTTGCTGAGCAAGGAAGACTTCAGGACCTGGGACCATGCTGCAAGCTGCAGCCGAGAAGCTGACCCAGAGAGGCCAGCCATTGACGTTGTGCCTCCTGCCCAGCTGTGGGCACAGATGCTAACTTTCCCATTCATACATTCATGTGTAGCTGCTTTCATCTCTTAGCTGGGTCCTTTGCTGTTCAAAAAGCTGTGTGGGTGCTCCACTGAGTATTATCCCAGCTTATTATGTGCAGCATGGAAGAAGGCTTAATACTGGCTTCCCTGAAGGAATGAAGGTGAATGTCTAATTCCAACGAAGGAAAATGGATATGATACACTGATTGGTTTCTCTCTGTGCTACTCAGAAGGAGTGACTTCTGGAGGGTTTGTTTCTGCGAACACATTAGACAATTAGAAGACATGGCAGGGCCTAGAGGCACAATAAGATGTTGCTAAATCTCTGGGAATAGTTTGTCCTAAGAGGTAAACTACTAAAATCCAAACACAAAGGATGCAATTAATCATTTGTGTTAGTCAGCTCATGTGTTCCTGTGGTAAAATAATGGGCAGCAGCAGATTTATGGGAGAAATGATTTATTGAGGCTCATGGTTCAGAGGACTTCAGTCCATAGAGGGAGGAAGGCAAGGTGGCAGGGCAGCTATGCCGGCAGGGCAGGCACGGTAGTGGAACAGGTGGAGGGGCAGAGAACATTACATCAAGGCAGATCAGGAGCAGAGAGAATGTACTAGAACCAGGGACTCACCTCCAGTGGGGCCTACCAGAACCTCCAAAGGCCCACCCCCAGTGACCTACCTCTGCAAAGCTACCTCCCAAAGATCCATAGCTTCCCAGGACAGCACCACTAACTGGGGCCCAAGCATTCAAAAATATGACCTTTGTGGGATGTTTTAGATTCAAACCATAACACCATCTATGAAAGTAAACCAGAATGTATAAATGTATAAATGTATACATACATGTATACATGTATAAGTGTATACAGAATGTATAAATGTATAAGTGTATACATGTATACAAAATCTAAATGTATAAGCCAAGGGCTTGGGGATACCTAAGAAATCAGCTAAGATGAGCTAGGAGCAAATTCAGAGAAACAGGTAAGGCAGTACTTAGAACCCTGCCAACTGTATACATGCTGTTTGAAGACTGCTTCTGAGCAGAATATGTCTCTCAGAGAGTGGGATGAATAGGAGGCAAGGATCAGCCATGAGAACAAAGAGAAAAGGGGGTCACAGAGGCAAACACTGGTAAATGTACCACTCGCCATGTCAACTCTGGACAGAGGTCTCCCTGGGCTTGACTTAGTGAGGGCCCAAAGCTTCTTAAAGGAGAGATATTTGTGCAGTTTGATTCCCTCCCTTTACTCTGAGCAAATTTGCTAATCAGGACAGATTGAATGACCAGTCTCTTATTAGTTGTATTCTTTATAAATTAATAAACTGGCAGTGTGTGTGTGTGTGTGTGTGTGTGTGTGTGTGTGTGTGTGTGTGCGCGCGTCTGGATGCGCAGAGGACAATCCTTCCCTCATCTCCCTGGGCTTAGAGTCTCTGTGCTGGCACCTGGGGCATGAAGAATGCTACCCCAATGGTGCCAGAAGAGTCAGATTTGGAGCTTGACAGGACAGTGATAAGGCTCTGAGACCAGGGACACTGGTGGATCTCTGTGTCCTGGTGTGTCATAGGAGAAGCTCCCCATACTCTGGTGCAACACAAGGTCTTCACCACAATAGTGTCTATTCCTTTGCTTCCTAACAAGAACATACTTTTAGTTAATGCTTTCAACTTTTTTGACCAGAGGGAAAGTTCCGTGGCTTACTTAGTCCATCTTCCACTTATGACGATCCCCTCAACCCAACAATCTTTAGTCCCTTAAGGTTCACAAGGCAGACCCTGATAGCCTGCTGTGAGCCTTTGACCACTTTTGAGCATTGCTGTCCCAGCCACAGGTCAACCTCTATCATAATTTTATAGGAGCAGGGTTCTCTCCTCTCTTAGACGTTGGTCTAACTCTGCAAGTATGTACACTGTGCCCCCTGTAAGCCTCCGATCCCTTTGGATGTAAGTGCTCTTAAAGCTGGGGACTGTGGTATACTCCTGTTGCCTTAGCTACTTGGGAGGCTGAGGCAGGAGAATAGTGAGTTTGAGGCCAGAGGCAGTCTGCACGGCTTAGCAAAACTGTGAGTCAAAATAAAAACAAAAAAGGGACTGAAGGTGTAGCTCAGTGACGGAGTGCTTGCCTAGCATGCATGAGACCCTGGGTTCAATCCCCAGTACCAGAAAAAAGAACGAAAGACAAAAAGAAAAAAAAAGAGAAAAAAGAAAAGAAAGGAAATGTTTTTAGAGGTGGAAGGGTTAGCTCTAGTGGCTGAGGTCTGCAGAGGCTATATTTTCATTGGGAAAGAGATTCAAGTGGGTAGGTGAGACCTGTAGTGATGGAGGAGCCTGAAGGTTTCTGAATAATTTACATGACTACTACAGAGTAGGAGGAAAACTATTAGGATGCAACAGTGACCACTGGAAGGCTCTTTCTCCATACAGCTTTAAATCAGTTTTGTACCCTCAGCAACATCCTTTGGTCTGCTCAGGAGCCTGGCCGAGAGCTTGGGCTCCCTTTGTGTTGTGGGAATGCTGTTTGAAATGATTGAGCATCAGGAAGTTATGCCAGGACTGGAAAGTCAGGGCCCTGGTTGGAAAGTATCAAGAAAGAAGTAGTAATGGATTTGGTCTCACATCAATGGTCCCCCTTGAGGAGACACCAAAAGTAGCAGTAAGATCAAGAGCAACTAGATGAACTGATATGGGCCACCTAATTCAGGGGTGCCTGCAGTTGTAGCACTGTGGCGTCAGAAGCTAAGCAGGGTCGGGCCTGGTTAGTACTGGATGGGAGACTGCCAGGGAACACCAGATACTGTAGGCTTGGGAGAAGGACCTAGCAACCCACTCCCAAAAATCAGTCCACCATTGGAAACCCTGTGAATAGCAGAGAAGCACTGACAATAGTGTTTCGCCTGTTGTACCTAAGGTTACTATGAGTCAGACACTAACTGGAGGGCACCTAACAACAACAACAACAATTCAGAGGTAAGAATAAGTCACAAGTATGAAGAGGACCAAGAAAAAAAACATAGCTGAACTCAAGAGAAAGAAACATCTCCATTGGTGTGTTGAAAGTCAATGTGGTCATTGTTGTTGTTAGGTGCCGTCGAGTCGGTATCTGACTCATAGCGACCCTCTGTACAACTGGGGAAACACTATTGTCAGTGCTTCTCTGCTGTTCATAGGGTTTTCAATGGCAGATTGATTTTTGGGAGGGGGTTGCCAGGTCCTTCTCCCAAGCCTACAGCTTCTGGTGTTCCCAGGTGGTCTCCCATCCGGGTACTAACCAGGCCTGACCCTGCTTAGCTTCGGAGATCTGACGGGATCGGATGCCACAGGGCTACCGCTGCAGAATGTGGTCATAGGTATCTTACTTTAAAGGAAGAAACCATGTCTGTCATCTACTGGTCACAATAACTCAACAATAATTTTCACCTACCCATCACTCTCATTCCTTGGGGAGAAATAAATGAATACAATAAACCATATTCTTTATTTGAAAAACTCTTCTTTTCATTTTTATGCTAAACTTTTCAGCCAAAAATATTTTCCCCACAGCTATTTAAAAACGTCTTATTTGAAGACCTCACAAAAGACTGCCAACAGTGCTGGCTTCTTTTTTAATACCCATTCATTGAAATGCTAATAGTATACTTACATATGTGAATTTATGCAAGCTTGCCTTCAGAAAGATTCGATTTATAATAGTTAGGGCACTCAGTTGGTAGAGTGCTTGTTCTGTGCTCTCTGAGGCCCTGGGTTCAATCACCAGCACTGCAAAAATAGAAGGACCTGGCAGCCTACTCCTGAAACAATCCCTAAACAATCAGTCATCAAAAACCCTATGAATAGCAGAGAAACACTGACTTAGTGCTGGGCATTGCACAGTGTCAGGGAGTGTTTCATTCTGTCCTACATAGGGTCCCTATGAGTTGGACCCAACTTGAAGGCATCTAGCAACAATAGCACCAGGCATCAGAAAATCATGTGATGAAAAACATGAGTACAAAAGAAAACAAAAGCAAGTGATTATCTATCTTTGTAAGTCATCCTAATGACAGTATGATCTTCCAGGATTTGTGAGCATCTGACAAAGACACAATGGCATTTATATTAGCACAGAGTTGGGCACCATCACCGTGTATTTCCAGTAAAGTTACTGATTGTTTTGTGGCATCTTATTGCTTGTCCTCCTCCTGGCACTTCCCCAGGGAAGGGAGAGGACACTGGGCTCATTCCCACCACCAGGAGTTCAGGGACAATGACTGTCCCATTGGAAGCTGGTCCAGATGACTACAGCAATATTTTGTAGGCATAGAAATCTGGCATGGGGAACCTAACACCAGTGTTCCCACTTACAAAATGGAGCAATACATAATTTCAGTTTACTCCACTAGATGAATGTCAGAATGTTACTGTAAAATATTCTGCACTAGACATTCCATAGAAGTGTGTGGCTCCAAGGATATTACTACGGTACTGTGTTAAGAAACTTAAGTAACTTCAGAACTCTAGAAGGTTATATGCAGAAGTCCGTCAAGAGTTTCATTCTGAATCTCACCAGAGCCCTCCTTGGACATTAAGTGTAAAATGATCTGATTGGAAATAAACAAAAAACCCATAAGCATCCCTGGAGCATGACATATAAGCTAATGTTAAAATGGAGCTCTTGTTCAATCATATTAGTTATGCCTAATTCCACAGATGCTTTGGCTTTGCATCTTCACCTTCTCTCACTTCTAGAAACCTGTGACCCATCAGACAGTAGTGTGTGTGTGTGTGTGTGTGTGTGTGTGTGTGTGTGTGTGCCTGTGTGCACACGCCCGCATGTGCAGACAACTCCCCCATCCACTACCTGCTGGGGACCCAGTGGGCTAAGGTCTCAGGAAGAACACAGCAGCTGGGCCTGCGTTGCCAATTGAGACTTTGATTCCCTTTGTGCCTGCTGCTGGAGCCTCCTTTGGCTGATTAAGTCCGAGGCTTCCCCCAGGTTTTGTTGGCCAGTGAATGGAGCCTCTTCAGTGCTCAGTGGAGTGCAGTGTCATTGATACTTCCTGCCTGCCTCCCTCCCTGCCCCAGCGCAGCTGAGCTGATGGGTTAATCCTGTTGTGTACTTGGAAGACTTACAGGCACAAGTGCAAGCTGGGGGAGATAAAGAGGCCTAGGGTTGGACAGGACCTTTTTCCTACTGTCTGATCTCTCCATTTTGCTTAATTGGGGTTAATTGAGGCCTGGGCAGAGCAGTTAAAGGGCCTGGCCCAAGTCTTGCAAAAGCTGAGGATGAGCCTTGACTTGCCAGGCTTCTTACTCTACTCTGTCCACTACAGGCACTTCTCAGAGGGAAGTCTGCAGAGCTCTGCTGCCCTTGACATAGGATGGTAGGTAACACAGTGTCCAGACACAGGCAGTAACACTGTATCTATACAGAGAATGATAACCTTGGCTCTAGATACAGAGCAATAACACTACAATAAGATACTGTGTCTAGACACGGAGCAATAACATCTTATCTTAATGGAGAACAATGACACCTTATCTAATTACAGATTAATAACACCATATCTAGATAGATCTTTCACACTCTCACAGCACAGTGCAGGATCTGATGACTAAAATCATTGATCTTTCTTGGGGGAAATGAGGGAGATCCAAAGTACCTTCTAGCAAGTCAGAAAACTACTAATGATTGCTTTGTCTATGATTTTTATTTTCCTGCCATATCCTCCAGCCTCACACACATGCATGTATCTATAGATTATCTGTCCTCTGCCCAGGAAGAGACTCTAATTTCTAACAATTTTCCTCTTTAGAGACAACATTTTATAGCATATATTACTCTGAGACATAATATTTATGTGTCTGTCGTCTCTCACTAAAATATAAGCCTCATTAGGAGAGAGACTTTGTTTTGCTTACTGATACAACCCTCTCCAATGCCAATAGCATTGTCTACATCATGGTAAGTGCTCAAAAATATGGAGAATGAATGAATAAATAAAAACTACTTTCACATGTATTAGCACCAAAGAAGAAAACAGTGTGCTTTGGCTAGAGTGGAGGGAAAGGACTCCCTGATAGGACTAAATTCATCTTGTAACTTCTGGGCTGTCAGTCCCTCTCTCTTGTAGGGAATTATCTGGACATCCCTGGGGTGGACCGGGAGGGTGCCCCGGTTGAGGCTTGCTTGGTCCCGGTCGAGGTCTGAGCCCTCCCCAGATCCTGCCCTGTTCTTGCCCCTCCCACCTCTGGTCACCCTTAGCCCAGGAACCTGGACTGGGACCTATTTGACTCACTAAGAGTCAATATGGCTGCCCAAGTCCCAGTTCACCCTTCACTTTCTTTACTCCTACCCCTCCCATCCAGTGATCCAAGATGGCCTCCAAACAGCCCAGCCCTGGTGTGGCCTCCTTCAATCTGATTGGCTGCCCAGAGC
Source organism: Pedetes capensis (assembly GCA_007922755.1). NCBI lineage: Eukaryota > Metazoa > Chordata > Mammalia > Rodentia > Pedetidae > Pedetes > Pedetes capensis. Next base: position 79,919 of record VMDO01000421.1, on the reverse strand, counting down.
CACCTGATTGGTCAGAAAAGGAAGCTCAGTGAGTGGCCTGTCCCGTGCCTAACCCACCTATCAAAATTTTTCTTTTTCAAATCCCTAGTTACATAACTGCCACACCTGGCACAAGCTGCTCCCTGATTGGCTATTTCTGGGTCCACACCCCCTTCATAGAAGGTATATAAACCACCACTGAAACTACTAGCTTCCCTTTTGTCCCTTATGCTCTTGATCCTTCCGTCCACCTGCTCTCCAAGTCCTTTCAAACCTGACCCCCACATCCTACTCCTGAGACCTGCAACCTCCAACACCACCAGTGAAGACATCTTAGGATTACAAGCAAGACTCCATGTTATGCCCAGGGCATCTGAAGAGGTAAAGGCTCCAAGCAAGACATGAAGAACTCTCCGCTTTTGTTCCCCTGCCTTGGGGAGGAGGAGAGTAAAGGAGGTGAACTGTGAGAGACAACAGGAGACACACCGTGCAACACATTCATCAAGTGTCATTGTGCTGCACCCCCTTTTGTTCACCTTAGTAGGTACAGCTTAATAAATTCTGTTCCTGTTTGCAAGAAGGCTCCCCAAGTCCTTTTTTGGTGCTACCGCCTCTTGCCTATTTCCAAGGGTCCTAGAGTACCCATGTTGAGGCAAGCTTCATTACCCCGCCGGGCCAGAGTGAACCCCAACGCTCTCTGACTCCCTTTCTTCCCTCATGACCACCTAAACTCCAACCGCTGCCTTCCTTTCTGTCTCAAAACATGTCTCTGCACCTTTCCAACATAATATAAATAGCTGAGAGTCATTAAAAAGTAACAACCTCCAGAGGACATTTGAGAAAAACTTCAGCCTTAAGTCAAAAGGATGAGTCCCTAATGGTAAAATTATAAGTATTGGCCAAGAGGTGGAAGATGGGGCAGAAGGTAACGGAATTCCATGGACCCCATTATAACCAGCATGCTCATAGCTTTAGAATGCTACTTGCCCCTGAAATGGAATTCTTGAGAACCTTTGTCCTTGAATATTGAATGATGAACAGAGAGCAGCCAAAATGGTGACTAGCCAAGTACCACCAATAGAATAGGCTATAAAAGAGCTGGGCACTGTGGTATAATTCCAGCAACTTGGGAGGCTAAGGCAGGAGAATCACGAGTTTGAGGTGAGAGGCAGCCTGTGTAACTTAGGGAGACCTTGTCTCAAGACCAGAAATTAAAAAGGGACTGGGGGTACAGACCAGTGGTAGAGCACTTGCCTAGCATGCACAAGGACCTAGGTTCAAACCCCCCAGTAGAGAGACAGGGAGAAAAAGGGGTGTGAGAAAAATAGATCATGTTATGCTGATATTCCCTGTGTAATTTTAAAATGGAATTCAATAATCATAGTGAGAGCTACAAAAATATTTAAACCATTTGATCCAAACATCTTACTACTGAAATTTTTTTCTAAGAAAATAATCAAAAATCAGAGAAAAGCTGTATGCACAAAAAGTACGTTGTCATATTATTTCTATTAGCTAAATTTTGGGGAGGGGAAAGCTTAAATGACAATAATGAGGAAAAAAGGCAATTACGCCAAATGTCAGAATCTGAGCTACTTATTAGCTCTGGAGATTTGGGTAAATTATTTAACAACTTCAAGATTCAATTTCCTTTTCTATAAAATTCTGTTTCTGTAAAAACATCACCTACTTTATGAAGTTGTGATGATTAAATGAGATCATTGCAGAAAAAGTACTTAGTACAGCACCAGCCACACAGTTATTATTTATTATTACTTCAGAAGGTAGCATTACATCTTTGTGAACCTAATCAGTGGGCCCACACATCCATATCCCTCCAAAGTCTAGTTAAATGAATATTACAGGAACTGTATTGAGGTCCAAAACCTGATTATAAGTAAACATTTTCTATCAGTATGGATATATGATTTGATTCCAAACAGGCAGGACTCAAAAGTACCTTTGCCCAGAGGTTGCCTCACAATTTCTCCCATAATTAACCCAAAATAACTTAGCTCTGAAGAATAGGGTGTATAATCCCTTCCTTTCAACTGTTTTGCCTGAGTATATTCTGTGGAGGGAGGAAAACTGTGAGTGGAGAGGAAAGCAAGGAGGTGAAAAGGGTCCAATTAGTGAGATAGTTCTCTGGCTTTTCAGCTGTTTCTGAACTTTTTTTAAACCATGGAGCCCCTAACAAAGCTTTTTACCTGCTCTCTTTCTCCCTCTCAACTCCCAGCTCAATCCTCTGGGCCATAAAAGATCAAATCTGATGCTATTGCCAAGTTGTGCAGGTTTGCCTCAAAAAGGAGGCAATACCTAATTGAACACACTCTGAGAGTCATCATTAATAAGCACTCTGATCCTGGACTTCAAAAAATAAAATTAGTGTATTGGCTCAGTTTGGTCAGCTTTATCCTTTGTCCCCATCCTTTTTGTCCCTTTATTTACCTACTGCAGATTGGGCTCCAAATCTGGGACGTTTCTCTTTTTAAATATTCATGGAATAATCATTTGATCTTCTTGCCTCCTTGTCTATTTGTTTTATTGGTGTGTGTGTGTGTGTGTGTGTGTGTGTGTGTGTGTGTGTGTGTGTTGCTTGCAATGAAGATCCCTGGGCTTTTGAATTTCTGCCCATGGAAAAGCTGAGGTATGCAATTCTTGAGTATAGCTTTTGTGTTTTGAGCTTTAAGCATCTGTTAATATTTGTGTATCTTTAAGTATTTGGACATACTTTTATCAACTTTTGTCTTAACCAAAAGAACAGTTTGCCAAGAGAAATGTATGTTTTGTTTTCAAGTGTTTTTAGGATGATATGACTCCTAAAGTGAATGAAAAGAAAACTATGCTATGCAAAGATTGCAATTACACACCATTCACTTTCTGGACTATTTGCAGGGTCATATTATGAGTTTTATGGATCCTACTTTTGACTTTGTGCACTCTTTCCTCAAAAATGAATAAATAAATAAATAAATGAATGAATAAATTGCAGCTCCATTGGTGTAAGTTATATTCATTTTTAAATTTTCATGATGAACTAAAGTGTATGTGGGCCCTTAAAAAGTTTGTGGGCTCCTGGCCTTGTACCTGCTCTCTCTTATGGATGTGGACCTGGAGCTCTGATGTGGCTCAGGGAAAGGACAGGGGTGAAGCAGGCCGGAGATCCTCCCTACAAACATTCCACTGCTAAAAGATTTCCTTAATAGGACCCCAATTGCTCAAGAAATTGCAATAAGAATAGATAAATGGGACCACATGAAATTAAAAAGCTTTTGCACAGCAAAAGAAACAATTAACAGAGTCAAGGAAACCTCCATGGAATGGGAAAAAATCTTCGCATTTTATACGTCTGACAAAGGTCTAATTACTAGAATATATGAAGAACTCAAGAAACAAAAAACCCCAAACCCAAACAATCCAATCCACAAATGGGCAAAGGAACTGAGTAGACAGTTCTCAAATGAAGAGGTCCATAAAGCCATGAAACACATGAAAAAGTGCTCAACCTCCCTAGCCATTAGGGAAATGCAAATCAAAACAACGCTGAGATTTCACCTTACACCAGTAAGAATGGCCAAGATCAATAAAACAAACAACAACAAATGCTGGCGAGTTTGCGGGGAAAAGGGAACACTTTTACATTGTTGGTGGAGCTGTAAATTGGTGCAGTCACTATGGAAATCAATATGGAGGTACCTCAAAAAACTAAAAATAGATCTACCATATGACCCAGCTATAACACTATTGGGAATTTACCCAAAGGGAGATGGGTCATCATACCACAGAAACACCTGCATCTCCATGTTCAATGCAGTGCTTTTCACAATAGCAAAGATATGGAAGCAACCAAAGTGCCCTTCAACAGAAGAATGGATAAAAAAACTATGATACATATACACAATGGATTACTATTCAGCAATCAAGAAAAATGAAATAGGGTCATTCGCAACAAAATGGATGGAATTAGAGAAGATTATTTTAAGTGAACGAACACGAGCTCAGAAAGAGAAACAACACATGTTCTCACTCATATGAGGGAGCTGATTCAAAATTACAAGAAGGAAAAATCCTACTCAAAGGTCAGATCATAATATAAGGCGGGGGGAGGGAAGATAAGAATGAGGTCAATATAAATGGACTAGAAATCGCATGTAATTGTTCTAACAAGATAAAAACAAAGACCACTACAGGAAAAGTTTCTATCTTAAACAGAAATGGAACCCAAGGACATATAGAAAAATACTACATAGTAAAAGATAGAGAAGACTTGGATGTGAAACTTAGATGTGAAGGAGGGAGAGGGGAAACATAGAGGAGGGTAAGGGGTAACCTATATGAATAATGTTTATCAAATTGCATATATGAAAATTGTCACAATGTAAAGCATGTCAAAATGAATCACATTATGATGTACATTAAAAATTTCTAATAAAAACAAAACAAAACATTCCACTGCTGTAGCCTCCCATGCCTAATAGTCAAGAAATTAGGGATTTCTCACATAAAATCTGTGGCTGAAGCCAGGTGCCATGGTACACACCTGTCACACCAGTGACCTAGGAGACTGATGTAGGAAGACTGTGAGTTCAAGGCCAGAGGAAGCCTGCACAATTTAGCGAGACCTTGACTCAAAAAAAAAAAAAAAAAAAAAACTAGAAAGAGACCTGGGGATGTAGCTCAGTGGCAGAGCACCTGCCTAGCCTGTGTGAGGTCCTGGGTTCAACCACTCAGCACTGCAATAAGTAAATAAATAAATAAATAAATAAATAATAAAATAAAACCCACGTCTGACATTTCTTGGTTATCAACAGAAAGTAAGTATATTGCAGTGGTTAAGAGTGGATTTCTTGCAGCTGATCATGCTTAGAGATGAATTCCAGGTCTGACAGTTATTAGCTATGTGACCTTGGACAATCACTCAGCCTCTTTGAGCCTCAGTTTCCTCATCTCTCTCTCTCTATATATATAAAGGATATAATGCTTAGATCACAGTGTTGTGAGAATTTAAGGAGATAATGGATTTTAAGGGCTGTTTTCCCAGTGTTTGGCACACTGGCTAAGCATGCCCTTAATAAAAACTTTTTTTGGGGGGGTGGGTACTGGTGGTTGAACCCAAGGTCTTGTGCCTGCACGCTTTGCAAGTGCTGGACCATTGAGCTGCACCCCCACCCATTTTTTTTTTTACTGTTTGAGACAGGGTCTCACTAAATTTCGCAGACTGCCTCTGTCCCTCTGACTAAGGGATAAGAATACTGATGCTCAGAGAGGCCAAGGGCATTCTTAAATGACTGAAGATATGTAGATTAAGAAAAGATTTGGTTCACATATATGGCCATAGAGGCAATCTGGTGTAGCCCTAGCTCTGGTACCATTGTTGTTATTAGGTGCCCTCAAGTTGAGTCCGACTCATAGCGACCTTATGTATAGTAGATTGAAGCACTTCTGGATTCTGTGCCAGGCACATGATCTTATTTACGTTTAAGCCCATTGTTGCAGACACCGTGTCAACCCACCTGGTGGAGGGTTTTCATTTTTTTCCGCTGACCTGCCACTCTCCCAAACATGATGTCTGTCTCTAGGGATTGGTCTCTCCTGACAACATGTCCAAAATATGTAAGATGCAGTCTAGCCGTCCTTGCTTCCAAGGAACACTCTGGTTGTACTTCTTCTAGGACAGATCTGTTGGTTCTTTTGGCAGTCCATGGTATATTCAATTGATGTCTCCAGCACCATAATTTAAAAACACCAATTCTTTTCCTGTCTCCCTTGTTCAATGCCGAGCTTTCACAACCACATGATGTGACTGAAAATACCATGCTGTGAGTCAGGCGCACCTGCGTCTTCAATGTGACATCTTTATTTTTCAATTCTCTAAAGAGATCTTTTGCTACAGCATCATGATAGAGATTACAATGGTAATGATGATGGTGGACTCGAAGGGGGAAAAAATTGACCTTGGTCTTTAAAAGTCAGGCAGTGACAAGTAAACATTTTAATAAAAATGGACAAGGTGAGAAACACTTGTAAGTTTTCTGCCCCAGAGATAGTGCTGTGACCATGCTGGTCACTGTGACAAGGGCTGCTGACATATGCCAGTTTTTCTCAGCAAAAAGCACTGCTCTGAGGAAATGAGTGTGGGGTCTTGGGCCTCTGCACCAATACAGCGGCACATGGGTCTATGAAAGATGCTCTGGGATTCCCAAGTTTCTGGAAGTGTCTTCTTTCTTTCCTACCCCTGTTTTTCTCTGAAATTTCAGCTGAATGGCTATTTCTTACTGTATAAAGACTTTCTAGGGTCTCTGAGCTCAAGAGCTTTATGATGTAACATCTGGAAGAGGGGCTGGGATTTAGCTCAGTGGGTAGAGCGCTGCGCTGCAGTCTCTGAGGCCCCAAGTTCAATTCCCAGCACCGCAAAAAATGGGAGAAGGACCTGGCAATCCACTCCCAAGGCAATCCCAAAACACTCAGCCATTGAAAACCCTACGAGGGTCGCTATGAGTCAGATACTGACTGGAGGCACCTAACAACAACAACAACATCTGGGAGAGAGTAGAACAGAAACTTTCTGCCCATCTCTTATATTCACAAAGTGTCACTGGAAATGAGCCAGGAAAGCTGTTTTCTTTACATATGTAGACTAATGACTTGGGAAGAGTGGGTGGAGGGATGGATTAAACAGCTACGATATATATCCAAATAGTGATCATTGCTTTGGTTTTGAAGGTTGTTCAGTGTTCCTTCCTAACTCTGAGGACAGGGCTAGCTGCTCTGAGTGGGCAGTTCAGGCAGTGGGCGAGCTGCTTCTCAGGAGCACTGGCAGGGCTTGCTGAAAAGAGGTGTGCCTTTGGCTGACTCATTTGCCCCCAGTTTTCCAGACTCAGGGACTTTTGAAGCAGGAGGGTCTCGCAGATTACCTGGTTAGTGGTTCCCAACCTGGGGTTCTTGAGCATATAGGGGACCCTCAACTGAAAAGAAAACAATTCTAAAAGGAATCATACTTTTAACTTTAAACGAACTCCCCAAGTGATGTTGGCGCCAAGCAATTCAGTTGAATGTAGAAGGAGCCCATGGGAATCTGGCACCCTGGCTGATGGATGAGGGCTGTAGGCTGGCAAAGCTAGGAACCCAAGACCTGGATTAAATCTCCCTTTGTAGGTGTGGAAACTGATATTCTCAGAGGGTTGTGACAAGTTATTTAGAATAACTGAGTGGGTATTTTCAGAGATTCCTGGGTAATACCAACTTTCTGTCTCCTGTTTTAAATAAACCCTCTGAATGAATGAAGATTTAATTTTTTTTTTACGATTCAAGATTGGGCTTTACTAGGTAGCATGTCACTTTTTCACAGTTCTATTCATCTTAGAATAGGATACAGGAGAAGGAATATCAAACAGATGATAGTCTGCTTTCCCCAACATTTCTTGGAGACAACATTTAGTCTAAACCTTAGAATGGGATGCAGATATGATATATAAAATCATTTCTTCTTTATTTTATAAGAATAGAGAAGACATCAGCCCCCAAATCTGAGATCCCACGTGTCTCAATAGTCTGTCGCTGCTGTCTTAAATGGTGCTTACTGATGTTTTAAATGGTTATGGATATCTTAAGTGGTTTTCTTCTGCCAGTGCTAAACAAACAACTGAAGTAAGCTCCACAAGAAATCCTGTGGGAATTATGCTGTGTACAAGTTAAGCACATGATCTCACAAAACTGCAGGGTCCATAGAAAGCAATGATTTTCAATGTTAGGACATTGCTTATGTGCTTGTAGGTATGTGTGGGAAAGCAAGTTTTGATTAAATAGGGTAGTTAACGGGACAGGAGGAACTAGTGCTAGATTTTGTTCTTTATCTTCATCCATCTGAAAAACCATTTCTGTCCCTGTAAATGCCCTGGACTGTCAGGGAAGGTAATGTGTTCCATAAAGGACTGCAAGGTTAACAGGTATTAAAATCAGATAACAGATTTCCTAAAATTTCCTTGATGCTGAGCCTCAGGTGGTTGGTCCATGTGAAAGAGAGAATTGTTGAAATAGAAACTGAGACTCTCTTATTTAGCCACCTCATTATTGTGAGATTAAACCATCCTTGGCCTCAGCAAGATTTATGGAACACTTGAAAATCCAAGAAAAACTTGAAAACTACTTTAAAGATAAGTACTATGTTTGCTCTAGGAAAAGCTGTGGCAAAAGATCTCTTTAGAGTATTGAAAAGTAAAGATGTCACTTTGAAGACGCAGGTACACCTGACTCATGGCATGGTATTTTCAGTCACATCATGTGGTTGTGAAAGCTCGGTGTTGAACAAGGAAGACAGGAAAAGAATTGGTGTTTTAAAATTATGGTGCTGGAGACATCTATTGAATATACCCTGGACTGCCAAAAGAACCAACAGATCTGTCCTAGAAGAAGTACAACCAGAGTGTTCCTTGGAAGCAAGGATGGCTAGACTGCATCTTACATATTTTGGACATGTTGTCAGGAGAGACCAATCCCTAGAGACAGACATCATGTTTGGGAGAGTGGGAGGTCAGCAGAAAGAAATGAAAACCCTCCACCAGGTGGGTTGACACGGTGTCTGCAACAATGGGCTTAAACGTAAATAAGATTGTGTGCCTGGCACAGAACCGGGAAATGTTTTGATTCGTTGTACATAGGGTTGCTATGAGTTGGACTTAACTTGAGGGAACTTAACAATAACAACAACAACAACAACTATGTTTTGGGAAGGAGGAAAGGGATTAGAATAGTACCTAGTGGGAGGAGAGGTTCTAGTCATGAGTGCTTTCCATGGCTAGAGCTAGTGTTTTAAAATTTATTTTATTGTGATATAATTTACATACCATTAAAGTCACTTTTTTTTCTCCTTGCAGTACTAGGGGATTTTACTCAGGGTATTCCACCACTGAGCTGTGCCCCTAGCTCCTTTTAAGTTTTTTACTGTGGGACAGGGTCTCACTAAGTTACACAGACTGCCTCTGGCCTGGAACTCACCATCCTTCTGCCTTAGCCACCTGAGTTGTTGCTGGGATTATAGGTGTGCACCACCATACTTGGCTTAAAATTTACCATTTTAAAGTATACAATTCAGTGGGTTTTAGTACATTCACAAAGTTTTACAACCATCTAATTCCAGAATGTTTCATCTACCCCCTCCCCCAAAGACCAAAAGGAACCCTGTATTCATGAGCACTCTGGTTGACCTATGTATGGCCCACCTCAGCTTTACCACATTATTCGTCCATTTGTTCATTCAGCAAACATTTACCACTCACTTACTAAAGTCCAGGCTTTGGATAACTGAGCCCTCCCCTTTCAGCAGAGGCATGCACAATATAACACTGCTGAGGATTTCTTGAATGGTTACAAAAAGTCTGCAGGTAGGAGGTGGTGGAAGGTGGGAGGTGGTCACATATGAGTGACACAGTGAGAGTTGGGAGGGAGAAAATGAGATCAACAGGAAAGTGTGTACTGAGGCTGTGTGCTCTTTGGAAAGGTTTTGCCATACTGCTTAGATTCCTTTTTCAAAGTTCATGGCTTTCAGAAGTTGTTACCTCCCCAGAGGAGGTGTTTGCCAGCAAACCAAACCCTGTACCTTTTCAGACTTCTGTGCCTCTCCTCCACATTTCCTGCTTAGTCTATGCACAGCTGCATAATTTCTTTCCACCTTTGACAATTTCCATATTCAGTTTGTTCCTGTAGTTTTCTTTTGCTTGTCTTTTTCCAATTGCGTCTCCACTTGAATCTATTCTGTTTTTATTGCCTTTTCCCTTTATCTTCCCTTTTACTCTCTTTCCCCTCACACTCAAGGTACCTAGCAGGCTTGGGTGAGACAGTTACCATAGAAGGGACTGTTTAGGGGCAAGAAAGAAAATGTGTCTTCTGTCCCATGCACACACACATAGAAAAAGTGTGAACTCTACTCATAGCCTTTTCTTTGCTACAGGCCATTATTTTCATTTTATTAGTGTGAAATAATATCTATTAAGCCTTTTCTATGAGCCAGGCACTGTACTAAACTCTATCAGAGTTTAGCTTATTTAATCCTTCCAACAATCCAAAAAGATAAGAGTTATTATAATATCCAGTTTATAGATGACAAAACAGAGTGACTAAATCACTTGTTTAACATTATCCACTGAAAAAGAGTGTGAAGTCAACCAAAGAGGGCTCTCTTTGACTGCAGTATGCACATAATGACTTTATAATGCCTTAGTCACTTTCTGGGGTCCTATCTTTCTGCCAGCCCACCTCCCTCTTCAGCTAGCTCCATCTCTATTCCCGGAATGGAGTCTGAAGTCCAGTTGGCTTCTTTCCAGTTTTAGGAACTGGAGGACCCCTGGCGTGAGCTCAGCTTGGCATTCTGTGGAGCATTGTAATTGCTGGTGCTAGGCCAATAAAATTTTAACGGTCTCCAGAAAAGACGGCTGTAAATTCTTCTGAAGCCGCTTTGGGTGTAAAGGTTCACGCCTCCTCCTCTTTCTCCTTCCCCGCCACCTCCATTAACTGCCCCCTAGTTTCATGAAAGGGGCCATGCATTAAAACAGGGCACAGAAATCCCAGCAGCTCCAGCTGCAGCCAGGTTTGTGTTTTGTCTAAGAAATGTGCTTAAAAACAAACAAACAAACAAAAACTTTCATAATCTATTTTGTTCAGGATCATAGACACATGGCTTATGCTTTGGGGAGAGATGCAAAAAGAGAAGAAACAGAGAAAAATGGCCAAGAAAGACAATGGAAAGGAACCAAAGAGTAACCTTGCACATGAGAGGATCCCCAGAAGAAAAACTGGCAAAAATCTGACACCCCAAGGCTTTTGGGATTTTTCCTCTCCCAATTACTTTCACATTGGTACCTGGGTCCTGGCGAGCCAGATATGGTCTTTCTGAAAAATTCCTTTGGCTGCTTAAGCTAAGCTGGAAAATAAATTACACCAGAGGTCTGTGAGAGAAGGAAAGCTCATTTCAGGGAGCAAGTGAGCAGGTCTCAAGACCCTGGGAGGGGATGATGTGCAGAGGGTGACAAAAGGGCTCCTTTTAGAGCCTCCTTTCTGCTCCAGCAATAATTCACTCACTCACATTTAGACAAAATGTGAAAGTGGGACAGGGACCTGGGGAAGTGACCACTGGGACAGATAGCAAGGGAACAGTGTGACCTAAGCCCTAGCCATCACATCACAGCAAAGCTGCTGTGACTTCTCTCCCCAGGAAGACACATCCAAGGCGGGGAGGCTGGAGGGGGGGAGCTCCAATGGAGAATGGAGGGCCCTGTCAAGGCTGGGTGAGACCAAGTGGGCCTGGGGCTTTGATAAACAGAACAAAAGGGTTTTATGTGTCTTGTGAGATAAAACCTAAAATGTCTTTGTCCAATCTGGCTCCCTCTCGGTTTCTGCACCCCTGTGCATTTCACAGGAAATTAAATCTTTGTGCGTCAGATTCCTTTACGCTTACCTCACTGAAAGGAGGTTAGGGTGGAATTGGCTTCTGCACCAGCAACTGCTAGGATTTGTTTCTTTAGTTAACTTCTAATGCCTGTCTGATCAAAACTGAAATACTGGCAGGGCCATCTGCAACTAGGCCTGGCCTTCACTGGCCAGCTGGACAATGACAGACTTGCTGACATGTGTGTACACGCATCCCTCTGTGTGTGTGTCTGTGTGTGTAAGGGAGAGGGAGTGGATAACTTGTACTACAACTGTTTGCTGAGCTCCAAATCTCAAAGTGGAGTCAAATGTTTAAAGAAACATCAGAAGTCATCTTGTTCTCTTTCTTTCTTTAGATGTCATTTTAGAGTCGGAGGGATGTACCAATTTTCTTTTCTTCTGTCTTTTAAAAAGGGTTTCTTGAGGGCAGAAATTGTGTGTAATGCATTTCTGTCTTCTCAGAGTCTAGTAGAGTACCTGGCACTGAGAAGGCACTCGATAATTGTTTATTAAAGGTGATGGGTGCAGGACACACACTACCACGAAACAGGATTCCACGGGAGTGGAGATAACTGCAGAAGCAAGAGGGTCTCTGACCTGCCACGCTGCAGGAGAGGAAGCCGTAAAGGATTCTCTGAAAGTGGCCACAGGACCCTCATGCAGCAGGTGTCTTTCCCTCAAGGAAAGGAATGAAAACATGAAAAACCAAGAAGAATCTGAGCAAACAGGCTTTGCTGAGTTTCCCTGGCTTTCTACCATTAGATCACAAACCTTTTGTCCAATCAGGCCTTTGCATGACTGCCCGCTCCTTATCAAACCTGAGCATAGCAATACAATTTTCTTTGAGTCTTTGGGTCTTCATCTCTGAAAGCTCCTGTGGCACATAAAACTTAAATTAATTTCTTGTGGTTTTCTGTTGTCAATGTGCTTTTTGTTATAGGATGTCAGCCATGAACCTTGCCGTGGGTGAGGAAAAGATACTGCCTTTTCTTCCTTCCAAAGGAAAGTAGAAACCTTTACCCAAAGGGAAGTAGAAATCTTTACCTAGCACCTTAGTTACCCCTTCTTCAGCTTCTAATTGTGCTTCCTTTTCTTTCTTTAACCTCTTGTAGACATGAACACCGTGTTTCTCTGTAAAGCTCACAAACTTCTCTCTCTTCTCTCTCTCTTATTTTTGATAATTTTTTAAATTACATTTTTGTTGTTGTTTCTGGCATTGCTATCGATTGAACCCAGGATCTCATGCATGCCAAGCAAATGCTCTACTGTTGAGATCCACCTTCAGATTCCCTAAATTTCTTTTAAGCAGATGACTTCCAAATTTTTTATATCCACGCCTCCAGAGAGCCTCCCTTCTCTTCTTCTTGTTCTTAGGAATCTTTGCTGTGGGAGAAGGGAAGTACCAAACAGGTATCCCATTGGCAACTCAGAGCAGTACTGTTGCGGCTGCGCTTCTCTGACCTGTTCCCTGATAAAGCTTTGCAGAAAGTCTAAGGCAGGATCCTCAGCCTTCTCTGCTCTCATCTGGTAAGAGTGGGGTGGTTCAGTCTGCTGAATGCTCAAGATGAAATGGGGTCTGAGGCACCCCTGTGGGCCTTGGAGTCTTGGAGCAAGGGAGCTAGAGATATGAGAGAGAGCACTGTCCTGAGCATGTGAGGTCCACAAGATGCCGTCTGTGGCAGGGCTTTGTCTAAGATGAAAAGGTGTCTGTTAGATGTCCATTTTTTGGCTGAACACTCCAGGCTCCAATTCCACCAAATTTCCTTTCTACCCTATCCCAAACTCAAAATAGTGTGAGACATCTTAGTCTTAGTTTCCTGTTAGAGAGCTAAATCCAACTTTTTTTTTTTTATTGCCATAAACTACTTAACTCCAAGAAGCCTCTTACTCCTTTCCAACACTTTAAGCTCCAGCTCCAAACCCACCCCAATAATTCTATAACTTTGATGTGGTTCCGAATCACCCACAGGGTTCATTATGACACAGGTTGCTGGGTCCTAGCCTAGTTTTTGTTCAGTGGTTCTGGGGCGACGTCCAAGATTTTGCATTTTTAGTAAGTTCCCAGGTGATGTTCATCCTACTAGGGGACCAAATCAGACCAATAGGCCCTCCGGTCACCCCTTAATTCACAGTCTTTCTTAAAGTGCAGGCTGCCATTTACTTGGCTTGCTTTCTGCTTCGCTTTTAAGATGCTTTATCACATTTAATTCCTACAACAGCCCTATGACTGTTGATATTCTCATTTTAAAGAGGAAGAAACTGAGACACACCGAGGTTATATATCTCGTCCACTGTTGGTGAGGAAGCTGTGCAGTATTAACTCCAAAACCTACCCTACCATGCTGCCTTAATGAGTTAAGGATTTTTTTCCATGGACGTCTCAGATTATCAGCTGCAGAAACTCTGGGCTTTGTGAACAAGGTGCTCTTTCATTCTGGACCACCCTCTTCCCAAATTTCTCTTTGCTGCTGGCTAAGTACAGCAAAAGAAAACACACATTTAATCTCCATTAAGACCTTCAGACTTTTTGGAAAGGAAGTCTAGTCTGACTTGGGAAAGAAACCTGAATTATTGAAAAAAATTTAAAGACAGGCAGTTTTATTGCTGCCAATAACATATGGTAATACAAATGAATGACTAAGGGAACATTTCTAAGAATTCCTCTTAGCCTTTTCGAATAAATAAACATGACTTATTTGCATACAAACAATGATATTTAAGATCAGGGGCTGATTATTCCAGTGCTGGTTAAAAATGCCTAAGAATTTTGCAGCTGGGTTTTGGGGGGTTGGTATGGGTTAGGACCCTATGTTTGGAATATGCTAGGCTTTGGGATCATCCTGTCACATGGACTGCTTTCTTTTTGCTTCAAGATTCAGGCTTTGGTCTCTCAGGAGAGCTCTCTGGCAAAAACCACAAGCATGTAAGCGCTATGTTGAGACAAAATGTGATGCATGCCAGGCAGGCAAGGATTTGATTTTCAATAAGGACAGCACAAAACAGCTAAGTGGTTTGCCTCAGCAGGGGTTCCCACACTCCTTGGGAGTTTGTGTAATTTATAGATTTTTTTTTCTCCCCCAGTGATTTTACTACAGGTTGTCTGGTGGGGACCAGGGAATCTGCAATGTATACATTCTCAAGTTTCATGATGTTCTCTCTCTCTCTCTCTCTCTCTCTCTCTCTCTCTCTCTCTCTTTGGCTTTTCAATATGTTTTATGTTTTGCTGAGTTTTGTTTTGCACTTTGAGAAGCATTGCCAGGTTGTAGGGAGGGGATGGGGCCTGTGGAGGTGAGGCTGGGCTTCTACAGTTGCCCACCACAGTCCTGAGACTCTCCAGTGGCTCCAACTCTTGCTGTGCTGTGGACTCACTGGTACTCTATTTGGAAACACCATTCCTGGGCTCTACTCAAGACTACTTTGAGCAGTGCTTTCGGACTGGACCTGGACATCAGCATGGAAAGAACCAGAAACAAAACAGAACCTCCTCCCTGAATGATGTTCATGTAGGAGGGCGGCGTGGAAAGCATTAAGACATATCTGATTTGGAGCAACATGGTTAGGAGTATATTTAGCTGAGGGTAAAAAGCAGAAAAGTAGAGGTCAGGACATGTTGAATGCATGGGCAGATGGGTGTGTATCTTTTCCAAATTAGAGTGAACCCCTGTGGATACAGGACCCTAACTTAGGGAACAGGTGCTGCCAGCAAGGGCAGCCTGGGGTGGGCTTTTCAGC
Organism: Pedetes capensis; assembly: GCA_007922755.1. Classification (NCBI taxonomy): domain Eukaryota; kingdom Metazoa; phylum Chordata; class Mammalia; order Rodentia; family Pedetidae; genus Pedetes; species Pedetes capensis. The sequence continues at coordinate 64,787 of VMDO01000421.1, read as the reverse complement.
CAGCATTTATTCTCTATCCTGTGGCGTAGGGCCACAGCTGGGGCCATCTTTTTGGCCATTGGCCTAAGGTGCCTTGGGCAGGGCCCTCTTACTCCCTTCTGCCCTGGGAGGCTCTCTGGCTCCAGAATCTGGCTGCCTCACAAACCCCTGCAACCCGTGGTTTCTGAATGATATCCCTTCAGCTTTAGCCCAGGGGCTCTGGCTTTTCTGTTTGTTTTCTTTTTTCTTTCTTATTTAAGAAGCTCAAGAGAACTTAAAAGCAGACCCTTGAAAGTTAAGCATTTCTAATCACATAAAGGTATCTCTACATGGCCTGGGCTGTGGAGGGCTTGTTTGGGGCTTTCATCTTTTTCTGTCTCTCCTTTCTTCAGTAAGTCTTTCTGGGCTCTTACCCACCCAGTTTCTCTCTAGACGCCCACCCCCATCAGCTCTATGTTTGGGGCCTGCAGGGTAAAGGAGAAGAAGGGGTTGGTCAGAGGGCTGGAGGGGGAGGGAGGAAGTCGTGAGCCCCCAGGCTGGGCCCAAGGAGACTGTGAGAAAGGCCTTCTCCATCTGCGGCCTGGCCCGGTGGGAGTCAATTAATTCTGAATAACCTAAACCGACAGAGGTATTTGCATTCACAACCTGACTGATGACCGTATAAAATTGATTTATGAATTAAAGTGCTTCCCCTCCCTTTATCCCGATTCAGTCTGTAATTGATTATATGTGCTGCAGCGAAATTAAATAAAAGAAAATTAAAAAGAAAAGAAAAAGAAAAGTGAAAAAAAAAAAAAAAGGAGAGGAAAAAAAAAAAGGCCCTTGCGTGGCGGTCCAGCATTCTCAGGGCTCCCCAGGATTAGCCATTCTATTCATCACTTATCATTTTTTATTTCAAAAGTTATTTTCCCCCTTGTCTCCACCCTATTCCCCTCACCCCCACCGTGGCTAACCCTCTCCTTTTCAGCTTCCTCTCGCTCACTGACCCTCCAGGGTGTAACAAGTTCCTGGACAGAGTGAGAGGGAGGATGAGCAGGACATCTCCCAGGTAGCATCGCACCCACAAAAATTTGGGGAGTAAGCAATGGTGTCTTCGATCTCAGCCTCCCCATTCTGTGCTGATCCTCATTTTGTCCCTTTTCTGACTGCCCTCTTCACCTGCACACTGTCAAAGTTCCCTTGCAGCAAATTCTGTCATAAATATGATCCTAGCAAGGATGACATCGATGATAAACTTTTTATGGCTAACCCTTAACAGCACAAGTTTTCTAAAGAAAAGAAAGTGTTTGGATAAAGGAATAAATCTGTAGTTGCAAAATCTCTAATTCCTTATAGCCAAGGAGGAATGCTTTCTCAGGAAGATGCGGGCTTTAAGCAGGGGAGAAAGGGAGCTGAGTTCAAACCACCTAGAGAACAGGAGGAGCCAGTTGGACTGAAGATCTGACCATTACTGGCCTTGCGACCCTGTGCAAGTCACTTAACTTCTCTTCCTTTCTGTGGCTGTTTAAGACAGAGATTAATAGCCGAGCATGCCTGAGCCAAGCAGCAACTTGGGAGTTTGAGGCCAGAAGCAGCCTGTATAACTTAGCGAGACTTGACTCAAAAAAAAAAAAAAAAAAAAAAAAAAAAAAAAAAAAAAAAAAAAAAAAAAAAAAAAAAAAAAAAAAAAAAAAAAAAAAAAAGGGCTTTGGATGCAGCTTAGTGGTAGAACACTTGCAAATTATGTCTGAAGCCCTGGGTTCAATCTCCAGAACTGCCAAAAAGAGGAGGGAGAGCAAGCAAGAGAGATATCACTGCCAAACTGGAGGTCCTGTGTACAATTCCCCTTCAAGTGTGGCTCAGTGAACATCAACGTCTGAGCCTACTTCCTTACTTGTTCTGCTTCTGAACAAGGCAGCTCTGCCTCAGGAGTCTTCTGGCCATAGGATGAGAGATGGCTGTGTCCCAATTCAAACCCAGTGTTGCTATGCAGAGCAACATGGAGAGATGTTCGTCAGATCTTGAGAGCAGGCAGTCTTCTTTGCTGTAATATCTTCAGAGGTCCTGGTATGCAAAACATTCCGTAGTTAAAACCCTATCACTCATGTCACCCTCACTGCTGTCCATCTTTTCTCTGCTCCCTTCTGCTTCAGGCCCACCAAGATGTTATCCCTAGCTCTGGCGTCTTACTTCCCAGCCTCGATTGCAGTCTTAAAAGCTCTGCTTCCTTCTCTGCTCCTTCTACTGTCCTTGACAATTACAATGTTGACTCAGTTCCTCTAAGTATTGATGAGTGGTTTGGTGGGAAATCCCATATTAAATGCTGTTAACCACATTTCACACAAAGCTCAACAAAGCAGGGAGTCATTGCCTGTGCCCTCTTAATGCCCGGTATGAAATCCCTTCCCCAACAAGGAGCTCTTCTAATAGGAGAGCCCAGAGTAGGCATAGGAAGTGGGAGTTCCCAGAGAACACTGGCAACTGGACCCTCTTCAGGCCATGCTCAAGAGGTGAGTGAGTGATGAGAAAACATCCAACAGATGTTGAGGCAGCTCTAAGTCGGGGGTTAACCTGAGGAAGAGATTCTTAAGTGCTTTAGAATCTTCCTTCTCCCCATCTCAGCAGAGCTTGGCATTTTGAAGCTTTGCACAGCCTAAGCTGCTCCTGAACAATCCTTCATGGAATGCAATAAAGTAACAGTCCTCCACGTTTTTGGCACAAGGGATCAGTTTTGTGGAAGACAATTTTTCCATGGATAAGGTTGGGGATGGTTTCAGGATGATCCAAGTGATAGAGAGTGGCTATAAATACAGATGATGCTTTGCTCACTCTCCCACTGCTCATCTCCTGCTATGCAGCCCAGTTCCTAGTAGGTCATGATGGACCAGTGTGCAGTCTATGGCCTTGGGGTTGGTGATCCCTGCAATAAAGGAAGGAAAATGCCTAAGCTTTTTACAGTTCTTCACTGCTTGGGATCATTGGGGCAACTAGAAAGCCTAAGAACAGGTTGTGAGAAGATCTGGGTTCTGAGGTCCTGAGTACTAAGGAACTGGGTACTGAGTACTGAGTACTGAGTGCTGAGGTGCTGAGTACTGAGGTACTAAGTACTGAGATGGTTACAGAAGCACTGTAGGGTGGGTAGGAAGGAAGTCGATGAGAGTGGAACCTGAGGAAACAGACTACGACTGTACCTTTTCTAGTGGAAGACCCCACATTTATAGAAAAGAAAAACCCCAAAGGCATTTTACGTGTAAATACAGGTCAAGAGGACCTCTTAACATAGTAAATTAGCAGAGAAGGAACCAGTGGAAGAAATCTAAAGTGATGGTTTTGAGTACTAAGACCCTACTTAATTGAAACAAAGAATATGATGACTATTTCCCTGAGGCTAAACTAGATTAAAAAAAAAATCACACAAGTGGAAAGATAGTAAGAGTAGGATTTAAGTACAGTTTCTTCCTAGCTAGTTGTTGTGCACTGAATGTTTGTCAAATCAAAAGCATGGGAATCCCTGCCAAAGCAATGCTCTCTCTGCACAAAGGAAGGTGAGGCATTTTATTTAGGGATAGGGGTATCTCTACTGTCTGCTTGGTGGTTTTATCTGAAGCTTGGTTTTCTTTACTTGTTTTGTCCATGGCCCTTTGATATTCCTTATAATGTACCAGGGCAATTTGGGCCAGGAGCTTGACTGTCTCCAGTATACTTAAAAGTTGGGAATGATATTTTACTGGACTATTTTTTGTAGTAGTAGTAGTTGTTTGTTGTTAGGTGCTGTTGAGTCACGTCTGACTCATAGCAATCCTCATAGGGTTTTCCATGGCTGCTTGTTTCAGGATTGCTACAGGAGTGGAGTGCCACATCCTTCTCCCATTTTTGCAGTTCTGGGGATCAAACCTGGGTTCTCAGAGAATGCAGAACAGCACTCTACCAACTAAGCTACACCCTAGCCCATTTTTTGTAGTTAGGGAACATATATATATATATATATATATATATATATATATATATTCCCTTTTTAAACATGCTCAGTCAGGGAGTACATTCTTGAGCATGCCCAGCTCAAGGTTATGGAGCTGGAATTTGTCAGGTTTTTGAACACCATGTCTCCAGGTGTCTTTTTGAGTAGATTTAATAGTAACTGGCATCATAGAGTCCTTTTAGGTTTAGTTTAGCTCTTTTTGTTTTGTATTATTAGTAATTGCTCAACTTTTGGTGATACTGTCTTGCTGTGTGTTTAAAATTATGTAGGAGGCCAAAAATTAATCTTTTTGTTTTTACTGTTAAGGTCAGTCAAGGGTCCTTACAGGGACTTTTAGGTTTTTTTTGTTTTTTTTGTTTTTCTATTTGTGGCATCTATTGAGATGAGTTAGAGTCTTGTTGACCATTTGGCTCCTCTTGGAAGCATTGGGGACTTTGTCCCCTTTAATCACTCTCCTTTTTGGAGGGTGCACTATGGTCAGAACCAAACTTTCGAGCCTCTATAGCCACTCTAATCAAGAGGACATGTGACTTACTGGAGCTGTAGGACGCTTTTAGAGAAATACCATCATCTCCTGGATTCTGGATGAACTCAGGGCAAGGGCCAAAATATTGGCTATACTTTTAGCTCCATTGTCCTGATTGGCTTTGGCCTCTAAATTTTGGTTGTTATACTCCTAGGAGGTCAGTATTACTAGTCTCAAAGAGGAGTAATGGGTTTTAATCTTAATTTTGGTATAACATTTAGATACATCTTGGACTTGTAGCATCTTAAGCTCTCAGTTGCATGTTTTGGACATGCACATGTAGTGTCAAATATTTTGTAATAACCTAAGACGGTAATTGCTAATTTAACTACAGTTATAAAATAACCATGTAAAAGGCTTTAAAACAAACAGATACTTATATAAATCTTGATTCAGTTAAGACTTGGTTTCCTAAGTAGCTAAAAGCTTGACAAAGCTACTAGAAAATATAAACGCATAAATAATCATTTTGATAGGATATAAAATCCTTGTTTCTTAAAGTCAGGTTTTGTTTTAACTATTTGTAAAAGCAGATTAATACTTGAAGAAAGCCTTATAACTTTAAACATAGACCTTTTAACTATGACTAACCCAATTTTACTCACATCTATTATCCCTGTAAGTTTTATTTTTTATAAATCTGTTACATGGTTAGACCATTTGTAACATATTTAACCTTATGGTCTTATCTTTATTTTCGTCTTGGAACAATCCTTTAAGACAAAATCTTATTTTATTATACTAAGTCTTTTCCTCGCCTAAAAGCATTTCCTTTAATCTTTTACATCTCTACTTTCTTCTTTTCCAATAAGTTTATCAGGAGGGGGACTATGTATTGGGTCTTTGTTGCCTCTTGTTTACCTTTGATGTGTGGTTCTCCCAATACAGTTTGTGCTTTTCCCTTAAAGTCATGAAAACCTAGACATAGGGAGCCTTTGATTTTTTTTTCTTGCCTTTTATAAAATAAATCTAGCTGGAGGATGGTACTAAAGCTTAAACTTGCCATTTTATTGGAGAATTATTTTGCCTGGTAAAGAGAAGGAGATTAACCCACTAATGTGCACTGTTGTATTTATAGGACAGTAATGAATTCACAGCTTGCAGCTTTACCACAGTGGTGTCCGATCCCAACAGATCTTAGAAACTAAGCAGGGTCAGTCCTGGTTAGTACTTGGATGGGAGACCACCTGGGAACACCAGGTGCTGTAGGTTTGGGAGAAGGACCTGGCAATCCATTCCCAAAAAACAATCAGCCATTGAAAACCCTATGAATAGCAGAGAAGCACTGACAACAGTGTTTCACCTGTTGTAAGTCGGGTCGCTATGAGTTGGACACTGATTTGATGGCACCTAACAAGAACAATGGGTTTGCCATTGTTTTTTCCAGGAATTTATATCAGGCTCTTATGCATATGCATGTTATCACATTATATCTCAGCCTTTTCTCCTACCAGCTATTTACTTTTATGGTTAGTCTAACAAAAAAATGGAGTGTTGTTAACATTTCCTTAGAATGAATGAGTTACTGTCCTATTTATAGGATGCTGTGCATTAATTGGTCAAGTTTATCCCAGCATTCTGTATTCTAGGCTGTCTTTAGCTGTTTCAGCTAGAATCTCCCTGTGCCTTCTGGGTGTAACTCCAAGAGTTCAGAGTCTGCATCCCCAGAAGGAAAACAATTTTTTCTTTTCTTTTCTTTTCTTTTTTTTTTTGAAATTTTTAATGTACACCTTAATGTGATTCATTCTGACATGCTTTTCATTGTGACATTTCCATATATGCATTTTGATGAATATTATTCATATAGGTTACCCTTTACCCTCCCCTATGCTTCCCCTCCTTCTCCCCTCCCCACTAAGTCTTATCTAACTTTTACTTGGTAATATTTTTCTATATGTCCTTGGGTTCCAGTTCTGTTTAAGATAGAAACTTTTCCTGTAGTGGTCTTCGTTTTTATCTTGTTAGAACAATTGCATGCATTTTCTAGACCGTTTAAATTGACACCATTCTTATCTTTTTTTTCCCCCTTTTATTTTGAGCCGAACTTTGAATAGGATTTTTCCTTCTTATAATATTGAATCAGCTCCCACATATGAGTGAGAACATGTGGTGTTTGGAAAACAATTTTTTCCAGGGTTACATATGTACTAAAAGGCAGAGACCTTTCTAGGTCTGTCTGTGTCTTGCGAGTTGGCTGCACTGTCAAGATTGTCCATGTCCTGAGAGATGCTCATTCTCTCAGGCCTGCCTGTGCCCTGAAACATAGTCAGACTGACCCGTCTCTTAGGCCTGCCCATGAAATGACCAATTCCTTGGGAATGTCCATGTCTGAGGAAGTGATCATCTTTTAGAGAATACCTGTGTCTTCAAAGATATCCATTCCCCCAAGATTGCCTGAGTCTTGAGGGGTGACAACCCCCCAAGATTGCCTGAGTCCTAAGATCTCTGTTCTTGTCTGGCTTCCGTCATGCCAGGGCCAGAACTTTCCTATCCTCCTTAGGCTTTAACCACAAGAGTCCAGGGAGAAATCACGTATCCTCTTTATAAACTTTGATGAGAATCTCTTACTTGAGAATATTGCATATGCCTACTTACACTTGTTAAATTTGTTACACCTGTTAAACCTGCATTTGTGACTAGAGTGAGCTCTAGGCTGTGACTTTTTTATTTGGCAGTGAGTCAGAAATGAACCTAGAGAAGTTTGTGGTATAAGTCCTTTTTATTTTAAATACATTTTAAATCAAAAGTATATCTTTATATTTATACCTTTTTATATTTTTAAAAACATTTCAACAAAAATCCAGGAAGCTGTATTTGAAACATAGAAAAGATCGACATTGTATTTCAACCATTTAACAGTTATAAACAGGTAAAATATATGTTAATAGTCCTGGAGGCATTTTTATTTTATCTTACCAACAAATTTAAATTAACATATTTGTTAAAGCTCTAAGTCTTGTGAACTAAAAGGAATTTGGGTAGTTTTATGTGAGGGCTCCTTTATAAGTCATTTTGTTATCATGACATAACACATATGTGAACATAATGTATAACACATACACATACACAACATACATAAAACACTTCAGAAAACCCAACGGTTTTACAGCTTTTATTAGTTTTACTATTTATCAGTTTTAACTATTGACCTAATTATTATTATCATTATCATCATCATCATCATCATCATTATTTAATTTTTGTCCCAAAGAAATCCTTAATCTTACATCTATTTGTTTTTAATGAGTTTAAAAATGGTCAAATAAAATATCAGAGTCATATTTTGGAGACTTATCTAGGTAACTTTTTTTAATATAACTGTTTTTTAATTCAACATATAAGAATACTTTTTATGCTTACTCAGACCAAGAAATCTTCCCTTTAATTTTGATTTTTTTTTTTTTTTTTTTTTTTTTTTTTTTTTTTTTTTTTTTTTTTTTTTTTTTTTTTTTTTTTTTTTTTTTTGCTATTGTTTAAATTAGAGCTAGGGCAGACATTCCAGAGAGTTTAGGAGTCTACAAGGTCATGAATGGCCTGGCAAGTTCAAAAGGCCTCCAGCCATACGATATCAAAACAACTTTTTTAGCCTGAGTATCTATTATGGGCTTTCATTCCACAAATGTTACTTAAGGATGTCATTTTGAAGTTGGGCATGATGGCACATGCCTATAATCTCAGCAACTCATGAAGCAGAGGCAGGAGAATTGTGAGTTCAAGGCCAGAGGCAAAACCTGCATAACTTAGACCCTATCACAAGATAAAAAATAAAAAAAAAGGGTTAAGGGTTGCAGCTCAGTGGTAGAGCACTTGCAATGTATACATGAGGCCCTAAGTTCAGCCACCCAGTACTGAAAAAAAAAAAAAAAAAAAAAGAAAGAAAAGAAAAAAGAAAGAAAGGAAGAAAAGAAAATTATAAAAGAAAAGGGATGCCCTTTTGTTTCTTTTCTTATATTAGAATGGGGTTAAGATGAAGAGTCTCATAATTTGAGAACTGTCTTTAGAGAAGAAACAGGAGAGGAAGTTTTTCGACAAAGGAAAATATTAAGATTAAGGTAATATATAGATAAATACAACAAAATTGGATATATATGTTCTCAAACCCAGATTTTGATGCTGGAAGAAAAAGATATTCAAAATACAACTTTGTAATTTTTTACCCAGATGAAAATTTGGCTTTGGTGTTTTATAGCATTGAAATTATAAATTATATTCCTGGGGGGTCTTGAAATATAAAAACAAAACCAATCCAATAATAAAATAAAGACCCCACATTTTCTTTTGGAGATCCTTTACCTTAACATAAGTTTTCAAGTGGTGGCAGTTGTTAGGTGCTGTCAAGTTGGGTCCAACTCAGAGACCTTATGTATAACAGAAAGAAACCCTACCTGACACTATACCATACACACAGTCCTTTTTTTTATGTTTGAGCCCATTGTTGCAGTCATTGTTTCTTCTCATTTTGAGTCATACCATATCAGCAAATGGAGGTCCCAGCTGCTGTACTCCATTCCCATTTCAGATCAACCCTACTTTGAGGAGGCATCTCTTCCTCATTCATCTTTTGAATACCTCCCTACCTGGGGGCCTCATTTTCTAGAACTATATTTGACAGTGCTTCTCTGCTATTCATAGGGTTTTCAATGGCTAATTGTTTTGGGAGTGGGTTGCTGGGTCCTTCTCCCTAGTCTGTCTTGGTCTGGAAGCTCAGCTGAAACCTGTACACCAAGGGTGGTCCTACTGGTATCTGAACTGCCAGTGGCATAGCTTTCAGCGATACAGCAACATGCAAGCTCCCACAGCACAACAAGCTGACAGACACCTGGGGCTTTCTAGGTGGATGCATCCTTAATTTTGCAACCTTAACCTGCCAGCAACTAGGACATAGAAAGATATTATTTCCTTTTCCCTGGCTGTTTTTGAGATTCTCTGTGTTTAGGTGTGCCTGATCAGCCTCCAACCACAACTGAGGCTCCCCTAGCCTCCCAGACTTTGGGACATCAGCCTACACAGAGGGAATCTTTCACCCTCCCAGACCTCAGGGCCAAGATGCAATCTCAGACCTGTGGGAGACCTGCTGTGTGTGCTTCCCTAACAGGACCTTGAGTATCAGCCTGGACAGAAGTAATCTTTTAACCTCCCAGACCCAAGGGCTGAGATGCAATCTCAGACTTGTGCCTGGCCCTTGGCACCCTCTTAACCCATTCAGTCTTTCTTCACTCTATTATTAAGACTCTGTTAGTTGAATCAAGGGTCAACTCATCCGTCTGGGGAAACTTTTAAACAAAATGCTTGCAGTGTTTGCTAAGTTTACCCAGAAGCACAATGGTAGTGTATGACCAGTGAGTCAGGCCCCAGGAATATGTTCCCCTATCAACTCATCTCCAGCAGTGTAGGAGAGCCAGCCTGCCACGTGCCTCTTTTATTGCCTCTCTTATTAGAAGCTAAAAACAAAAATCCTATAAACCTTCAAGAGGAAGGTCCCAACTGGGTTGCAAATTTGTAACTGAATGCAGTGGGTTCATACCTTAGGGAGTGCAAAGCCAAAATAAACACAGCCAAGGACCAAAAGAGCAGAGAAAAATTTATTCCCTGTGCAGGTAAGGAGAAATATGGGAATCCCTTTCAAAGAGCTGCTCTGTCCCAGAACAAGGGAAGCATCGGGATTTTATTTAGGCACCTTATACATATTTATATAGGTGTTGGCCCATTTTTAAGCATGCTTAGTCAGGGAGTACATTCTTGAGCATGCTCAGCTCAAGGTTACAGAGTATGTATTGAAAAGATTAAAATTGTGGTCAGGAATGCCTCTGAGTGTGCTTAGTTTGTATTATAAAATTTTAACTGAAAATAAGGGAAGGGACACTTTGAAGATATATTAACATAGGAATTAGCTCCTAAAGGTGTCTGCCTTACTTAGCAGTTAACAAAAGCTGTCTGCAGCATCCAACTAGAAATGTCATCTCCAGGTAACTTTTAGGATAGAAGTCCAAGTTCCATGGTCTAGAAGACCTAGTGGCCCTCTGGCTTGGCTGAGACTCTCTCTCCTCCACAATGGTGTTGTCTTATGGCTACATATGTTGCCCTGATCTTGATCTGCCATCAGGAAATTTGGAGATGATTGATTTTAATCTGTGCTGTGTTAAACTTGGTGGAGGACAAACAGCAGTTGTAAGAATTCATAGAATTCTGGGAAGCTTACTTCTATTGCTCAACTTCAAGATGAGAAAAACCTAGCTGGGCAGGGTGGCACATGACTATAATCCCAGAGACTTAGGAGGTGGAGGCAGGAGGATCATAAGTTTGAGGCCAGAGGCAGCCCATGTAACTTAGTGAGATCCTGTCTCAAAATAAAAAGTAAAAAACGGGTTGGGGGTGCAGCCCAGTGGTAGAGCCTTTGCAAAACAAGCATGAGGCCCTGGGTTTAATCCCCTAGTACAGCAAAAACAATGAGGGGTATAGGGAGAGAGAGAGAAACCTGCATGAAAATATTTATAGCAACTTTATTTACAATAGCCAAAACTTGGAAGCAACCAAGATGTTCTTCAATAGGTCAACGGATAAATAACCTGTGGTACATCCATACAGTAGAATAATTATTCAGTGATTTAAAAAAATGAGCTATCAAGCCATGAAAACCTATGAGGTAATTTTAGACATATATTGTTAAGTGAAAGATGCCAATCTAAGGATGTTATATACTATGTAAATGAATGACATTCAAAGTATATGACACCCTAGAAAAGGCAGCAATATGAAGATAGTAAAATGATCAGTGATTGCCAGAGATCTAGGGGAGGGGAAGGAAAGAGAGTGGAGGACAAACAGGGGGATCATAGGTAATTTTTAGGGTTGTAAAACTACTCTGACAGTATAATAGCCATTGCATTTTGTTATGCATTTGTCAAAACCCACAGAATGGTTAACCAAAAGAGTAAGCCCTAATGTAAACTATGGACTTTAGTTAATGATAACGTACAGCCATTAGTTCATCAATTATAATATATGTATACTAATAACCATATGGGCTGGGATTTAGCTCAGTTGGTAGAGCACTGCGCTGCAGTCTCTGAGGTCCCGAGTTCAATTCCCAGCACCACAAAAATGGGAGAAGGACCTGGCAATCCACTCCCAAGGCAATCCCGAAACAGTCAGCCATTGAAAACCCTGGGAGGATCGCTATGACTTGGATACCGACTCGACGGCACCTAACAACAGCAACAACAAATAACCATATAGTAACAATTCTAACAAATCTAATGTGAGATGTTAATAATAGGAGAAACTGTGGGTGAAGGAAGTAAGGGAATGGTGAAGAGGAGGGAATATATGAACTTTCTTCATTTTTCATTCAGTTTTTCTGTAAACTTAAAACTACTCTAAAAATAGTCTAATAATTCAAGAAACCAGAAAGAGAGCTCTTTTGTCATTATTGCCTTCTGACTTCCTTGTAAGAAAGAGTGCTCATAAATACCAATTCATTTTATGATTCTCAATGAAAGGGCAGAAATTATTTCTAAAGCCATGAAGGTGCTTGCTAATCTATGGCAAAAGGTATAGCAGGAAGCAGTAATGCTGTGGGGCCCCAGTGACCACCATTCCAACTGTGCCCCATCCCAAGCTCAAGATAATCCATGTGACCTCTTACAGAATCCCATTCTCCTTCAGCAATGATTTCCTCAGCACCTTTGGGTTCAAAGAGAACAAAAGATCAAAACTCATGCAGAGAATGTAGGAAGAACAGTTGAAACCACAAAAGCAAGGTCTTGGAATCAGCTTAGTCATAACAGCCCAATCAAACATTCCTGATGAGTCACTCAGCCACATGGAAGCTCTTGTCTAGGAGTTTGCTTCCTATTTTCAGTGCAGATGTCTCTTGTGGACTCTTCTTTACAAATGCTACAGAGCATGTCTCTTCTTTGATTCAGAGGAAACTCAATCTTACTTCTGAGCTATAATCTTACCACCTTCTAAAATCCTAGCCAGTTCTCCTAAGCTCTGACTCCCACAGACGGGGCTCAGATTGACTTCACCTATCATCTCTGCTGCTATCTGGACTCCTTCCCTGACCTATGATTGACTTTCTATAGACCAGAGTCTGGCCCGTGGTCCAGCGGTCCAGACCAACTTTCTTCCTCTTCTTGCAGTGATATTTGGTTTACTTGGCCTAGCTTCCCAATCAATTCAGTGATCTTGTACTTAGTAATCATACTTTAGGGAAATATGTCATTTATTTTTAATTTTTAGTTATTATTATTACTTAGTTTATTTATGCTTTGCAGTCCTAGGGATGGAACCCAGGACCTCACATATGCCAGGTAAGCACTCTACCAATAAGCTAAACTCGTAGCCTTGCCATTTATATATTATTCCCTTGAATTCAGCTCAACAAATATATCTAACCTATAAAACAAGGCTCTGCAGAATCTGCAAAGAGAAACAATAGCCCTTTTCTTGGAACCTGGTTCTGAAGCTAAGATACTCATAAGTTAAATGAACAGATAACAAACCCAAGCCAAGATAATAAACAAGGGCTTGGCAGTGTGGTACTGTCTATGTAGGTAAGTGCCAAGAAAATTCAAAGAAAGGAAGAGATACCTGTGCGAAAACTAACAGAAAAGATTTTTTGAGGGAAAAATGGAGAGTAAATGGAGTCCTGGGAAAGATCTAGTAGAAAACTTGGTATAACTTATGCATGTTCCCTGGTCCAAAAAAAGCACTAAGTCTGGGTGGGGAGGTTGAGAAACATGGTAAAATAGTAAAATATTGTTTTCCATTGAGTTCAGCATATTTTCCCCACTTCATCCAGGTAAGTTTTGCAAATGACTTCAGAATGCGTCCTATACTACCTTTACCTCCTCCTCTTATCTTGCCTTAACTTGTGGTGGTGTTGGGATATGAAATTAATAAAAACAGAAAGACTGGAAGTAAAGTTGCCAAACATAACTAAAGGAGCCTCAAATAAGCAGTTACCAATAGCGCAGGGCTCAGGGCAGACTGAGAGGAGAGGGTGTGGGGAAGAGAGAAGGCAGGAGAAGGGCCATATGACTGTTTTGAAAGGTGAGGCTCTTCCAATTGTGTGGATGAGCAGACCATCGGAAAACCCAGTGCCTGGCAGAAACCTCTAAAGGACAGGGAACAAGCATGTACTCAGAGCACTGTTTCTGTCATTAATATTCTCTTTTTAGAAAAGGAGAGTAATAATGCCTCCTAGAGTATTGTTATGATGAGATTATCAGTGTATATAAAACATTTAGAGCAGTGCCTGGCCCGTAAGTACTACAGGAGAGTTGAATTGTATTTTTCGTACATAATAAACACACAAAAGAGAGAGGAGAGAAGCAAAACTCCAGACACTCTTAATATTTGGTCAGTATATTATTTTTAAGTAACCACGTCTTTGCTTTTGCCAAAGTAAATGATATTTAAGATGGAAACAAGACAGGTTAAATGAATGTTAGCCTGAGTTTAATAACAAATCTATGTTTGTTCAGATGAGAAAATAAACCTTAATAATTACATCAGAATGACCTTTGATGGGCTGATATCAAGATCTCCAAAACAGGAGAATGTTCAGCCAATTTGAAAACATCATATTCTTTTCTGATTAAAAACTAGATTGAGAGGAAGAACCTACCTCAGTGGAAAAGGGGTTCGTTCCATTAAAAACCCTCTTCTAATCTTTCAGCCAATGTCCTAAATCTGCCCAGAAGATCAGTTCTTTGAATTTCCCTGGTGGCCCCTACTCTTCATGCCACATCAAGGGCTTGATTTGGGAGAGTGGTCTTAAGCACGTGGGGGGCCTCCTACATGGCTGGATGGCAGACACAGGGTGAAGAAAGGCTCTTGACAGTGCTCCTTCTAGGCTGTGCGTTTGGTGGAGCAAAAGAGGAGCTGGCTGGAGAACTCCTTTGTTCTGACAATTTGGGGAGGACTATCTCAGGGATTGGGCTGGGGTTTAGCTCAGCTGGTAGAGCACTGCTCTGCAGTCTCTGAGGTCCCGAGTTCGATTCCCAGCACCGCAAAAATGGGAGAAGGACATGGCAACCTATTCCCAAGGCAATCCCGAAACAATCTGCCATTGAAAACCCTATGACGGCACCTAACAACAACAACAACAACAACATCTCAGGGATTGCCTTAACTCACTCTCATGGAACTGCACAGTGGAGACAAGCAGTATCTTAGCTATCCAAGAGATGGCTCTTCAGGTTCCTCCCAGCTTGTCACATCGATGATCTTGATTGTATTTCTAAGGACAGGCCGGTGTCCTGAGTTCCTCATAGTTACCTTAGAACAAGAGACAGCCTAGCCGGGCGAGGTGGCCCACATCTATAATCCCAGTGGCTCAGGAGGCAGAGGCAGGCGGGTTGCAAGTTCAAGACCAGAGGCATAATTTAGCAAGACCCTGTCTCAAAAAGTAAAAAAATGGGCTGGAAGTGCAGCTCAGTGGTCCAGCACTAGGAGAGAATGCAAGCACGATGCCCTGTGTTCAACCCCCAGTACCGTAAGAGAGAGAGAGAGAGAGAGAGAGAGAGAGAGAGAGAGAGAGAGCGCCTTCACATCACATTTCAATCTCTAATCTTTTAAAAAGGCACATTTTAGTTCTCCAAAGTTATTCTTTTCTCTA
Source organism: Pedetes capensis (assembly GCA_007922755.1). Classification (NCBI taxonomy): domain Eukaryota; kingdom Metazoa; phylum Chordata; class Mammalia; order Rodentia; family Pedetidae; genus Pedetes; species Pedetes capensis. The sequence continues at coordinate 49,697 of VMDO01000421.1, read as the reverse complement.
CCACAGCAAATTTGCTTATCTGATTTCCAAGAAATACTTGCTAGGGGCGCAGAAGCAAATCTTCCATCAGATGCTAGATAACAGAAGCCTCCGGAGAGTAGCCTCTGTCCACTGCAAGGGGGAAACCTATCTTGGCAGAAGGTGGATGGAAAATTTGAGGTGAAATGCAATTTTAGAGAAAAGTCAGCATTTTAAGAAAAATGTGCAGAAAATGTGTCCCTAATACTGAAAAGCCAAAATTAATCTTTAAAGGTTTTTTGTATGTGAGAAGTTGAATATTTATGCAAATATTATTTTTGAAATGAAGAACAAATGCAGAAAGGTGAAGCCACTAATAAAATAATCGAAATAAAAGTCAAATCCGTAAGTTTAGAGGTATTTTAGAAAAAATTCTAGTTTTGAAAAACAACTTGGAATTCTTAAAATTTTTTCAACATTTACAACTTCATGGGATATTCATAGCAGAGGTAACTTTTTGTTTTTCTTGTGAGTATTGTTAGTCTTAAAGACTACATTCTCTAAAGGTATGAAAATTTTAAAATACAAAAATCATTTAAAAGATAACTCACTGTGGATGTGTGGTGAATTATTCCTTAATATGTGATAATAACTTATGTTTTTCCAATTACCTATTTGGTATAAGCAGCTTTAGTCCATAAACATCATCAATAGAAAGAAAAAAAATGTACCCTCTTATAAAAACATGAGCAGTCTCATGTTTTTATAAAATCTGCTGCAAAACTAAAATTGAATTTCAATCCTGAGGATGAAGTTGTAGGAAGCTGGCCACTTTTGATTCTGAAGTAGGCTTTTGTAGTAGTTTTCTGAACCTCTGGAATAAAGAGAGTTGATTTGCGATGGAATGTCCAGAGCCTGCAGTCATATATTACAATATGTTGTAAATCCAGAGGGTACAATATAGATTTCACAGGGGGCCCTGGGGTTAATTGAAATTCCATCTGTTTCTTCTGTGTGGCAGACATAGTATGCTAGAGTATTTGCTCAAGATGAGATATGAGGTTCATGATTTTTTTTTAGGCTCAAGTAGAGGTTTGCCTAAATCTCCTCTTCCCTACTTCCACCTCCTACCTTCAATTAAAGAAAAAAAAAAGTTTAAAAGACAGCCAGCCTTTATTTTCCCCACAGCAGTCCCCAAGCAGCCCCCCTTCCTTGCAGTGCATGCTGGGTAATGCCATGTATTCTTAGGCTCCCAATGGCCCCCATTACTGTCAATTAGTTACGGAATGCAACAGAGATTCATGCCTGACAGCTCCAGCAAAGGCAGGAGAAATGGGCTCAGTAGGGAGCGTGGGGCCTGATTCTTTTTTGTCCACAAGAAATACCTTTCTCAGCAAGGCTTTTAATGGCCTTCCCTTCTTTCTTTCCCTTTGCTCAGGCACTCCCAAGGAGCCCAACACACCGAGTCCACATGCACTCGTATGGTCATACATTCACGTGTGTGTGAATATCACACAGGGCTGTGAGAACTCGCAGAGCGGGAGGCTCTGAAATGTCCTTATAACCTCTGAGAACAATACAGCTTTAAAATTCAGACATGGGTCTCTGCTATGATCTGATTCCTAACTTCATCTCTTCAGGTGTCCTCCCGCTGTCTCCCCAACCTAGACAGCCCTCCTCCCTCTGAGGGAAAAACAGTCTCTGGCCACAGACCCTGAGTGGGGAGCCCCGGCCCTGTGCTGTCAGGGGCTTGTGCCATGCAAGGTGGTTGGCCATCCCCGTTCCACTCATGTCCTTTTGGTTCCTTTCTCTACCTTTTACCTTTTTCTCCTTTACTTTCCAACATTTCCCTCTCTTCCTCCTCTGATCCAAATCTAGATCATTCCACTTACTCTGAGGGCTGCAGTCCAGAGATTTTGTTTTATTCACCTATCTTCTCTCTCTTTCCTTCTTAGTCCATCCTGATATTTATCATAACATGGCCTTCCTCATGACCTTTGCACTTGCTGTCCCCATAGCCTGGAACACCTGTCTCAGATATTTGAAGAGTTAACTCTCATCACTTCTACCTGTTTGCAAATGCCACCAACGTGGAGAATCATTTCCTGACTTCCCAAAATGCAGCCGCAACTCATGCCAAATTGCCGGTTCCCATCACTCAATTTTATTGTCTTCCCAGCTGGCCCGGCTCACTATCTGCAATTGTTTTTGTTGTTTTTAGGTTCCGTAGGGTTGGTATCTGACTCATGGTGACCCTATGTACAACAGATGAAACACTAATGTCATGCTTCTCTGCTTCTCATAAAGTTTTCAATGGCTGATTGATTTTTGGGAGTGGGTTGCCGGGTCCTTCTCCCAAGCCTACAGTACCTGATGTTCCCAGGTAGTCTCCTATCCAAGTAGTAACCGGGCCTGAACCTGCTTAGCTTCCAAGATCTGACAAGTACGGCTGCAGGCTCTGCAATTATATTCCTTATCTAAATGTTTATATGCTTACTACTCTTCCCACTAGAATGAGTCTTCATGAGGATAAAGGACTTTGTATTGTTCACCAACCAACCCACACTTCACAGAATACCACCTACCACAAGTAGGAGCTTGATAATATCTGTTGAAAATTCACCAATTAAAACATAAGATATCTGTGTGCTGTTTTCAGGCTTAAGGAAAACCCAGCTTCAACCAAAATGGGTTGCCTGTTCCTAGTCTGCTGTCTCTGCCCGTTTACATGAGTACCAGACTTTTCTTTTTCTTACCATTCAAGACAAAGACACACTTAGGAAAAGCTTAGTAGGAAAATAACAGATGCTAACAGAAAAGAGTAAACATAATGTTTAAAGTGTTCATATTCCTTAAGATGGGTTTGAGAAAAATGACAGGGTAAAGATAGCAGGAGATGACACATTAGAGAAAAACACTGTCTGAAGCAAGTTGTGCCCAAGTTATTCATAGTTCCAGTTACCTCCTCTTGGAGGGGAGCCTAGTGAAGGAGTCACCTAAGACAAGTAGCAGGAGACAGTCCCATCTTGTCTCATCTAGCCATCTGTGGGAAAGCAGAGAGGGGAGGCCCAGGAAGAAGCCAGCATGGTGGAGAAAAATGAGGGTTTGGGCATGGAACATGAAGCCCAAGGATAAGGCTGCCAGCATGTATTTCCTGGCTCTTGTAGTCTGGGCAATAATCGGGAAGATTGGCCCCAGAGCAAGACAGTAGTCTGCAAGCTGCAGCTATTTTACGTTGTCAACCCATCACCACCCACGTGCTGCCTTGAGATTTCTACAGAATCATGAAGCTTCATACGAATGCCATATGAGACGAATTTCCCATACTGTCTTATTAGAACATCTGTCTTTCTTCAGGGCCTTTCAAGCTTTCATGTGCACACAAATGACCTGGCAATCTTGTTAAAATGCTGAGTCTGAGGAGGGCTCAGGATTCTGCTTTTCTAATAAGTGATCAGGTGATGCCCATGTTGCTGGCCCACTGACACACGAGTAGCAAGATAGCACAGTACCAACAGAGGTTGAAATGATGGCCTCACATATCTCAGGCAATTGCTCCACCACTGGGCTTCACGCCTAGCCTCGTTTGAAAAAAAATTTTTTTTTTTTTTTAATTTTGAGACAGAGGCTAAATTGTGCAGGCTGCCTCTGGACTCCAACTTGTGATCCTCTAGCCTTGGCCTCCAGAGTTGCTGGGATTACAGGTGTGGGCCACTGGCACCCAGCCTTTCTCCTTTGTCTAGTTAATTTGGTATGGTGAAAGAAATTGCCATTGTATGATAAAAGAAGTTCCTTGGAAGAGAATAGACTTGCTGTCTACCTTCTTTCTCCTTTCTTGATCTGCTAAAGAGAAGGCAGAATGTGGTAAGGTAAGGTACATGCGGCTTAATAGTGCTATGGTTTGAATGCTTGTTCCCTCAAAAACTTACATGGAAATTTAATTGCTGTTGGAACAGGGTTAAGAAGTGGAACATTTATGAGGTGATTAGGCCCTAAGGGCTCTGCCATCATGGGTGGGATTCGTGCCATCATGAAAGGACAAGTTTGGCCCCCTTCTTTCTCTTTGTCTTCTGCCATCTGAGATCTTCCACCAGGTTGTGGCACAAGAAGAAAATTGCTTCCAGATGCTGACACCTTGCTTTGGATTTCCCAATCTCCAGAACTGTTTGCCAATGAATTTCTGTTCATTATAAATGATCCCATCTGTGATCTTTTGTTATAGCAGCACAATCAGACTAAGACACATAGGTAGCCAATGAATAAGATTTTGTTTGGAAGTACAGCAGCACATTGATATCTGCACATAGTTAGGCTTGCCCATCGAGTTTGCACTCATAAATGTGCAAACTTGGGACTCTGTTTACAGAGGCAATTTATATTTATAAATCCATGGGAACTCAGAAGAGAACAGGTAGCATTTACTAAGTATTTGCTAGGTGCTGGTTTGGGGTCCAGATTCAAAAGCAGCAAACAATCTAGATAGGAAGACAACAAAAGGAAAATTCAGCAATAATTTGGCATATAAATGCTGATTTACATAATTTCAGAAACTGTCAGGAGTTAATAGAAGTGAAAGAGAGTTTTTGGGAAGAAGAGATTGCTATAGACTGAAACAGTCAAAAAAAGGTTTTTGAAAGGTAGGATTTGAATTAGAATTTGAAGGAAAGTTAGGCCAAGAGAAATGGGAAGGGGAGGGGTGGGTGTGCCAGGCAGATGGAAGGACAGGAAAAATTGTGAGAAGGGAAGAAGACATAAAGCGTTTGAGAGCTCTTGAGAAGAACATTTTCACTAGAGTGATTTGATTGTTTAAGGCAAATATGGTAGAGGGGAAAATAGCAGGAACAATAAAGTGGGAATTAAATTAAGGGAGGTCTTGAACATTAGGCTAAGAATGTTGGAGTGACTGTAAATAATGGAGAACTATTGGGTGTTTTGAGTAGAAGAGTGTATTTTATTTTTTAAAAAAGCACTTTAACACTTAATTTTAATAGTCCATGTATAAGAGATGGACTAGGGAGTAGATCTAAAAAAATTCATAAACTATCATGACTGATGTGATATATATTTAATGGTTGGGCAGAGATCTCACAGTTTGAAGTTAGTAGGAGAAAATGAATTGTTATAAGGGGGAAATAAATTCGATTTGAAGTATTTTAAGTTTTAATTCATAGCAAGACAGATTATGTGGAAACATCCATTAGCCAATTGTAAGTGGGACTTGATGAGAGATGGCCCTAACTGAAGCCATGGCTGGGAAAGTTGTCTCTAAGGAAAACCATGCAGAGACTGAATCTTGGGAAATGCCTGGATAGACAAGAGCAGGAGCAGAAGAGATAGAGACACACAGAATAATAAAGAAGCAAAAGGAAGGGGGAGTGTTGACACCAGGCAGTGCCCACAGCATCAAAGGCTGCAGAGAAACCATGCAAAAGGAGATCAAGGACAGGCTCTTCCAGGCCCAAGAGCTGTTTCCTGAGTGGGCAATCCAGAGTGAAGGAGTGAAAACCACATCGCCAGACATTAAGGAACAAGAAAGTCATAACAAAAGTTGGGATGTATTGACTTTCCTTTAGAAAAAAGAAAAAACAGGATGGAAACTGAAGGTAAAGAGGGAGAATGGAGAATGTTTGGACTGAGCCTAGTCCTAGGAAATTGCCAAAAAGTAAACAAAAAGTGTTGTTGAACAACAGTTAAGAGGAGCATGACTTTGCCACGTCAGCACAAATGCAGACCTAAAGACAGCAGGCCGTGGGCATGACCTGTGGCCGGAAGCAGAAGCAGCAGACTGGAGAGTGAAGTGGGCCACGGAATGCCAGGTGCTGGCGAAGGCAGCACAGAAAGGCTGTCTGGTAAGTCCACACGGGGCTAACACCCCTCTGGGCGAATCCAGAAACTAGAAGAGGGTGATGAAGAACGGTGATCAAGAGCAACTGGAAGATTATGTCAACCCCAAGCATCCCAATGCAGGCACCTGTGCATCCAGTTAAGGATCAGTAGCACAGCAGCACCGGGGCATGGGCATGGAGGGGGGAGAAGAGATGTAGGAGGCAGTGTTTCTGCCCTCAAGAAGCTTTGCTGCACTCAGGAAGAGGAGATGAGCGCTCTAAACCCTGGGAGGGTGTCCCCTTCATGCAGCAGACTTTAATGACTATGGCGAGTTGGCTGGGGCAGAGCCCAGGGAGCAGCTGCCAGGATGGGAGTCTCCCCCACCCGTCACCAACTCCTTTCCATCCTCCCCAATCCTCACAGCCAAGTCACATAATCGGTGACTTCAAGAGGTTAGCCATGGAGCCAAGGACGGTTTGCGTGGGGTTACTTATATGCGCATGAGAGAGACCTGGAAGCTATACTCAATATTGCTCAGCGACCCATGGAGTCCTTCTATGGCTGCTGTAGGGTTTTACTCAGTGAAGCAAGCTGGGTTAGGAGGATGAAACAAGATGATTTGTGAGAGGTGAGAAGTTTGGGACCTTGATGAGAAGGGAACAGGTATGAGCACACCCCCTCCCCCTTGCCTGCCCAACTTGCAGGAGGAAACCCCAGGAGCATTCCTGTGACTAGGAGGTAGATGTGCTTCTAGATCACACTTTCACTTCTACCCCCAAACCTGGGGCCTCCCTCTAGTTCAGATCATTCCATCTCTGGGAGAAATCTTGTTTCTGTCACTTACCAGGTGTGACCTTGGGCGAGTCACTTAAGACATCTTTGCCCTGTTTCCCACTCCAATGGAGTAGAGATCCTTATAGGAAAAGTGTCTGGCACTAAGTAATTGCTTGATGTTATTTTCAGATTTCTCTTATTTTCTTCTTCATTTATTGATAATGAAAGTAGGGATTTTTTCTTTCATACAACCACAATATTTGGTAGCAGAAATGGTAGCTGAGCCATTTGCCCAGCATTGGACTAGTGAGGTTTTTTTTGACTGATGTCACTCCAATCCAACTGAAGGAGAACACCTTACTGGGTTTTGAGATTTTCAAATGGCTGTGCGCATCAAGGTTGATCTCTGTCTCTCATCTCTGTCTCTCTCTGTTGTTCTCCCTTTTTTCACACACACATACACACACACACACACACACACACACACACACATACACACTCAGCTACTGAATTAGAATCTTGGTGAGGTGAGGCCTGGAAATGTGTTTTTTAAACCTTCACCCATGGTAAAGAATGTTGTGCCTATTAAGACTCAGGCACCCCATGAGAACACATAACAATATTTTTGAAAAAATAGATGAATTATTTGCTGTCAAGCTGAGTAAATTCAGAGGCTATTGCTGCTTCAAGGGGCTGAGGTTTCGCTCAGTTGGTAGAGTGCTACTCTGCACACTCTGAGGGTCTGGGCTCAATCTCTAGCACCAAAAAAGTAGGGGCAGGACATGGTAGCCCACTCCTGAAATAATCCTGAAAAACAATCTTCCCTCAACCCTGTGAATAGCAGAGAAGCACTGCCATAGTGCTGGGCATGGCACAGTGTCAGGGAGTGTTTAATTCTGTTGTATGTAGGGTGCTATGAGTCAGCTTCAACTCCATGGCACCTAATAACAATAAAATGGCCGCTTCAATCACAGACTTAGGAACAAATTGAAAGGGATTTGCCCATGTTGGCATTTAACATTTCAGAGAAGTCCACTATCAAAAAAAAATTTTTTTTTTTTTCTGTACACAAATTCAGCCTAAAGGTCAAGCTTGGACTTGCTCTCATTTTTTTTTTTCTTTTGTTGGTTGCAAATCACCATCACTCCATCATAGCTCTTCACTTTCTAAAAAGTCAAAAGCCTTCTCACAGCAGAGTATCCTGGTGCTCAATTGTAATCTCAGCACTGGGGAGCAGAGGCGCTAGCAGAAGGGCAGAGAGTTTGAGGCCAGACTGTGCTACACAGTGAGACACTTTCAACGAAACAAAACAAGACAAACAAACAAACACACAAAAAACAGAGAAGGAGAAAGAGAGAGAGAGAGAGAGAAAAACACTTCCTCACCCTACCCTTTCAACCTTTCTTGAGTTTCTGTGGCATCCTGGGAAGGAGGGGAGGGGCGTAGCCTGGAGGAAGGAGCGATTAGAGGCTGGAAGGGAGGCCGAAGGATCCATGGGGAGTGGCGTGAAGCCTGATAAGTATAGGACTGGCAGGATGGAATATCCAGCAACTCTGCTCTGAGGAAACAAATTTTCAGCTATTTCTAATGTCCTGGCCTACACTTGTGGAGGGCGTGTGTGTGTGTGTGTGTGTGTGTGTGTGTGTGTGTGTGTGTGTGTGTGTGTGTGTGTTGGGGACGTGGGGTAGACGTATACTTAGAGCTGAGAATAAAAAAGCTCCCTCTATTGACTCCTGAAAGTCTGAGAGAAAGAGAACCACATGGGACACATTGTGAGGAACGAGAGTGCCGAAAAGCTGGCCTCCTTTTTCTCATTATTGTGCTATTCTCCTCCTTCTCTACCCCTCCCACCTCAAAATGTGCCCCAGCCCCCACCCAACCTCCACCTCCCCTTTCCCTCTCACAGCCCAAAGGCCCTCTTTTCAAGCCCTTACTGCCGAGGCCCCTCATCGGAGCCCAAGACCTCCATTCAGAGTCACTGGTTTGGGTAAAATCCCTTATTCACCCCCTTCCCACCCCCTGCCCCATCAGCTGAGCCTCCGTTCAGACCTCACAACACAAAACAAAACCAGCCCATATAATTGATGGTGGATGTTGGAGGACCCCCCCTCGTTCTCCCCAAGAGGCCTGTGCAGGCTGCCTCTCTTCTCCACCGTGTCCTTCCTCCCCCAGCTCAGGCTGGAGTTTCCTAGTTCACAAGTGCGCACTGTTATTATGGTACCCGTATCATATTTAGCTCCTTTCAGAGCTGATGTGCGCTTTTGTCAGAGGCAACCCGCGCATCTTTTGACATTTTAGCCTCTCTGTCTGCTGGCGGGTGATGAGAGCCGTGTGGGTGGGGTGCTTGATGCAGATATGAGAAGAAGAGAACAAAACCCCAAAACAAGGGGGAACCGGGAAGAAAGAGTAAAACATTGTAACTTGTTAGTGACCCAATGGGAAAGAGGCCAGGGGAGGGGGGCCCAATAAGTGCCAGGACAGTTGTATTTATAAGAATTTTACTTCCTGTGAAGCTGCAAGGTGGCTAACTTTATTACATTTCTGCTACACTTCATTTTCCCAAGTTCACTGAACTCTGGGGAAATGAGAGAAACCAAGAGTGAATGAGAGGGACTGAAAGCCAGGGAGATTCAGGAGCAGTAACAACAAAGAAAGAGAAAAAAAGAGAGGGGGAAACTGTATTTTGGGGTGCTCTTAATGAAACACATAATAGAAAGGGGTCAAGAGATTTGGCAAAGGTTTCCTGTGCCTTTTTAAAATACAAAGCTTAGGAAATGTCACCAGAATCCCCTAAACTTTGGTGCTTAGTAAACCTCTGAGATCCTTTCATATTCATTTCTATTGAGAATTTTGAGGTCATGGGATAGAGGTAATGTCTACAAGTGTCCAGCTAATGACTGCAGAGAGCACTGGAACGTGAATGGAGAAGAACTTAAAGAAAACACAGCTAATTAATTTTCACTTGACCTCCCAGAATGTGGCATTTTATCCCAGTTGTGCAGAGGAGGAAGTTGAGCAGCTCTGTGATTTGTACAAGGCGCAAAGACAGAGCAAGGGATCAAGAACATCTGCCTGCTGGGCCTGCAGCCAGCGCCTCTCAAAGCCGCAGCCTTGGTCTTTCATGGTCATGTTTCTAGGGAGGAATGTGTACAGATGAGGGAATGTGAGGGACAAAATTCCAACCTTCTCTTTTAGAAGAGCCAGTGTGGAAAGGACGGTGAGGGGAGAGATTAGCCTGTGAGGTAGTTATCCCGACTTGGTTTTCCCTCCCTTGTAAGACAAAAGGATCTCATAAAAGGCTTCCTAGAGACAGACATTCAAGTCTGTCTGATCATTCTTTCACTTTTCTAAGTAATAAGTTGTATTCATAAAATCTTCCTTCTTCCAAATTGCTCAGAGAATTTACAACCATTAATTCAGCCTCAGGACTGTGGTGGGTGGTATTTATTATTATCCTCAGCTTTCAGATGGAGGAACAGGGTTGTTAGGTGCTGACAAGTAGTTTCCACCTCATAGGGACCATTATAGAGTTTTCAGCCCTGTCCTTCTCCCATGTTTGCGGTGCTAGGACTCAAACTCAGGACCTCAGAGACTGCAGAGTGGCGCTCTACCAACTGAGCTAAATTCCATCCCCCCAGGAACAGTGTTAGGAAAAGTAAATCTCTAGTGCAAACAAGATAGTAGAACACTGGGGGGGTGGTAAGAGTGGATAGGTTCTCAAGCCTTTAATTGATAAAGCCTGCTACTCTTCCAGTCTCTCTCCTACCTGTTAACAATGTATGAAATGTACCTTTCCTTATCTCCTTATCTTATCACAAGAGAAAAGCCTACTAGGTACAGGATAATGTCAGGATATCTCCAGGGAGGAAACACTGACATGAACTTTACATGGGAACGTCTCCATGAACCCTAAAGAAGAAAATAAAAATAAAACAAAACAACAACAACAAAAACCCCATCCTCATGACTAACACTAGGCACCCCCCAAGAACTCAATAAAATGCCTGCCTTTTTTTTTTTTTTCTGTCTGTTAGTGGGCAGCCTGAATTTCCCCAAACCAGTGCTATTCCTTTTCCTCAACCCTTTTATCTTCCCATTAAAACTTCGGCCTGAGAGTTTGCACTCAGCCTCAGTTTATATTTCTTGGTCACTGGGACCAATTCCCTTGTGCACTACTGGTATCACAAGGTTACTTAGCATGGTAGAATGTGCATTTGATTCCATCACTCCTAGGCTGATAGCCACACCTTTCTGTAAACTGCGTGTCATCCAACATGATCTCCCATGACGTTTCCAACTGTTTATTCCCAACCTTTCCCCTTATCTCCTTCTTGGGTAAACTTTAAAAGATGCTTCTTATACCTTTTGCAATCTGTCCTGTGATAAGAAATCTACGATTTTATAGTTGTGATTTCAGAATAAACCCTTCAACCTGTACTTTATTTTCCCTTCATACAATTTCTACTCACACTAGGCTTGACTCACTTGTATTTGGAAGCAGAAGCAGGATTCCTGCTCCAAACCCCCTTCTTTGGATTACAGGTCTGATGCTAGCAAAAGTAAATTAATTAATAAAAATAAAAAATAAACTGCCTCATGTTATTTGTGTTCCCCACGTATCTGTCAGCTTGTCATGCTGTGGGGGCTTGCATATTGCTGTGATGCTGAAAACTATGCCACCGATATGTAAGATAGCAGCAGGGCCACCCATGGTGGCCAGATTTCAGCTGAGCTTCCAGACTAAGACAGATTAGGGAAGAGGACCTGGCACCCCACCTCTGAAACAATTAGCCATTGAAAAGCCTCTAAATAGCAGAGGAGCCTGTCAAATACAGTGCTGCAAAATGAGCATCCTGGGTGGGGAGGCACTCAAGAAACTGCTAGGGAAGAGTTGCCTTCTCAAAATAGAGTGGACTTTCAGGACAGGAATAGAGTAAAGCCCTGAGACCTCCTTTTGCTGATGTGGCATGACTCAAAATGAGAAGAAACATTGGCTGCAACAGTGGGCTCAAACATAAAAAGATTGTGTGCATGGCAGTGTATTGGGTAGTGTTTCATCCTTCTATATTTAGGTAGGGCTGGGGTTTAGCTCTGTTGGTAAAGTGCTGCTCTGTGCTCTCTGAGGCCCTCAGTTCAATCCCAGCACTGCAAAAATAGCAGCCCACTCCCAAAACAATTCCAGAAACAATCAGCCATTGAAAACCCTGTGAGTGGCAGAGAAGTACTGACGTCTTTGCATGGCAAAGTGTTAGGGAGTGTTTCTTTCTATTGTACGTAGGGTCACTATGGGTTGTACCTGACTCGATGGCACCTAACAACAATAGCGTATTATTTATGTAGTGCCTCATAGTTTACAGCCTGCAGCCATAGCACTGTGGCCTCTGATCCTGTCAGATCTCAGAAGCTAAGCAAGGTGCAGCCTGGTTAGACCACCTGGGAACACCAGATACTGTAGGCTTGGGAGAAGGACTGGAAACTCACTAAAAAAATCAATCTGCCATTGAAAACCCTATGAATAGCCGAGAAGCACTGACAATAGTGTTTCCATGTTGTACCTAGGGTCACTATGAATTGAACACCGATTCGATGGAACCTATCAACAACAACAACATAGTTTACAAAAAAGGTTTCTGAAAGTTTCTCAGTTGAACTTCACTATACCCCTGAGAGTTATGCTGGTGAAGAAACTGAACCAAGCTTAATGAGGTTACATGGCCAAGGTGACCCAGCTAGAAAATGGTAGGGCTGAGCAAAGAAAATGAAATCCAGTTCTTCAGGCCTCAGGGACAGAATGTTTTGTGCCAGTGCAGAGAGAGCCAGTAGAAATTGAATTTTCTCTGTTTTTATCAGTAAAGTTGACATCATTGGGGACATAGTATCTCAGAATAATACAGTCTCGAGGAAAATTTGTAGGTTTGATAAAGGAGAATATTTCCCAAACAATCCTTGCTAAGAAACCTGGACTCACAACTTTAGAACCAGAAAGACTTCAACAAATGTAAGGCAAACTATGATGTGATTTTGACACTAGGACCTGAGGTTTGGAAAGATAATGAAATGCCTTGCCACTTTGTGGGCATAATTTATTCATGTAATTCTATACCTTTTGGGGTCAGAAGTATCAGCCATTTTAAAAAAGATTGTGTGTTCTGTAGATGTTGGGTAAAAGTTCTAATATATTAATTTGGCCACTAGTTAATATGCTGTTCAAATCATTGTTTAGTTCTATCAGTTGCTGAGAAAAGAGTGTTAAAATCTCCAATTGTGGCTATAGACTTACCTGTTTCTCCCTTTAATTCTGTCAATTTTTGCTTTGTGTAATTTCAAGTTCTGTTATTAGGTGCATGGTCACTTATTACTTGTCTTTCTGACCATGAGTCTCCTTTGCCATTATGAAATGTCCATCTTTACATCTGGAACTACTCTGTGTCTGGAAGTCTATTTTATTAATTTAGCTAGTTCACTTCTCTGTGCTTAGTGCTTTTCTTCCCCCTTTATTGATAAATGTGGGATACAGAATAATATAGCATTTGCTTTTTCCACTGTGCAACTATTATACCACTTTTGGTTATACTTTCATCAGGTTACAAAATTTATGGAAACTTTTTATTAATATGTAGTAAAACTTGTATGCATTTATGGGTTATATTCTCCATTTTTCCCTTGTACTCATGAAGTTGCATCACTTACATTGAGATTATCCTCTCCTTTATCCTTTTACATTGTTTCCCCTCTCCTTCCCACCTTCTACAATCTTTGCTTCCTTTTGCTAGTCCCCTCCCTCCTTCTTTCTACTCTGCTTATATTTTCTCTTCTTAGCTAAGTTTAGCTGATCATTTTAATATATGTGCTTATGTATAGGTTTTTTCCTCCTTTAAGATTCAGCTGCCATATATGAGTGAGAAGAAAAGATATTTCTCTTTTTGAGCCTGTGTTCATTCTCTTAAGGTGATCCATTTTGCTGCAAATAACATTACTTCATTCTTTTTTATTGTTGACTAATATTCTATGGCCTGTGGCCATAGCTCTGCGGCATCTGATCCCGTCAGATCTCAGAAACTAAGCAGGGTTGAGCCTGGTTAGTACTTGGATGGGAGACTGCCTGGGAACACCAGGTGCTGTAGGCTTGGGAGACGGACCTGGCAACCCACTTCCAAAAATCAATCCGCCATTGAAAACCCTATGAACAGCAGAGAAGCACTGACAACAGTGTTTCCCCTGTTGTATGTAGGGTTGCTATGAGTTGGATACTGACTCGACGGCACATAACAACAACAACAATATTCTATAGTGTATATGTACCAAATTTTTTTATCCATTCTTTTGTTGGTGGGCATCTTGGTTGGTTCCATATCCTTGCAATTGTGAAGAGTGCTGCATTAAATATGGAGATGCAGGTGTCTCTGTGATATAATGACTTGTCTCTTTTTGGGTATTATTCCCAGGAGTGGTTTGGCTGGGTCATATGGCAGTTCTATTCTTGGTTTTCTGAGGTATCTCTATATTGTCTTCCAAAGTGGTTGAACTAATTTATAGTCCTACCAGCAGTATAAAAAGCTTCCTTTTTCTTCTCATCCTTACCAGTTTTTGTTATTATTTGTTTTGTTGATCTTGGCCATTTTTACTGGAGTTAGAATCTCAGAGTTGTTTTGAGTTGCATTTCCCTAATGGCTAGGGATATTGAGTATTTTTTCATGTGTTTCTTAGCCCTACAAGCTTCTTAATTTGAGAACTGTCTATTCATTTCCTTTGACCACTTGTGCATTGGGTTATTTGTTGTCTTGGGATTTATTTTCTCAAGATCTTGGTGCCACTTCCTGGGTGATTAGTCTTGTTAAGGAAATATTTTCCTATGTGTATATGTTGGAGCATGTTTCCTATCTTTTCTTCTAATAGTTTTAAGATTACTGGTTTTATGTTGCGGTCTTACCCATTCCAAAGTGACTCTCATGCAAATTGGGAGATATGGGTCTATTTTTATTTTTCTGCAGATGGATATCCAATTTTCCCAAAACCATTTGTTGAAGAGGCTATCTTTTCTCCATTGAGTATCCTTATCTCTTTTGTCAAAGATGACTGTAGTTGTGTGGGTGTATCTTTGGATTTTCAATTCTGTTCCATTGATCTTCAAGCCTATTTTTGTGCCATTACCAAGCTGTTTTTGCTACTATAGCCCTGTAGTATACTTTTCTACTGGGTTACTTTCAACCTTTACCACCCACTCTGAATTAATACATTTAAATTCCTGTTTATATAACAGCCTTTTATGAATTTTATTAGTTTGAATAAGATATTGAGAATATGATTAGCTCTGGGTGAATCAATAAGAGGAAATCTTTGAACCAAAAAAGTCAAGATCAGGTGCACATGCCCCAGCTTATACAAGTGGCCTCTGACCCATGTTAAAAATCTCATCATCTGAGCTCTCCATTTTTCTTTACTCTTCCCATTTAGGCTTTCACAAAGTCCTCACAAATTTCCCATTGCCATCTATTTCTTTTCCTCTCCAGAAGTTAAACATGAGTCTGTGACCTTGTCACCTTCATCCATAATCATTAAAGTTTTCTTCACTCAGACATTTCTGCCTCTCATTTCTCAAACCAAAAAGCACAAGCAGAAAATATCACTGAGTTCTTTCTTTTCCTGGTACTTTCTCTTCAGTGCTCCTTTTGTTTCTTTTTTAACTCCTTGGTTTGGTAAACTTTCCTGTATGCCTGTTGGAATAGCTCACCTTTTTTCATATTCCCCTTTCCTCCTTCAAATCCTTCCATAAAACTCACTTCTTTCTACTGGTCTCCCAATTGTTTTCCTCTTATCCAGCTACATCAACTCAACAAGATATCTCACTATTTATTCAGTGTTTTGTTTATGTCTAAATCAGACAGTTAATGCCTTGAGGCTGGGGTTTAATTCTCAGAGTTCTGTGTTTTGCAAAATGCCATCTGCACTTAGCGCACTGTATAAATAATAAATAATCAGACCAAAGAATCAGTAAATGAGTGCCAGATCACTGATTAGCATAAATACTCAACACATAGAGTTGCCTCCGCTGCTGCTGTTGCTGAGACAAAAACTTTTTCTCCAAGAAAAACAGAGCAGTGCAAAGGAAACTTGGAAGAGATCCTTGGTCACAATTCAATTTGGACGAGGTAGAGAACAAAGTGACTGTGGAGAGGAAGGTTCCCAGGACCCCTTCTTGTTCTGTCTCTTAAAGAACTTTCATGAGGACTGAGAGTTCTCTCTAGATATTATTCTTCCTCTGCACCCTGACACAATACCTGATAAGAAGTAAGCACATAATAGGTATGTTTCTTGAACTATTCCCCTGAACATAAAAAATTTACATTTAATTCCTCTCAATGCCTAGCTTTAGAATTATTCTTTGAGATAGATCCTCATTGTTGATTAATTTCTAGACATATCCAATTGTCAAGGGAATTGGATTGCTACATTAAACCATATGGGATGGGATTTGGCTCAGTGGGTAGAGCGCTGCGCTGCAGTCTCTGAGGTCCCAAGTTCAATGCCCAGCACCGCAAAAAATGGGAGAAGGACCTGGCAATCCACTCCCAAGGCAATCCCGAAGCAGTCAGCCATTGAAAACCCTATGAGGGTCGCTATGAGTCAGATACCGACTCGACGGCACCTAACAACAACAACAACAGAAATCACAATTTGATGCTCAAAACAATAGCAAATTATGTACAATACTCTCTGGTTAAGAAAGCAGATGGATATATATATATATATGTAATACACGGGGGCTGGGGTGTAGCTCAGTTGGTAAATTGCTGCTCCACATTCTCTGAGGACACAAGTTCTATCCCCAGCACTGCAAAATTGGAAGAAGGATGTGGCAATCCACTCCCGAAGCAATCCTGAAGCTATTGGTCAATGAAATCCCTATGAGAGTCACTATCACTCAGATACAGCTCAACCTTCAGGACACCTAACAACCACAATGTAATATATGGTGCTGGGGTTTAGCTCAGTTGGTAGAGTGCTGCTCCATACTCTCTTAGGACCTGGGTTCTATCCCAAGCACTGCAAAAACGGGAGAAGGGTGTGGCAATCCACTCCCTGAAATACTCTGGAAACAATCAGCCATTGAAAACCCTATGGGGGGCGCTATGTGTCAGACTTGACTCAAGGGCACCTAACAGCAACGTGTAATATATATTTTTATTATGTATGTAAAAATTTTCATTTGCTGTAAGGCTTTTGTTAGGAAGAAAGTGTTAGGGATATGGTTTACAATACACCTTTTGGGCTACTTAAAGAATATTTTCTGAAGATGGCTTAGTGCTTCTTTAAGGGATTCTGTACCTATGAACCAGTTGAAGTCTAGGAGTTGGTTGAGTCTCTATTGTGGTGATTCAACTCAGACACGAGTTGAGCAGATCTAAAGCTTTTCTGCATTTGCGGATTGAGACTACAGCTGGGCATGGTGGTGCATACCTGTAATCCCAGTACTTCCGAGCCTGAGGCCAGGTGGATCTCAAATTTGAGGCCAGCCAGGGCTATACAGTGAGACTTTGTCTCAACCCCCCCCCCAAAACAACAAAACAAAACAAAACAAAACAAACAAACAAATACCCACAGGGCTAGGGATATAGCTCAACGGCAAATTGCTTACTTTGCATGTGCAAGGCCTCAGGTTTGATCCCCAGCACTGCAAATAACAAACAAAACAAAAAAGACAAAAGCAAAACAAAGACTTTCATCTGTTGAGTTCTAGAGTCACCCAAGTTAACTACATGATATCAGTGACCTCTGAGGTTCAAACGTTCTGTTTATTTCTTTGGTTCTGTTGCCCATGACAGTAACCACATCCATCTTGTTTTTGGTGATTAATTCTGCCACTTGGCCCCTGACACCCTGAGATCTAATCACTCACACTGAATCAGGGGACTAGTTAGAGATCGCAGATACTGGAGCCCCCTTTGTGTATATATTTCCTACAGACTTGGCAAATAGTATGTCCTCTGAACTCTTTTGTTGTTGTTGTTGTTAGGTGCCGTCGAGTCAGTATGCGACTCATAGTGACCCTCATAGGGTTTTCAATGGCTGACTGTTTCAGGATTGCCTTGGGAGTGGATTGCCAGGTCCTTCTCCTATTTTTGTGGTGCTGGGAATTGAACTCGGGACCTCAGAGACTGCAGCACAGCACTCTACCAACTGAGCTAAATCCCAGCCCCTGAACTCTTTGGGGGGGCATATTTCAAGGGGGCAGGTCTTAAACGGTAAGTCTTCTGTTTTCAGATCTTGTTAAGCCTTTGGATACTTTCTTCTATAAGTTTTCTCAAACTTTTTAGTCTCAGACTCCTTATATTCTTAAGAATTATTGCAAACTCCAAAGAGTTATTATCCATTTGAGTTATCTTTATTTATTGTTTACCTTACTAAAAATTACAGCTGAGAAGTATAATAAATATTCCTTTCATACAATACCAAAACTTGGTCAATAACATTTTCTTAAAGATTAATTACAATATGGAATTGAAATTACATCTGTGGGGCATTGCCCTGCTGCTGAGTTCACTCAGACCGTGAGTGGGAACCTGCCTCTGGAGACCCATTGTCTGGTAAGGGTGAGCCAAGAACTGTGTCACCCAGAAAGGAGGTTTATGCCCACAGCTACTCTGAGAAGCCTTGAAAAAGGCAGGCTCAGAGATTTATGCCCACGGTGCCTCCTTGCTTCTTTCCTCTAGTGAAGACACCAACTCCAAGTGCTCAGCTCAATACAGCTCTTTATTGCTTCATCTGTCCTTGTCGGTGGAATGGACTCAGAATGCTCCATGCACTTTTCTTATATTCCCTTCAGGGGCTAGCCAAGGACCAATCAGAGATTGCCACTTCATATGGGCCTTGGCCAATCAGGGGAGACATGCAAATTTGGGTTTGTAAAAGGGACCAATCAGGGGTAGTTCCTGAACAGTCCAATCAGGAGCTATTTGATGGTTTAGAAACAGCCAGTCAGGTGTCGAGGTATCTGAGGAGAGGAGTTGGACTCCAGAGCCATCTTTGGAAGCTTGATGCCCAGGAGTTCCTGGATGTAGGGCAAAGGTTACTCCCCAGGGAATGAGTCTCAGACCTCCATGTGGGCCAGATAGGCCCCAGGGTGAATTGCCTCTCTAGGCGGTGCCTTACAAACGTCAATGAAATTTTTTTTATACTGATAAAACTCATTAGTCAATCTTGAATTTAAATATATCTTTTATGAGTTTGTAACGCCATGCGCTGGTCATTTGCAAAATACTGTTCACTGAGCTATGCAGATTTCCTAAACGTTGATACATTTCATTGCATAAGATTAGAAGTCACATTTGTTGATATCAGAAAAGTTGTCAAAGCTTGTAGTGGCAGATACATGTTTTCCATAACTCATTTTCACTTGAGAGTTCAAATTTTTATCATAAAAAATGCTGCCATTTGTTATATTGTGGTAAGGCTCACATTATTCATTTTAAAGAAAATATCTATAGTCATTCTTTCAGGTAAAAGGAAAAAAGAAATGAAAAAAGAAAAACTGGGTCATTTAGCTCACAACTCAAGTATGCACAGAAGTGGTTATTCTCAAACAGCCATCATACTGCAGTACATAGACAAAGTGCTTTACAGGTATTTTCCATTTCACTGTACAGAAGAGTAAAAAGATGTGATTTCAAGTATTGAAATTTAACATAATTATATTTTTGTTGCACCATTAGGATATTCTTAAGTGAAATTTGCGATCTCCTTTTTTTTCTGAGTGCATAGTAGAGAAGACTACAGTGAGTTCCTGGACAATTTGGTGGTGTTGCCTTGATTCTTGATTCTAACGCACTAGTAGCTTTACTCATTATTGCTTTTACACCATCAGTGGAACTATCAACATAGTACAAAATGGCAAATAATATTCTAGGATTTTCATGAAAATAATTTCAATCTTAGGTACTATTTGAAATGGTGTTGGGACAGCCATAGCCAGTGGACTACTTCTTAAGAACTGCTACTTTACAATGTACCAGTGGGTTATGGCATTTTATCTAGGGCATATTAATTTATTTGCATACACGTTTCAATAAACCTACCCCTGTCACAGCCATTCCCAGCCACTCTGAGCTGCTCAAGCTAGTACTTTGAATCCACAGTCTGTGTGTAGTACACCCATATCATAGCATTAGGCCATACCTGATATACTTCTGGCCTGCAGCCGTAGCCCTGTGGTGTCCAATCCTGTCAGATCTAAGAAGCTAAGCAGGGTTGGACCTAGTTAGTACTTAGAGGGGAGACCACCTGGGAACACCAGGTGCTGTAGGCTTGGGAGAAGGATCCAGCAACCCACTCCCAACAAACAGTCTGCCATTGAAAACCCTATGATTGGCAGAGAAGCAGTAATAATAGTGTTTTACCTGCTGTACATAGGGTCTCTATGAGTTGGATACCAATTCAATGGTACCTTGGAAGCAAGAATGGCCAGACTGCGTCTTACATATTTCGGACATGTAGTCAGGAGAGGTCAATCCCTGGAGAAGAACATCATGTTTGGAAGAGTGGCAGGTCAACACAAAAGAGGAAAACCCTCCACCAGATGGATTGACACAGTGTCTGCAACAATGGGCTTAAACATAAATAAGATGGTTTGCCTGGCACAGAATCGGGAAGTGTTTCGATCTGCTGTACATAGGGTTGCTATGAGTTGGACTCGACTCAACGGCACCTAACAACAACAACAACAACAACAACAACAACAACAACAACAACAATATACTTCTGTCCTTCTAATCCATCGCCCTCAGGATCTATTCCCATACATTTCCCCAAGCTTCTGTCAATAAAAATGGGCAAAACTGTGTGATTGTTTTGTATGTATTACATCTTCTCATGAAACATCAACTCTGTATATTATGTTTTTCTAGCAGTTCTGGGCCTGCAGCCATAGCCCTGTGGCATCCGATCCCGTCCGATCTCGGAAGCTAAGCAGGGGCAGGCCTGGTTAGTACCTGGATGGGAGACCACCTGGGAACACCAGAAGCTGTAGGCTTGGGAGAAGGACCTGGCAACCCCCTCCCAAAAATCAATCTGCCATTGAAAACCCTATGTACAGAGGGTCACTATGAGTCGGATACTGACTCAACGGCACCTAACAACAACAACAACAAGCAGTTCTGGGGTGTTGGACTCAGGGTCTCCCATACGCTAGGCAAGTGCTCTACCACTGAGCAGAACCCCAGACCTTTTTAAAAATTAAAAAATAATTTAAGACAGGGTCTATTGCTAAGCTGTGTAGGTTGTCTCTGGCCTTGAACCTGTGACTCTCCTGCCTCAACCTCCTGAGTCACTGGCATCTCTGGCTTACTCAGAGTGAGGATTTTTTTTTTTTTGGCAGTACTTGGGGTTGAACCAAGGGCCTGGAACTTGCATGCTTTGCAGGTGCTGGACCACTGAGCTGCACCCCCAGCCCTTTTTTTTTTTTTTTTTTTACTTTTTGAGACAGAGTCTCACTAAGTTACACAGACTGCCTCTGGTCTCAAACTCAGGATCTTCCTGCCTCCGCCTCCAGAGCCCCTGAGATTTCAGGTGTGTGCCACCACACCCGGCTATAGTAAGGATTTTTAACAGAGGTTAAGCTTTTGATACATGTAGGCTGGTTAAGTGATCTGTTTAAGCATCATAATTCTATATTTGCTGTTGGAACCAAAGTCACCAGGGCCAGGAAAGAAAAATAGATATGTTAGGAGAAAGCAGATATTTGGCAAGTGCTTACTATTATATTCTGCCTGCTCTTCTGAGCTCCAGAGTAATGTCCTTTTTCCACCTGGTCATCACTGGCCTTGCTGGCATTCGTGGCTAGTCAGTGGTTGGCATAATGCTTACCCAAGTCTCTCTTGGTTGCAGTGGGGATAGTAACCTTCCCTGGCAGTCTTGCCTTACTTTTGGACCTCTCTGTAATTGAGCTAAGACCATATGATATATTTGGCCTCAATCTAGTTGTTTCTGCCTGTTAAATGTCCCCCTAGGGCTTTGGCAAATTCTCCAAGTATATTTGAGTTTGATTTGAGTTTTGCCTGCCATGAACAACTAAAAGTAGCTTAAGAAAGAAAAATTGGTGTTCCTTTCTCTGATTAACAACACTGTTGTACTAGGTTTGCTTTAAAGTAATGTGTTACCACAATAACAACTACTACTGTTGCTTTAAAGTAACCTATCCACATTGACCTAAGGGCAGCCTGACAGGAAGTATCCTTCTAGAGTCCCACTGAGAAGCCAGAATAAAGATCTCTTTTCTCAGAACTCAATTAGGTATTTCTAACATACTCCTGCTGTCATAGCTCATGTTATGTGTGTGTGTGTGTGTCTGTGTGTGTGTCTGTGTGTGTGCATGTGCATGTACACAAGGGAGAAGAGGAGAGAGAGAGAGAGCACAATAGTGCAAGCATGAGCACATAAATGACTGTTCTGCAATCAGTAGCATGCTCAGTCTGTGTAACAGAAGGCCCTGGTTTATAGCACTTGCCTATTTCTGCGGTGTAAATATTTCCATCATAAATGATTTCAAGCTACTGATGATTTAACAACCTGCCCAGAAAATTTCAGAATATTTAACAAGAGCTCTTTCTAACTAATCTAAGCTGACTCCAGTATTCCACTGCTTGGATTCTTCCCTTACCTACTTTCATTTCTCTCTCATTTACTCATTTATTTTTATCTTCTCACAAATCCCCAGACAGAAAGAGTGGACTTTCTTTTCTTTCTAAGGTATTGTATCCTTCTACTATGGAGTGGTATGCCTCTTGGCTTGGGAGACATATCTTATAATTTATAATCCAATCAGGACTTTTTGAGGAGTGAAAGGGTGTGCTCAATTATACGTCAGAACAATAAAAATAAACTAGGACTAGAAAATATAACACATGCTTTCCTTCTTCATGACTTAGTCTTCATAATCAAGAATTGTATCTTCTGGAAAATGTGGGAAATATTCTATGATCTGATTTCTCTGTGCTTCCTTCCTAAAGCAATTTAGAAACTTGTTTTTCTCATCCAACTCTGATTTTTAAGGGTGTTTTCTCTGAAATAAGCCTCCAATGTGGAGGACTATGAAGAAACATGTACATGTTTAATATTTCCACACCTTTCTCTGCCAATACATACAGGTCTCATTATAGGTCATTGAAAGGAAAGTCCTGTCTTTGAAGTCATATTGGGGTACAAATTCAGCCATCAAATAGCATATGATTTTGAGCAAGTTTCTTAATTTCTTGGGGTTTAAATTTCCTACTCAGTAATTGATGGCCGGTTCAACTCAAGTTTAATGTCATTACCAACTCTTCTTAAGTTACCCAGGACTATTTTGACTTTAAAACTAAAATTCTGTATTGCAATGATGCTGTCAGTCCCTGGGAGACTGGGATAGTTGGCCACTCTTCAGCCAACTAGAGTTGTCATGAAGCTTGCATGTCACAAGAGCCTATCTTGTCTAGATGGAGCAGCTCTCCTCAGTGTAGAGTGAGGCCAGAGGATAATGGTGTAGTAAATGTTTTCAGACTCGCTTGGCTCTGGGTCTCTATAGTTCCACTTATTTCCAACTCTGCAGGGACCCCCCATCTGTTTGGTGGACATGTCTAAGGATGATGAGCTGGCCCATTACATCATCTTAGTTACACAATGAGTTATTAGGCACAAAGTAAGATTTTGAAAATTGGCCCTTGATAATCCTTCTTCCTCCATACTAGTCCTCCAACATGTGCATTTAAAGAAAGAAAGCCTCTGCACTCCTCTGGCCAATGACAAGCCCTGTTGCCCCAGGTGAACCTGACTTTCCCTTGTGGCTCTGTTGGAGAAATCACGAGAGGCAGCAGGATAATCAAACTATAGATTCCAGCCATCCCTCTGGGGACTAGCCTGGCGCTGTTCTCTCTCAAAAGCTGTGTTTATCCTGGCTTAATAAGAATCTCTCTTCTTAAAATATAACGCGAGTCTTAGGCTGATGACAGGCGTTGGCCGGCAAGTGCAGAACTGCGTCTTCCATTCCCTGAGAAGGTGCAGCTGGTGTGGCCACCAGGCAAGTTTCCCTCTGAGTGAGAGGTGCGACCCTGACAGGTAGGAAAATAGCTCTACAGGGGCCTGTTTGGTCTCAGGGACTCATTCCAACTCTGACACCTCCACCTTGGCTGCCCTGTTATGTGAGGTGGAATAAAATGACTCTCACAGAGGCAAGGCTCAGGATGACATCAATTTTCCATCTGGAAGGAATTGAAATTACCAGCTTATTTTTTGGTAGTCTCCTAGGGAGTAAAGGTTGTGATTTAAAATTATGAACAGAGACTAGTTCTGTCACCATGGCAGAAACAAAACAAAAACAAAAACAAAAAAACTTGGTGCAGTGGTACATGCCGATAATCCCACTGACTCAGGAGGTAGAGGCAGGAGGATCACCATTTTGAGGCCAGAGGCAGTGTGCATAACTTATCGAGACCATGCCTCAAGATTTAAAAAAACAAATGGGGCTGGAGGCTTATTTCAGAGAAAACTACTGGTGCATCCCAGTAGTTGAGCGCTTACAAAGTATGTGGGAGATCTTGGGTTTAACCCCCAAGTATCATAAATAAATAAATAAATAAATAAATAAATAAATAAGTAAATAAATAAATAAATAAAATTAGGACTTGGAATTCAATTTAGGATAAATAACACTTTTTTCCCAATTACACCAGCTGGCACATACACAGCATCTTCATTATCAACTCTTCAACCACACATTCCTTTTCTAAGCTGTCAGGTCCTTCATAGTTAGAATTAACAAATCTAATTCTTCCTAAAACAATACATATGCAATGTGCTGGAGGGGAAGGAGAGGTTAATCAGCTGCAGTTCTCCCTTTAATTCCATCTGCCTCCCCTTACCTGGGAGTAAGTCATATTGGAGGTAGCCATGGGAAGGCCCAGGGCTAGGAACCAACACAACACCTGGCACACAGCAGGGAAAATAGGAGAGATCAGGTGCTGGCTGCAGCATTTAACTAGCTATGGGACTTCTGTCAGGAGAAGGATGTGGCAGCCCACTCCTGAGGCAATCCTGAAACAACCAGTCATTGAAAACCCTATGAGGGTTGCTATGACTGGACAGCACCTAATAGCAACAGGACCTCTGTGTCATTTTACCTCTTTGGAAGTGAAAGAGTTGCATTGAGTAATCTCCAAGGCCCTTCCATCCCAAGAGCCAATAAATTCTATGCATCAGCACCTTCTTCCTCTTCCTCTTCTTTTCTTCATGGTCCTTTCTGCCTCTCCCTAGAAACTGAACAGGCTGATAGGATGGCTGTGGTGGGGAGGAATGGGGTGGAGATTAAGGCTGGCTGGGGTGAAGCACAGATGTTCCCTTCCTTCCCTTCCTCAGGTCCTGTTCTCAACAGGAACCTCCCCTTGATACCATATGGCTTTGCCCTCTTCTGTAGATGGGCTCCAGCATGGCCCCATTGTCCCTTCTTATGGGATTTAGCTCAGTTGGTAGAGTGCTGCGCTGCAGCCTCTGAGGACCCAAGTTCAATTCCCAGCACTGCAAAAATGGGAGAAGGACCTCACAATCCACTCCTAAGGCAATCCTGAAACAGTCAGCCATTGAAAACCCTATGAGGGTCTCTATGAGTCAGATACCTACTCCATGGCACCTAACAACAACAACAACAACATGTTCCTTCTAAGTCCATCATTTGTACCCTTTGGGAAGTATCTCTGTACATTTACTGGCTGTAAACTGTCTGTCTGCAAGCGAAGTCTGGTTTGTAGCATTTGTCCATTTTCATGGCTTAAATATTCCCTTTGTGTTCAATTTCAAGCTGACAATAGTTTAACAACCTGCTCAAGAATTTTCTGAATGTTTAACAACCTGCTGTCACAAGCCAACCTGAGCCAATTCCTCTGGCCTGGCATCAATTTTAAGTAGGACCCAGACCTGCTGCTGCTTTCACCAGACCATGGTGGCAACACAATGCAGTGCACATGGCGGGAACACCAGCAAAGCTCTTGGCAGAGTGTCTTCATCCCTGGACCAGTGCAATCCTCCTCACTTTCAGCATATGTCTTATGGAAAGCAACTGCCATAGTTTTCCAGATCAGTCTTAGTTCTAGTTCCCATCTATTCTACTTATTGTGGGATTCTTCTCAGGTCACCAATTTGACTGGTTTATTTTATTTCTGCTCTTTTCCTGTCCTGATGCTTACATCTTTAATGCACAAACACATGTGCATAAAAAGAAAATAGCATCTATGCTTCCCTGTTTTTCTTTTAGAAAAGAGAAAATTCTTCTAGAGCTAGAGCAAACGGTATGACCTCTGCCTCACCCTGGAGTCCTCTTGTGGTCCATGTGAGACTGTGATCTACTCAAGGATTCCTTCCTCAAATGCTATGTGTGCATGGCAATCTTGGGGAACTGACAGTCAGGTTGGGAGAAGATCAGAGACCAATCTGCTGTTACTAGATAGAGCTTTTTTTGGGGGGGGGTAACTAGGGGCTGAACCCAGGTCCTCATGAATGATTTGCAAGCTCTTTACCACTGAGCTGCACCCTCAGCCTGTCAGCAGGTTATTGCCTGCCCTGAGGAGTTCCCTTTCTTGTGACCTCCACTCAGGGGAGATGTTTGGTCCTTGGCTCCATCATCAAAAATAATTTAAGGACAAGTCAGCAGGAGAGTGAAGCAGTTTGAAGTTTATTAGGTAAAGGAAATGGATAGTACACTTCAGAGTGAGCATGGGTGTCTAGAGACAGCGGTGCACCCGAGTGCTTTTACAATAACTATATACATGATCTTGTGTCTTTTATTAACTAAGTTTAATGATTAAACAAAGTTTAAAAATTAAGTAGAGACAAAAAAGTTCACTACAAGAAAAGGCAATGTGAGCTAGTTTACCTATTCCTCTTATTCTAAAGAATTTCCTTGTGTAAGTTAAATTGTAAGGTGATTTTATGGGGTGCAGTTTTTCAGCTTGGGGATAGGAGGATTTAGTAATGTTAACTCAAAAGTCATAATATTCAGGGCCTAAGTAAACACAGACTATTTGATGTTTCCAACACTCTTGTTTGAGCACCCCTAGGGAGACGAGAATTGTCTCCACATAGGCAATCTTTACATATCTATTTAGTTAAGTGCTATTGTTTCTCAACTAGTGGGGGTTGTGAGCAGATTTCTTGAGTTAAAGCTGTTGATTCTCAGTCAGTGGGAGATGTCATTAGATTCCAGAGTTGGGGGGCTTCTCTCCTTTCTGATGTTCCCCTTAAATTTTCTGTCCTTTATCCTGTCTAGGTCTGTTAACTAATTCTAGCCCATCACCTGGTTTGGTGAGATTCTTAGGGAAGCCGTGGTTTCTATGCAGGCGGTTCTCACAACAGCTTCTGTTTTGATTGTGCTAGAATTCTCAGCTGATAAGACTCAGACCATAGAGCCCGGCAGTGGTGCATGCCTGTAATCCCAGTGGCTCGGGAGGCAGAGGCAGTAGGATTGCAAGTTCAAGACCAGAGGCAGTCTGTGTAACTTAGTGAGTCCCTGTCTCAAAAAAGTTTAAAAAATGGGCTGGAGGCAGCAGCTCAGTGGTCCAGCACTTGCAAAGCATGCAAGCGCGAAGCCCTGGGTTCAACCTCCAAACCTCCAAAAAAAGGCTCAGACCATGTCCCAGGGTGAAAAGCCTTTTCCTTCCCATGTCTCCCAAATTTTCTCTTTCTATCCTGCCTCAAGCCCATATTTTACTTTTTATTTTGAAACAGGATCTCGCTAAACTCCACAGGCTGCTTCTGGCCTTGAACCTGTGATCCTCTGCCTCAGCCTCCCCAGTTGCTGGGATTACAGGCCTGCACCACCACAATGTGGCCTGCTGAGCCTTTTCAAAGCTTTAATTGATTGAAAAGCCCACCTCTGTTGGACTCTTTCCTCTTTTAGCTCTGTTTGGTTTAACTTTACCTTAACATTATTATGTAAGTTTGCTCTTGAGGGCTGTTCTGGTTATGGCTCTGGGACAAAATGTCCCTCTTCCAGGCAGAGATTTGGTATTTCATCTGGAGCCAGCCCTGACTTTTCTTTTGGCTATAATGTAAGTGTGAAACTATGAAAATGAACAGCACAAATAAGGTTTTATGGCTTTCTCCAACAACATAGAGAGCCAGGATAGGCAATAACAGAATTCATTCATTCACTTTCCTTTCCTATTATTTTGATTTTAATTTCTCTTCCAGAATAAATATTTCACAAATTTCTTCATTTCTATGGAGTTGGAGGAAATGAATAATTTTGGCTGAGGTAGCTGAACACTGTTCTACCCTGGCTGTTCTGGCCTGTGGAGGTTAGTGTTGGGATTATGATTCTTACCAGGCAGTAGAGCAAGGACTAAATAAAGACAGAAATGAGGTTGCTGAGTTGGGGTCCAAGGTTAGGAAAACCAAGAGCAGACCTTATAGGTTATAGCTGAGGCACTAGAAGAGATGAACTCAGGACAACAGTAGGCATCTTCTGGTTACACTCATTCCCTGGAGCATGAGCCTTTCTCCAAGGTGAAAAAGCACAAGAAGATCTCTAGAAAGGAGGGAAGTCTTCAATGAAGTCATAAAGTTCTGTAGTCACATTCTTCATAGACTTCAAAGAGTTAAGAGAGGGCAACTGCAGATTAGGTTAAGGAACAGTGACTCACATGAGCACTCCATGGAGGCACATGGGAATCTTAAGAGGCCACAGCAGTGTCAGCCTGAAGCAAACTGATGCAATTTCTCTTGGCATCCTCTGCCTCTGCTATTCTATCATCTATTATGGAATGAATGTTTATGTCTCACTCAAATTCATGTGTTGACATTTTAACCCCTAATGGAATGGTATTAGGAGGTGGGGTCTTTGGGAAGTAATAAGAACAAGAGGGTAGAGCCCTTATGAATGAGGTTGGGTCCCTTTAAGAAGAGACTCCAGAGCTTTCTCTCTCTCTGGCTGTGACCATGTCTATCTGTCTGTCTCTGTCTCTCTCTCTAGTCTCTGTCATGTGAGGAAGCAAGACAAAGATGACTATCTATAAACCAGGAAGCAGATCTTCTGGCACCTTGATCTTGGGTTTCCTAGGCTACAGAACTTAGAGAAAAAAAGTGTGTTGTTTGAGCCTCCCAGTCTATGGTAATTTGTTATAGCAGTGATACCATCTTACTTTGTTTTTGAAGTTATACAATTCCCAACCATTGCCAGGGCCCTAAATAGTAAGACAATAAATCCTTTGAATCCTTGGGAGGGGGAGGGAGAAAGAAAAAAGAAAGAAAAAAAGAAAGAAGAAAGAGGGAGGGAAGGAGAGAGAAAGGCAGAAAGAAAGAAGAAAGAAAGAGGGAGGGAGGGAGAGAGAAAGAAAAGAAGAAAGAGAGAGAGAGAGAGAGAGAGAGAGAGAGAGAGAGAGAGAGAGAGAGGGAAATATAGAAGAAATAGAGAAAGAGTAAAAAAGGTTGCTTCCAGGAGAATGTGATCTGGTGATTTTGATAGTTTTTGCCTCAGATTTAGATGCAAATATTTTCTTCCTATTGCTTCTCCAATGATGTGTAAAACTGCCTGCATACCCTTTAAAAGACAGATCCCTTTCTTTCCCTTCTCATCATCATCCAAGGAAGTAAGACTGTGAGGAAGCAGTGCTGTGAAGATAGTATGTGGGAGGTAACCAAATGGCTGAGGAAGAAAGTGTGGAAGCTGCAGAAGTGGTGGGGAAACAGGCAGCTGGAAGGTTGGGGATTGGTTATATTTAGCAAATAAGTTAGTCATTTGAACAAATAGGTAGCTATATTTAGGACAGGCAGATCCATGTTTCTCACCATCTGAAGTAAGATTTACAAAGATAGAAATAGGAAAAACTAGAAAGATCCTCAGACATTGAATTAAAGTTGGAAGTAGTGGTTTGGATTTCTGAATTTTAAAACGTACATGAATAAATATAGAAATAGTTATAGATACATGTAGCAAAACACACATCCAGGTCTTAGACCTTATCTTTTAAGCATGTTGCTATTGCTGTTAGGTGCCGTCAAGTCGGTGTCCGACTCATAGAGACCCTCATAGGGTTTTCAATGGCTGACTGTTTTCCGGATTGCCTTGGGAGTGGATTGCCAGGTCCTTCTTCCATTTTTGTGGTGCTGGGAATTGAACTCGGGACCTCAGAGACTGCAGCGCAGTGCTCTACCAACTGAGCTAAATCCCAGCCCATCTTTTAAGCATATACTCTGTTAAAAGGAGCCAGGATGCCCTGGCTGATTGTAGGGCTAGGGCAAGAAAAGAGCAAGTTGAGCCTGAACTATCTGTGACAGAAAATAAAGAAGTGCTCAGAGATGGATTGTTTTGAGTATATTTATCTTTATATGTACACCTGGATTTTGCTATAAGAGCAACATTGTTGTTATTGTTAGGTGCCATCTACTCTGGTCTGACACATAGTGACTCTCATAGGGTTTTCTACGGCTGATTGTTTTGGGATTGCAATATTGAATAAGAAAGGAGAGTGGACATCCTTGTTTTATTCCTGATCTTAGAGGAAATGGTTCCAATTTTTCCCTGTTTAATATGATATTGGCTGCAGGTTTACCATATATGGCTTTTATGATGTTGAGGTATTTCTCTATTATGCCCATCTTCTCTAGGGTTTTTGTCATGAAAGGATGTTGCACTTTGTAAAGTCCTCTCAGCATCAATTGGGATGATCATGGGATGATTTCCTTCTGTAAGTCTTTTATATTGATTGATTTTCATATGTTAAACCAGCCTTGCATCTGTGGAATGAAGCCTACTTGATCATGGTGTATGATCTTTTTTCTGTGTTGCTGAATTCTGTTTTCCAGGATTTTGTTGTGATTGTTTGCATCAATGTTCATCAGTGTAATTGGTCTATAGTTTTTCTTTGAAGTTTCCTTGCCCGGTTTTGGTATCAGGCTGATGGTGGTTTCAATGAATGAGTTTGGGAGTGTCCTTTCCTTTTCTATTTTATGAAATAGTTTGAGGAGAATAGGTATTATTTCTACTTTGAG
The DNA here is from genome assembly GCA_007922755.1 of Pedetes capensis. Classification (NCBI taxonomy): domain Eukaryota; kingdom Metazoa; phylum Chordata; class Mammalia; order Rodentia; family Pedetidae; genus Pedetes; species Pedetes capensis. The sequence goes on along the minus strand of VMDO01000421.1, from coordinate 19,133 downwards.
TGTTTGATAGAATTCTGCTGTGAACCTGTAGGGACCTGGGCGTTTCTTTGTTGGGAGACCTTTTATTACCTTCTCTATTGTAGTGAATGTAATGGGTTGGTTTAAATTGCTTATGTGTTCCAGGCTTACTTTTGGCAGTTCATGTGTTAATTAACTTATCCATTTCTTCTGTATTTCCATTTTTTGGGGAGTACAGTTTCTCAAAGTATTCCCTGATGATCTTCTGGATTTCATTGGTATGGTAGTTATGGCCCCATTTTCATCTCTAATTTTTTAATTCTTTCTTTCTTCTTTCTTTCTTTCTTCTTTCTCTCTCTTTTTTTTTCTTTCTTTCTTTCTGTGAGACAGGGTAGGGGCATGTCTACTTTATTAATCTTATTGAAGAACCAACTCAGACTCATTAATTCTTTGATTTGTCTTTTTGGATTCTAATTCAAATATTTCTGCCTTGATCTCTATAATTTCTATCTGAGTGCTCCTTTTGGGATTAGTTTGTTTTTGGCCTTCTAATGCCTTGATATGTGTCATTAAGTTATTAAATTGGACCTTCCCTAACTTATTGATGAAGGTGCTCATAGCTATGAACTCCCATCTTAGAACTGCCTTTGCTGTGTCCCATAAATTTTGGTAGGATTTGTTCTCATACTAATTTGATTGCAGGAATTTTAAAATTTCTGCTCTGATGTCTTCAATAACCCATTGATCATTCAGCAGTATATTATTTAGTCTCCATAATTTGTAACATTTCTGATATTTTTGTTATTTTTGAGTTCTAGTTTTATTCCATTGTGATCTCTCCATCCATTTTAAATAACAATTTTGCTGGATATAATAATCTCAGTTGGCAATTATTTATTTTCAGGGCTTGAAGTATATCTTTCCATCCTTTCTTAGAAATTAGGGTTTGGGCTGAGAGGTCTGATATAATTCTGATGGGTTTTCCTTTGTAAGTGAGTTAGAGTCTTTCTCAAGCAGCTTTTAATATTGTTTCTTTGTTCTGTAATCTTGGTATTTTAATTATGATGTGTCATGGGATTTTTTTTGGGGGGGTCATGTCTGGTGTTCTAAATACCTCTTGTGTTTGTATGTCCATTTCTTTCCCCAGATTTGGAGATTTTTCTGCTATAATTTCACTAAATAAATTTTATATTCCTTTACTTTTTATCTCAGCTCCTTCTTCAATTCCATGGATTCTTAGGTGTGGTCTCTTGATCATGTCCCAAAGTTCTTGAAAATTGTGGTCATGTTCTTTTTTTTTTTTTCTTTTTTTTTTTGCTGATATCTGAATGTAATATTTCCTCAACCTTATCTTCCATTCCTGATATTTTATGTTCTTTGTCTAGTCTACTGGCAATGCTTTCCACTGTTTTTTTATTTGGTTGGGTTCTTCATTTCCTGTTTGTTTGTTTTTTTAAATCTCAATTTCATGGCTGGATTTCTCATTCATTTTGCTGACTTTGTCTTCTAAATTGTTGACTCTCTACCCTAAGTCCTGTGTTGATTTTCTTACTTCATTCATTTGCTTGTTTATGTCCTCTTTGAACTCATTGATCATTTTTGCAAGTAGACCATTAAATTCTTTGTCTTACATTTCCATTGTTTCAGTATCTTTGGATTCAGTGGTTAGGGAATCATGTTCTCTTGGAGGAGATGTGTTGCCTTGTTTTTTCATGTTTCTCATGTTTCTGATTTGCGATTTGTGCATCTGTAGAGGTGGACATCATTTCCTGTTTTATTTGGGGGGAGTCTTCTTAGCATTTTTTCTTGAGATCACACTCTTCAGTGCCAGTCCCAGAGAGGAAGACAAACCACTATAACAGTTACATTACCTGACCAAACCAGATATACAAACTCATTTAAAATCACTAAATGTCAACTGCTGCAACACTAATGCCCATATAATGACAGAGAATAGCAATAATCATATTGAGTAATCTATGAGGTTACAAAATACTTAGTCTGAAAGTATCAATAGTATTTGCCTGAAGTATGAAGGGGGGCAGAGGAAGGGGAGACAGAAGGATGCCTCAGGGGTGAAGTAAAAGAAAGGAAAAAGACAGTATAGAAATGAAATGAATGTTAGAAAGAGGGAGGGAAAGGAGCTAAAGATTAAAAAGAAATGATTGCATGATAAAGAAAGTGATATATAACAGAATGAGGTCAACATAAGCAGAGCAATAACAAGTAGTGAGCCCAAAAGACTTAAAGTATAGTAAATAGAAAAAGAGGGATACAGAAAAAGTCAGGGAGGCTGAAAAAGATAGAAAAAACTAAAGAAGAAAAAAATGATTACATTAGAAAGAAAGGAATTGAGGAAATGAAAATTAACAATGAAAATATGGTAAATATAAAACCAGGAGCAAACCAACCAAACAAACAAAAAGAGGTGGGCACCAATTTGCTTCCCTAAAACTCCAGTGTCTTTGGGAGCTGAGGCAGGAGGATCTTGAGCACCAGGCCAGAGGCAGCAGCCTGTGCAGTTCAATGTGATACTGTCTCTGTAGACTCAGAAATAAGAAAAAATCTGGGTATACTACACCAGGGCATTGCAATTACCCTCTAGTACTGCAGGAAAGAAAAAATGACACACACACACACCCCTCTTTCTCTCTAAAGCTTAATAATTAATAATTGGAGAACCTGGGTAAAGGGAATACAGTTCTTGCAATTTTCCATTGGCTTAAAACTATTTCAAATGTATCCTTAAAATTAAATACTATTGTCCAAAATCACAAGCAGCATTCATTCACACATTCATGTATTTATTGGGTACTTACCATCTGCCAGCCTATGCTCAGGTACAGGGCTCACATCCCGGAACAACATAGGTCAAGTTCCCTATCCTTGTGAATCTCTGTCAGGTGGTGCTTTGCGTGTCCATCCCAACTTGTGAAGCTCAGAATGGAAGCTGTTCATACTATTCCTATAGGCCAAACTTTTCCACAATCCCGAGAAACCTGGAGGAGCTCTTCCAGAGCATGACCAGATTTCCTTGGGCATCTGTTCTTGCCAACCTTCCTTCCTTTGGACTGTGGAAGACACACTTGGTCTTCAAAACCACAAAATGTCTCTCATCCCTGACTCTATTGGTGATGGCCACCTGTTCAGGTTTGTCTGAGGGAAATCATGTTTTTTTTTTTTTTTTTTTCCTGGCTGGAAATCACAGCACTATACACTCTTTACTATAAATCCAAATACATGGGCACAAAAGAGGTGAGTGCAAACCCTTACAAATGCTTGGTTCCTGGTTTTAATGACCCAAAGCCCTCCTGAAGGGGCTTGTGGTTTATCAGTCCACTAGCTATAGAATGTCTGCAGCCTTAGCCCTGTGGCATCTGATCCCGTCAGATCCTGGAAGCTAAGCAGGCTCAGACCTGGTTAGTACTTGGATGGGAGACCACCTGGGAACACCAGATGCTGTATGCTTGGGAGACAGACCCAGCAACCCACTCCCAAAAATCAATCTGCCATTGAAAACCCTACAAACAGCAGAGAACCGCTGACAATAGTGTTTCCCCTGTTGTACACAGGGTCACTATGAGTCAGATACTGATTCCTTGGTACCTAACAACAACAACAAGATGTAGAATTTCTGTGCCATGGGCCCAGAGCTGCCTCTTGTCAGCTTTGCTAGCAGCCCAGCCTTGGTCTTAAGCCTGACCTTCTCCTGGCAGTCCTGGGAATAACCCCCACCTGACCTCACCTGGGCCAACCTTGCTCAGCATAAGAAATGCATGTTGGAGAGGGTTGGGGAGGAGAGTGAGGTATTTGGTGAGACACTCAGCTAAAGGTTTCTTTCACCACAGAGCTGACCTTGTGGTTTTCTAGAATCATATTTCAGGTGTATGTGAATTGATTATGTGAAAAACCCAGGACCATTTGCACAGGAGTGAAATAAAATGACCCAGCTCAGCCACAAATGATATTTTGGCTAGAGATAAGTTCCTGATGTGAAGGGGGCAATTCCTTTCTTTGTCAAGGCTCTCAACAGGACAGAGTGAGAGGAGAGGAAGACCTTTGGGCTCCTGGCTTCTACTGATGCTCTACCCCAATGATGTGTGTAACTAAAGATGGCCACTTCTCTGTGCCTTGGTTTCCTCATATGGAAGGATGAGTTGGGGTGAAACAGATGACCCTCTTAGAGCCCTTCCTTCTGACATGCTATGATTCTACACAAGACTATCTAATTTGTGGGACCTAGAGTAAAATGGGCTGGGATTTAGCTCAGTTGGTAGAGCGCTGCTCTGCAGTCTCTGAGGTCCGGAGTTTGATTCCCAGCACCACAAAAATGGGAGGATATGGCATTCCACTCCCAAGGCAATCCCGAAAAAATCAGCCATTGAAAACCCTGTGAGGGTTGCTATGAGTCAGATACGACTGGACAGCACCTAATAACAACAACAACTAGCATAAAATGAAAATGCAGAATCCTTTGTTAAAAAATTAAGAATTTCAAGACAGCAACAGCAGAACATTAAACCAAGCACCAGGCCCTTCTAAACATGGGACCATGTTTGCCCTAACAGGTAGTGTGACTATGAAGCAGGGCAGGAGGCTGTGTGTCCTCACTACTGCCCATTTCTGGTCACACTCTGTGCATCCTCTGCAAGATGGAGTGGGACCAACATGGGATTTGCAGTTGGAAAGTCTCAGTATTTCATCTTAGCCCTGCCCACCAGGGTGTGGGTTGCAGGGTACATTATTTGCCTCTCTGTTCCTTGCCTCAGTTTCCTCATGTGTTAAACAGGGCATTAGTGGGGCAGGGCAGTGGTGATGAGTAAAGACAGGCATGGAGGGTACAGGGGGTTCACCAGATAGCACCTCCAGTGCTGCTGAGCACAGTGTGTTCACCTTAAATTCATTGCATTCCATCTGAAACAGGATTTCATGGAGCTGTGCCTTTTTAAGGTAAAGCTATGCTAGAGAGAGAGTCAGATTCAAAACCGACTTTCTTTTTTCCAAAAAAAGTCACAAGTTTTATTTTTTTCTTTTTTCTTTTTTAAACAATATGTGCATCTGCAGTGCTCTGCTCCCTGGACCACACACTCTAGAGTTTAAGAATTCAGCCCAGTTCCAGCTGAAAATTATCTCCTGGGCTGTTCCTTTTTTCAGACAGACCCCATCCTCCTACGCTTTTTGCTGCTATTCAGGACTGCACATGCGCCTTATATTTCACATTCACGGCTATGACTGCTCTCATTTGCTTTTACTTCTCATGTATCCACATGTGCAGCTTTCCTCAGATCTTGTGCAGCTGGAGAAGAGGCCCACCCTCTCTTTGAAACTCTCTCTGCTCTAGTTAATGGCACTGTAAGCAGAAGTCGGCTTCTACCAGTGGAAGAAATGTAACTCACACGTGTTGTTCATTCTGTCACTCACCCACTCATCATTACTTGAGCACCCAACATGTGCCAGCCATGGTGTCCGATGTTGGGAATTCAGAGATGAATTACAACTTTTGAGAAGCTCAAGAACCACTAATAGAATAAAGGTGAACAGAAAGTTGCAAACACAATGAGGTAAATATTTTTATAAAGATTGTGGAGGAAGAGGAGAGAGAACGAGTCCCATAGTTCAATTCCACTTGGATAAGTCAGAGAAGGGAACATGTAAGCTGAGTTTTGAAGGTTGATTAGAAAGTTTTCAGGAAAAGGCAGGTGGGAGATTTTCAGGAAAACATATGTCCATCTGAAGGGAATCCTGGGACTCCACTGCTGCTTTGCCATCCTGTAAATCATCTCTGGTCAATTCCCAAGACATCTGTTTCAGGATCATCTACCTGGAGCTCCAGCTTCACAAATCCTGTGGGCTTTCACACACACAACCTACCCTCCTGCCTCCAGCATGGTGAAAATGTCCAGAAAATGTTCACTCTGCTTTTTATTTTAGTTAGATGATTTGTTGCTCCTAACCCTTCCTTTCCTTCTGTTGCAGAGGAAGATGCCCTGACTCCTTCCAAAGGCAGCCCTTTGTCTGCCTCCTTTCAAACTTTGCTTATTAACTTCTCTGTGTCATAGCTTCCTGATCTTCTCCTTTCCAGCTCTTTTCCCTCTGTCAACAAACAAGTTCCAGTCTTGCACAACCTCAAAACAAACACAACCCTTTTGAACCCTGTTCTTCCCTCAAGCTACTGAGGTACTGACCACCTTCCTCTTACTCATGTACTTGTTAAGGCAACGGGGTTCTTCTATCTCAGCCATTACACTCTTCCCACTCCTTTGCTCCTTACCTTCTGACACTTTGACTTCCAGCCCCTCCTCTGTAGGAGTCACATCTCCTAAAAATCAGCAGCCCTCCAGATCCAAAAATCTACTAGTCCACCTTCTGCCTGCATCCACATGAACTTCAGCATCATTCAAGTTCTTGAAATGTTACAGTTCTTGAATTGATGTTCCCTTGTGGCCTCCATAGCACTGTGCCCCTCAGCTTCCCTCCTCAGACTCTCTTGTCTTCTCTTATGGTTCAGCACACTTCTCAGTCATGCTATCTTATCCTTTAGCCTCAGCTATTGACTCCCAGCCCCTGGGTCTAGGTTCCTAAGCTTCTCTGAACCTCACACTCCCATTTCTAGCCATTTCTGTGATCTTTCAGTGAGGTGGCTCATGGGTATCTCAAATGTTAAATTTATTACCTTTTTTCCCTAGACCTTTATCTCTTGGTGAGTAATATGGCATCATCTCTGCACCCAGATATTACTTACTCCTCCTCTCTCTCCTTCCTTCGTCCTGTTGTCAGTTTGTTACCAAATCCTGTATCTTGTGAATCTGAATGTTTCCTGCCATCTTTGTTATTTAAAAAAGCAATGGTTTTATCAGCCTGCAGATGATCGAGGCTGCCTGATAGCACATCTTCTTTTCTTCTCAACTACCATGTAGTCACAAAACTCTCTAAAGCTTTACTTTGTTGGTCACAGCTGTTACCAGGGGTCAGGTCCAGGGAACCCATGTTACTGGGAAGCCAGAAGCAATACCTTGGTCCTTCTGATTACTGATGAAAGAATTCAGAAAAGAAACAGAGATTATAGAACAGAATATGTTGTTGTTGTTGTTGTTGTTGTTAGGTGCCGTTGAATCGTGTCCAACTCATAGCAACCCTTATAGGGTTTTCAATGGCTGATTGTTTTGGGATTGCCTTGGGAGTGGATTGCCACATCCTTCTCCCATATAGAACAGAATATAGACAATATATTATTGTAAAGCAGTGGTTTATGCTTAAGGGATAATTGCCAGGGAAAATTGAGGCATATGGAGAACCATGGAGAAATGAGGAATAACCTTGTGCCACCTCAGTTCTTTAGGTGAAGCAGCATAAGATTGGGATGTTTCCCCAGGCAAAGAAAAACACAGAAAACAGAAGAAAAGTTAAGCAAGCTTTTAATAGAAGGAAAAACAAGTTGGATAGACAGACCAGGTGGATGCCCAGAGAGATTGGTGACATGCGATCTTTGTTCTCCCTACTTTTATTGAAACCAGAGAAAAGTAGTGGCCTTCCCAGCGTGACATGAGCCCTCTGTGTGAAACTGAAGCTCTGCCTTTCTCCTGTTGTTTAGTAGTCTTTATGGTTTAGACAGGACTGAGCCTGGAGTCCTTGTCCTATAAAATGGATTAATGGACTTGGAACACTGTATTTCAAAGAATGGGCCTACAGGAAGATACCTTGCAATGGTTATGTCTTTGTTCATAGCCTGGGGACTCGGGCAGTCATTAATCTCCTTAGGGTGTGGAGCCCATTAGAACAATGCCAGTCTTTTTCCAAAGATCTTCCTTCTGATGGCCTGGGAGTTCCTGTCCCAGGTCATGGCTGGAAGCAGGAGCCATTTTTAAATCCCCTTTTCTTCCTTTTGGCCCATTAATATCTAACTACTTACCTGATGTTATCGAGGAGATGCTGGGAGCTTGGTAGGTGGGCCAGAGCATGGGTCTGGGAATCTGGCAGCAAAATCTTGGTCCTTGTATTTAGCATATAAAAGAATTTATACCTGATATAGAAATTATAAGTTTATTAAAGATAGTATGGCCTGCAGCTATAGCCCTGTGGCATCCGATCCCGTCAGATTTCGGAAGCTAAGCAGGGTTGGGTCTGGTTAGTACCTGGGTGGGAAACTGCCTGGGAACACCAGAAGCTGTAGGCGTGGGAGAAGGACCTGGCAACCCCCTCCCAAAAATCAATCTGCCATTGAAAACCCTATGAACTGCAGAGATGCACTGACAATAGTGTTTCCCCTGTTGTACAGAGGGTCACTATGAGTCGGATACCGACTCAACGGCACCTAACAACAACAACGACAACAAAGATAGTACATCTTTAAGGAATAATTACAGGGAAAACTGAGGCACCTGAAGAAACTTAGGTAGATCTGCAAAGGAACTTAGAAAATCCTGCATTTCCTGGGTGAATCACCGTAAGGATGTTTCTAGTCCCCGGGTAAAGGTAAAGAAGTCAGAGAACAGGAAAGTTAAGCAGGCCTTTAGAAGGAAGAATGCCTTGGATAGACAGAGAAGATGGTAGGCCCTAGAGAGGGGAGAGACGTGCAAGTGGTTGCGGAAGAGAGAAGAGCAGAGGAGCATAGAGAAAGAGAGAGGAATGGAAAAAGAGGGCAGGTGTGTGTTCCCTTTAGTTTTATTCAAACTAGGGAATTCACAGTGTGACATCAGCCCTGGGTGCCCAGCTCTGGGCACGTAGTGTGAGGTGGGCCTATAGTCTTTGTTTTGTAAGTGGCTTAAGGGCTTCGGTAGGGTGTGGAATCCAGTTGAAAATGTCCTTCCAGTGTCTTCAGAGACCCATGTGGTTTCCTCATCATGGCGGAACAGCAGGAGCCATTTTTAGTCCCCTTTTCCTCCATATTGCCTGCTAATGCCTAAGCTAGCTACCTGACACTTAACAACCTCTTGCCTTTCTCTGTTTACCCACATTTGTCTCTCTACATCAACTGAGCATTTTTAAGGAAAACTTCTGATTTTTCTATTCAATTGAACAAATTTTCACTTAGAACCTAGCATGTATAACTCTCTCTAGCAGAAGGTGCAGAAATAAACAAGATAAAAGTCTTTTTATCTTGATATTGATATGGAATCCAACTTTAAGAGAACATGGGGGATAGGACAGAAAATGAGAGGAGATAGAAAAGAAGACAGTAGCTTTCAGAAGGAAGAGATCATAGTGCGTGCGTGCGTGCGTGCATGTGTGTGTGTATGTGTGTGTGTGTGTAGGGTTATGAAAAGTAGAGGTGGTGTTTGAGGAGGATTTGGACAAGGAGAAATGAGAACAGAACTTTTTAGTTGAAAACAATTTCCACAATGGCATAGAGATGGGCAAGTACCAGGTGTCAGGTAGTTAGCTTAGACATTAGCAGGCAATATGGAGGAAAAGGGGACTGAAAATGGCTCCTGCTGTTCCACCATGATGAAGAAGCCACATGGGTCTCTGAGGACCTTGGAAGGATATTTTTAAATGGATTCCATACCCTACTGAAGCCCTCCAGCCATTTGTAAAACAAAGACCCAAGGCCCTTATCAGACTAGCTGCCCAAAGCTGATAGCATACTATGTGTTCCCTTGTTTGAATAAAACTAAAGGGGACACATGCCCACCCTCTCTTTTTCCATTCCTCTTTCTCTATGCTCCTGTGTTCTTCTCTCTTCAGCAGCCACATGCACATCTCTCCCTTCTCTCAGGCCCACCATCTTCTCTGTCTATCCAAGGCATCGTTTCTTCTAAAAGTCTGCTTATCTGTCCTGTACTCTGGCTTCTTTACCTTCCCCTGGAGAATAGGAACATCATTATGCTGACTTATCCAAGGAACCCAGGTGTTTCCAAGTTCCTTTGCAGAGCTACCTAAGTTTCTTCAGGTGCCTCAGTTTTTCTTGTGATTATTCCTTAAAGGTGTACTGTCTTTAATAAACTTATTCTATACCCTATTATAATTTCTGTATTGGGTGTAAGTTCTTTTATATGCTGAATACAAGGACTGGGGTTTTGCTGCCAGTTTCCAGACTCATGCTCTGGACCTCCTGCCTGTGCTTCCTGCATCTCCACCAAAACACTAGACATGTTTGGAAAAAAAGTGAGTAATCTAGATTTGCTGAAGATAGAGGCCTAATAGGCTCTTGTTATTGTTGTTGTTAGGTGCCATCGAGTCGGTATCCGACTCATAGCGACCCTCATAGGGTTTTCAATGGCTGACTGTTTCGGGATTGCCTTGGGAATGGATTGCCAGGCCCTTCTCCCATTTTTGCGGTGCTGGGAATTAAACTTGGGACCTCAGAGACTGCAGCGCAGTGCTCTACCAACTGAGCTAAATCCCAGCCCTTAATAGGCTGTAGACTAACTAAAATTAATTTACTTGATGAATTCTGAAATCCATATATTCTTCTAGGTATATAGTAAATGTCATAGCTGAAGACTTTGGTTTATACTTCAGCAAAAACATTTCAGTTAAGTGCTATGTATATTTATACACACACATACACCCCCCCCCCCCACACACACACTGATAAGCCTGGGGCGACTATGCTGAGCTGTGCAAATTTACATACCTTGCTCTTGAGGAACTTGCAGTCTCTTGGGAGAAGGAGGAAGGGTGAAAAAGTAATTGCAACTTTGTATGGTGAACACTATTAGCACCTGCAAAGATGTGAGCCATGCCTATGGCAACCCTATGTAGGGAAAGGATATTAAGTTGGCATGGATTGTAAGGAAAGTTACATAGAGTAGCCTTTGGTTTAGGTCTTAAAGAATGAACATGTGTTTGTCAATAGAAAGCAGTGAAATAGGGTATTTCAGGTAAAGGGAACAGTAAGAAAAGTGTGTGTGTGTGTGTGTGTGTGTGTGCGTGCATGCACACAAGCATGCGTGCATGTGTGCACATGCACACATGTGTTTGTTGGCGGGGAGGACGTATGATATGTTCATAGAAGTTTTAAGTTGTTTTACAGGCCAGAGCAGTGATTCTCAGTGAGAATGGTTTTGCCCCCAGTGGCTCTTTATGGGGGCAAGTTTGCTTTTTAGGGAATATTTGGAAACATCTCTACGCAGTTTTTAACTGTTATGACCTCAGAGGGGCTGGGGGAATGCTACTAATATGTAATGGGTAGAGGCCAGAGATGCTGCTAAATGTCCTGAAGTGCACAGGACAGCCTCTGAGAACAATTTGTTCCATTCAAAATGCCAGTAGTGACAAGGTTCAGAAACCCTGGGGAAGAGAATGGTAGTTCTAGAAAAAAGCATTGATGAATTTGCACAGGTAGATCAGTATTAATTTGCCAAATTTCTTAAAAGTTTTAAAGTATAATGGATGTTTTTGAGAAGGTAAGAATTTTATTTTCTTTAATTTAATTAGTCTTGTTTGATTCAATGATACTCATAGCAAATTCAATAAAAAGTGATAATGCAGCCAGGCACCCTGGTAAATGCCTGTAATCCCAACAACTCAGGAAGCTGTGGCAGAAGAATCACAGGCTTCAGGCTAGAGGTATCCTGCACAACTTAGTGAGACTCTGTCTCAAAATTAAAAATGGTGGTAGGGGAACTTGAGTGCAACTCAGTGGTTAGGGCACGTGCCTAACGTGTGAGGTCTTGCATTCAACACCCCTGGTACTAAAAAAAAAGTGATGCTTACAAAGGAAAAAAAGAGCAATTACTTTGCAAGATTATTAAAATTGAAGAGGTTATTTGAATACAGATTTTCTAATGGGAAAGCATCTATTTGTATCCTCTCCAAGGGTACCAGTTAGATTGGCTCTGCCAGTTCTCCACCCTTGCCTCCTCCCAAGGCACTGGGTTATCTACCGCAGAGGCTTCTGGCTAAGCTGACCAGCAAGAACAGGGTTGAGCTCAGGGTGATAAAGATCTGTCCCTTTGAGACTATGACCAGGAGCTGATCACAGGTGCAGTCACAGGTAGGTGTGGGTCCTCAGGAAGGACTGGTCCTGAATGTTCCTGAACAGAATTCTGGTGATTACATTTCTGAGCCACATTTATTGTGGGGAAAAATTGGGAGGAAATTGGCAAAAACTCCCAAACTGGGAAAACGGCTTTTGAATATCTGGTTTATAAATTAGAAATCTAGGGAAAATGAAAGTAACTTGGTTGCACGTTTGTACAGAACCCTTCCTGATTGGACAATTGGACTGAAAGTTGATTGGCTCAGGCCATTCCATGGGCGAGCTATATAAAGAGCTGCACTGGGCAGCTCGATCCTTTTTTCGCCTCTTTGCCCTTTTTCACCTTTTACGCCCTTTTTGGCCTCTTCGCCCAGACCATCGGCTAAGCAAGACCTTCTCGCCTGTTCCTGCCTGGACCACCCATGAGGAAACAGCTTTCCCGCTCCTCTACCCCCTGGCAATCATCAACAAGGAAAGAACCTGCTCTCCGTCTGATCACCAATAAAGCAACAGCTGTCTCCTCGTGACCAATGAGACCACCAACACAGGTGTTTGCCCCTGGAAGGCAAAAGCACCTGAGGCTTTTCCTTTCTCCCATTTCCTCTGGGGTCCCAAGGGCCGCAGGAGTCCGTGCCCCTCACCCGAGGGTCCTGAGTGAATTGTGTTTAGTATCTGTGTGCGTGGTGGCACTGCCCGTCCGAACCTCCAGGCCAGACCGGGAGGCGCGTGCCCCACATTTATGTTGTAAAAGCTAAGTCCATAGCATCATTTAATGCAGTCCTCTTTCCCACACTCTTCCGTTAGGAACCCTGCCTGACTCCCAGGTTTGGGTGTTTGAGTCACTTTATGATGAAGAAGCTGATAATTGGCCAGCAGTTACTCAGGAAACAAGGCCTCCTAAGTCTATTTTCAATCTTGTAAGCAAAGGTATCTACCCAGAAATTATTTCCTTAAGTATACAAAAGGAAGAAGGTTACAGGACACACCCTTTTTTCAGATCAAAGAATGATTACTAAAGGCTGCTGCTCATGGTCTCAAAACAGTGAGCTCAGGGTGTAGTTCCTAACTCAGAAGCAGGCTAGACTCCACCTGCAGAGGAGCCGGAGTGTGGAGAAGAGAATACCTTCTTGCCCAGGGACCCCCAGGATCCAGGGGCAGTGAATCCAGCACTAAAGACAGGCATCATAGTCGGGCCTCCAAGGAAAGAAGACCCCCAGGTACTCCAGAGAAGTCTTGGGAGCCCAGAAGCCTTTGAGGAGGCTACCAGCTCCCTGTCTCCAGCCCTAGCCTTTGCAGATCTGGCCCCATATATCTCATTTCCCCTGAAGACTCCGGAAGGCCCACCACCTCCATACCAAGGCACGAACAGCACTTCATCCAGCCCTTCAGGACTCATTCCTACCAGTTGCTCTGCCATCACCCCAGCCTCCAGGAGGCCAGGGACATGGGCCTGGGAATTCCTTATCAAGGGGCCTGGACAGGGCATTCCAGAGCAGAAAGGCAATACAGCAGGTGGGCTGGTTAACCCCCAGGATTTGGAAACCATAGCTCTGTCCTGCACTAAGAACCTATTTCCCTGCCCAGTGACCCTGGGCTGGCCATCCCTCTTGTGAGTTTTCTAGCCAAAGCTGGCTTGGGAGCCTGAGTTTGCAAAAGTAGAAAAGGAGGAGCAGTCCGGAGCTCACCAATGTGCCTGAAGCCTCAAGTGACAGGAGGCAGGACGTTCTATTCAGAGGGACAGAGGCTGCTCCTCACCCAGGAGCCTGGGCCCAGCCTGCCCAGGAGGGGCTGAGGACCAGGGGCCAACTAAAGCATTGGTACTCAGTATTAGCATCAGCTGAGCTTTTAAAGCAAACACAGAGGTTTTTTGTAATACACACCCCTGGAAACAACAAACAACAAACAAAAACTTTGAACTTAGAGAACATTTCAAGTATTAGCATTTTTGACAGCACACTTAAAGGGATTCGGTGAAATTCATTATTGTCATCATATTTCAATGACATTCAGTTACTCAAGTTAAAAGGATACAACCCCTGTGGCCAGAGAGAAAGAGAGACCACAGTTTAAAAATTTGGACAATTCTTCCACTCTTCTGTTCAAAAAGGGTATAGTCCAGAGTAGAGGTGCCAGTTAAGATACAGGATACCAGTTAACTTTGAATTTTGAATACATAATGAATATTTTGGAGTATAAGTTTATCTCATGCTAAATCCATCTATTTGAAATTCAAATTTAACTGAATACCCTGTCCAGTATTTTCATTTGCTAAATGCGGCAATGGTATTCCAGAAAGGGCATGAGATGGGAACTTTCCACTTGTTGAGTCAGCATTGGTGCCATGCACTTCTCTGGGGTGAGCATTTTGCATTCCTGATATAACCACTGTTAAGTGGATACAACATGGTGCCTAAATCCAAGCCAACTAGTTCAGCTGCGATGGAGCTGAAAAAAACCGTGATCTGTTTTAATGCTAGTGGATAAAAAAGACCATCAGAAACAGACATACTAAGAGATAGTATGTTGGTCTCTAGTGTGGTACATTTCTTAACTATTTTCTTCATTTAACAAACATTAGGTGAACATCTGAAATGTCCTAGTCATTTGAGATGGAACAGGAATGAAGTATTCCTGTTCTCATGGTTCTTACATGTCCCTAGGGGGAGATTTTCAATGCTAATTTAATATCCTTAAATTTTTAAATCACAGAGTCGATCTGAGTTAGATGTGACTCCATGTATTGGCTTTATCATATGGTCACACCTTGTCAATATTTGAACACATATGCCTACTGCCCCGAATGTGTTTTCTCATATACTCCTGAGGCAAAATTCTTGCTATGCGAGTATCTGCTATGATACATTTTATGAGAATAGACGGTAATAAATACTGCTGTAAAAAAGAAAGCTTTTGGGAATATGAGTCTCCCAAACGAGAACTTCCTATGCTGGCATATATGCCTGGGTGTTTCTGTGAGTATACAGATCATGGGTCTCTTGGAAATGTTGGATGTGGAGAGACTTGTCTTTCTTGATCATTTTAGTCCTCAAAGCAAACACTTTAAAGATTCCAGTCACAATGTTTTGAGCAGAAAAGATGGTTCCTTGGTTCAGTGGCAGATGCTGAAATGTGGCTTGACTCTGTCCCTTGGCATAGTTCTAGGGTGTTATGTTCCTTTAGAAGCCCTGGTGGGAGGAAGCACTGGTACCTTTTCAGAAACTCACCAAATCAGGCACAGACTTGCAGGCCGCAGCAGTGGAGAGCTCTTACTGATCCATGCCCAACTCTCAGGAAGTAATTGGACAGGGCAAAAAAACCCAAAACAAGCAACAGAATCCCTACACACCTTATAAATTTGACTTGGAAATTTTGCCACAAGGCTGTGAAAGAGTAGAAATAATGATTCCATTTTCTCCAAGTCCAATTCTTGGGCATTTAGTTTTCAATGTAGAGGAAATACATCCAATTATCTGATTAACTTTTTCCTCCCAGCCTAGCCATTTCCAGAGTCACATGATTCTGATTCTTGAGAATAAATTTAGGTAATGCCACCCCCATCTAAAACTAGGTCTTCAGGTCACATGGCCTCCTTCCTCTTCTTTGGGGACCAAACCTTGAAATCATGTGCTTTTACTTTGCCTGCCCCTCATTTCTTTGATTATCTGCATCTTCTCTACCAGGAATAAATTGATTTGACTCCACTCTGTCTGAATTTGCAGAGGTGGGATTGTTGGGCTCCTCTGTGTGTGTTCTAACTGAAGCCAGAAGGACCATGATAGAGGGTAATCTAGGCTAAGCCTCTTGCTGCCCTCTGGAGGAATGGACAGGTATTGAATAAGCCACAGTTGATTTCCTCAACAAACGTTAAGGTGTCCCTCAAAGGCCCATGGGGAATGATTACTGTTAAAGCTATTCAGTTACACTAAAATGTGAATCTAAATAGTATAAAAGAAAGATATGTTAAATGAATGGAGCTTGAACAGTTGCACTAGTCACTTCTCAGCATTGCTGGGAACTCGTTTCTCATTTCTCTCAACACTTCCTTTCCCTTTTCTTCTTCAACCATCATTTCATGCATCTTGTCATAATTACAAGATTTGTGTACAGTTGTCTTTTAACATTTTTGAAAACTGAAAATCACCATTTGATGCACGAAAATGGGTATATTCTTATATATTCCAGGCTCCCCCTTTCCCCCCAACCCTGCTTTCTCCTGTGCTGGAGCTGAACTCAGGGCCTTGCCATGCTAGGCAAGTGCTCTACCTCTGAGCTACATCTCCAGCCCTATATTCCAGGTCTTAAACTGGGACCAATATCTATCCATTAAGAGTCAACTCAAAACTAAAATTCACTTCAGGAATTAAATAAATAAATAAAAAACATGTCTTATACCTTCTTAGAGTCCCTCCATGTAAGTCAGAGGCTATCTCCTTAAGACTTTTGTATGCAAATTATATTTTAAAAGAGAATGTGCTTATTTTTAAAAGCCCTACAAATGATAAAATTCTCAAAAAGTACATTCAGGAGGAAGTGAGCATTTTAAATTAAAATCTACTGCAGGAAACATACTTTTAGAATCAAGGAAAATTTTTAGAGACTAGTGTATAGGATATTAATACATTATATTCCCATGTATGGCTGGGATTTAGCTCAGTGGGTAGAGCGCTGCGCTGCAGTCTCTGAGGCCCCGAGTTCAATCCCCAGCATCACAAAAATGGGAGAAGGGCCTGGCAATCCACTCCCAAGGCAATCCTGAAGCACTCAGCCATTGAAAACCCTATGAGGGTAGCTATGAGTCGGATACCGACTTGACGGCACCTAACAACAACAACATTCCCGTGTATGATGGACCTTTCAAATGCGTTCCAGTGACTTCTAGAGCTATTGTATTTTTAGTTATGAAATTCTTAATGCTAGTTAGTATTTGGTTTATACTGGAAGGATCTTAAATTTATGAGTCAATTAATTTAGTATTGATTCAACAAGTATTTACTGAGCACTCATGTACTAGAACTGTAGG
This sequence comes from Pedetes capensis, assembly GCA_007922755.1. Lineage (NCBI taxonomy): Eukaryota > Metazoa > Chordata > Mammalia > Rodentia > Pedetidae > Pedetes > Pedetes capensis. The sequence goes on along the minus strand of VMDO01000421.1, from coordinate 2,232 downwards.
AGATATTCCTCGTCTGCATGAAAGTGATTACAGCACTGAGCTTAAGTGTCTAAGAACAAAGCAGACCAGGCAGTATTACAAAAGAGGTGGAGGCAGAGTGAAATGGGAGTTCAGAAATCAGTTTTGGCTTTTGGAGTAGGTGGAACAAAAGGCAACTGAAATACGATTTAAAGGATGAATAGGATTGGGACATAAAATCATTCTGTATGGTAAAAATTTGGAAAATTCTTCCTAAGGAATAATTTTCTCCAGAAAATAAAAAATAAATTTTCAATGCTAGAGGTTAAAGTCAGGGGCTTGCACATAGTAGGCAAGTGCTCCACCACTGAGCTGCACCCCTAGTCCCTTTCTTATTTTTTATTTTGAGACAGGGTCTTGCTAAGTTGCAAAGACTGCCCCTGGCCTCGAACTTGTGATCCTCCTGCCTTCGCCTCATGAATCACTGGGATTATAGGTGTGCATCATGGTACTCAGCATGAAAATAAGTTATTGATAGGGACTGAATGTCATATAAACAATTTCCTCCCATTCAGGTGTCTTTTGAAATATAAGAATTGAGGACAGTTCTGATACTGTCAATTCTTCATTGACCTCTGTCCTTTAGATACAAAGTGATTCCTGTACTTTTCCTTAAAATATTCCTCTCTTCCTCACCCTAAAAAAAGCAATAAATCAAGAAAGGACAAATTGTTTTCTCTTTCTATCTTTTCCTTTAGCCACCAATGCTGTTCATTTGACATCATACTCCATTTAGGCTGTTACAATGAAAATATCATAAATTGAGTGGCTTATTCACAACATATATTTGTTTCTTACACGTGTGGAGGCAGGGAAGTCCAAGATCAAGGCACTGGCAGATTTCTTGTGAATGAGTGTGGGTCCAATTTCTTGATTCCTAGATGATGCCCTGTGGCCTCACAAGGTGAAAGGAGCATATAAACTCACTTGGGCCTATTTGATAAGGACACTAGTCCTATTCATGAGGGCTGCTATCCCCATGACCTCATCACTTCTCCAAAGGTCCCACCTCTGAAAATCACTTTGGAGGCTAGAATTTCAACATAAGAATTTTAAAGGTTATAATGTTCAGATTATAACATTTGGTAGATATTTATTGTGCAATTATTATATGCCAGATACTCTGCTAGATACTTCTTGTTGTTGTTAGGTGCCATCAAGTTGGGTCTGACTCACAGTGACCATATATACAACAGAACGAAACACTCTTTGACTCTGTGCCAGGCAGAAGATCTTTTTTCTGTTTAACCCCATTGCTGCAGTCACTGCATTGTCAATCTATCTAGTTCAGGATCTTCCTTTGTTTCACTGACTTACCACTCTCCCAAACACGATGCCCTTCTTCAGGGATTGGTCCCTCCTGACAACATGTCCAAAATATATAAGACACAATATAGGTATCCTTGTATCCAAGGAGCACCCTAGTTGCACTTCCAGGATGCACTTGTTGGTTCTTTTGGCAGTCTATGGTATATTCAATATTTGTCTCCAGTACCATAATTCAAAAGCATCAATTCTTCTCCTGTCTTCCTTATTCAATGTCCAGCTTTCATAACCATATGATGTGACTGAAAATACTATGGCATAACTGAGGTGTACCTTCGTCTTCAATGTGACATCTTTACATTTCAACACTTTAAAAAGGTCTTTTGCAACAGCTTTTCCCAATGCAATGTGTCTTTTAATTTTGATTGCTGCTTCCATGGGTGTTGATTGTAGAACTAAGTAAAGCAAAATCTGGGACAACTTCAGTCTTTTCTCGGTTTCATGAAGTTGCATACTGACCCAGTTGCAAGGATGTTTGTTTTCTTGATGTTGAGGTGCAATCTCTACTGAAGGCTATGTCTTTGATTTTCATAAGTAAATGTTTCAAATCCTTTTCACTTTCAGCAAGCAAAGTTGTGTCATCTGCATAACACAGGTTGTTAATGAGTCTTCCCCTGATCACAATGCCATGTTCTTCTTCATAAAGTCTTCCTTCTTGGATTATTTGCTCAGCATAGAGATCAAGGAGGTGTTGGGGATTTTTAAAATAATATTTCCCAGCTAGGGTCCCTCATGACAGCTTGAGGGGCTGACCCCTAGTTGACCCCAGGGCTCATCTCACTCACTCAAAACAGCCCCTCCCATCGAGTAAGCAAAGATGGCCCCCGGCCAGCTTGACCAGCCTCAACCACCATAATTTTGATTGGCTCCCCTCACCACTGTGCAGGT
>VMDO01000420.1:75530-311870 GCA_007922755.1 Pedetes capensis | reverse complement strand
CCTCTCCTGCAGACACCTGTTCATGGGTGTGTGTGGGGGTGCTGTGGTCTGCCTGCGCCCACCTCTCCTGCAGAAACCTGTTCATGGGTGTGTGTGTGGATGCTGTGGTCTGCCTGCGCCCACCTCTCCTGCAGACACCTGTTCCATGGGTGTGTGGGTGCTGTGGTCTGCCTGCGCCCACCTCTCCTGCAGACACCTGTTCCATGGGTGTGGGGGGTGCTGTGGTCTGCCTGTGCCCACCTCTCCTGCAGACACCTGTTCCACGGGTGTGTGGGGTGCCGTGGTCTGCCTGCGCCCACCTCTCCTGCAGACACCTGTTCCATGGGTGTGTGGGGTGCTGTGGTCTGCCTGTGCCCACCTCTCCTGCAGACACCTGTTCCACCGGTGTGTGGGGTGCTGTGGTCTGCCTACGCTCACCTCACCTGCAAACACTTGTTTCATGGGTGTGTGGGGTGCTGTGGTCTGCCTACGCTCACCTCACCTGCAGACACCTGCCCTGTGGGGGTGTTGGGTGGGGAGCCGTGGGCTGCCTGCGCCCGCCTCACCTGCAGACGCCACACTCCATGGCTCCCTTGCCTCCGCAGAGGCCCTGGTTCTGCCTCTGGTCCCGGCACCGGCACTCGCACTGGGGAAGGACCCGCACGGTCACGGTGTCTACGAAACCCAGGGCCCGGATGACAAAGGACTGCTCCCGAATGCACTCTGAGGCCGTGACCTTCACCTGGAAGGTGATCTGCAGGGGAGTGGCAGGCTCAGGTGGGGCTGTGGGTAACCAGGGTCCCAGCCCTAGCCTGCCTCCTCCCCTGGCTTCTGGCAGGGGGCAGTAGGGAGCAGATCAGTGTGGGGAGAGGGATGGCATGGCTCCCTGGGTGAGAGGAAAGGGGACAAGAGCTGGAGCTCAGGAAGGGTGAGAGGCCAGCAGGCTCCGCCCAGCTCTCCCTGGCCGGCACCCAAGAGCTCCTGTCTTTTTATCACACACAGCAGAGCTCCTGTGGCTGCCACCGGGGAAGGGACGTCTTTTTATCACACACAGCAGGGGGTTTTAAAGTGACTGTGTAGGGGGCGATGTGTCCACATTTACTGCCCACAAGCCCAGGGTGCTGCGATGCCACAGTCCCGCAGGCCGTCCTACGTCCCGGAATGGAGCTGCCTCTGACCCTGGCTAAAGGGTGGCAGTCTCAGCCGCCGGCCATTGGCTGGAGCAGTGAAATGCACACAGTCAGTGCCAGGCCACACACAGCACGCAGGCAGACGCCTCGATGGCTGTAGGGAGCACTGGTTTGGCAAAGCCAAGCCATGTCTAAAATAGATTTATGTGAATTTCTATGCAGTACTTGAAGATAGTATAGAAACTCAGTAAAAACCTATAAGGACCAGCAAATTAGAACAGAATTGAGTAAAGCCCCACGTAGTTCAGCCAGGATGGGGGGACATTGTGGTAAAAACTCACATCAACATCTAGGAAACAACATCTGGCGGAATTCCAGTGTCATATTATAAATGCAACAAAAGCAAGTATTTTGCTGAGTATTAGCTCACGGCCAGCAAAAAAGAAAAATTGGATAATTGGATAATAAATTTAAATATAAAATATCAGAGAAATAACTCACAGCCTATTTCTGACCATCTTTGTGGCCATGCTTTGTTTTTGTTAAAAAAAAAAAAAAAAACTAGCCAGGTGTGGCATCACACACTTGTAATCCCAGCACTTGGTTGGCTGAAGTAGGAGAAACTCGAGTTCAAAGCCAGTCGGGGATGCTAGCAAAACCCTGTCTCAAGAAAAAAAAAAAAAAAAAATCCACCAACAACAAAACAACAGCAACGATCCACCAAAAACCAAAACTAAACAAAGAAAAATCAGGAAACCTCTGCCCTCCCCCAGATCTGCAGTGTTCCCTCAGCTCTGCATGACCCGCAGCTGTTCCCAGGGGGCGCCACCATCCGGTGGCTGGGCGGTCTACAGTGAACAGCCCCAGGAATTTGGGGTCTTCTGCCATGCTGATGAACAGGGTCCCCTGGCTGGGTGGTCGCTCCTGTGTTCTCCCCCTTACATGACAGCACAGAGTTGCGTGGTGTCTGGCCTCGTCACAGAGGGTGTTTAAGGGAGGAAACTGGGCTGACCGGTTGACTCTGATTCCCCTCTTGGCTGTCCCCATGCAAGCCTACACTTCTGTCTAGCTATCACTAGAACTGAGTCATGGAGACTCCCGTAGGCTTCAGGGTGCTGCAGTGGATGCCACCAGCTGTCCGTCTCTCCTTCCTGTCATCCTCTCTCTGTCTCTGTCCATCTCTCCATCTCTGTCTCCCTGTCTCTGTCTCTCCTTTCTCTCTCTGTCTCTCTCCTGTCACTCTCCCAGTCTCTCCCCTGTCCCTGTCTTCCTGTCTCTATCTCTCCCATCCCACCCCGGGCCGCTGGGCATAGGCTGACCGGCTTGTTTATCTGTACGCCATCGCAGTCACCTCTGGGCTGGCCCATGCGCGACACTCCATCACTGCAGAAGGAGTCATAGGTGACCTTCAGGGTGTCCGGGAGGGCACTGTGGTCTAGGAAGACTCTGGAGGAGAGTTTCTGCAGGAAGAGAGCGGCCATGCTTGGGGTGAGGCACCATCGTCCTTGCCCTGTGGCAGTGGTGTGTCCTTGTCTCCCTTCTCATCTCCATCCCTTTACCACCTAAGGACACAGGCCCACTGGGAGCTCAGTGGAATGGGCCACAGGGGCCACCAACACCACCCACCTGCCCTAGACAATCCACCTGCAGGGGACCAGCATGGACACAGCCTGTGAGTCCATGAGGGCTGTCCCTCCCTGCTGAACCCCACTGTCAGCACAGGGGAGCCGCAGAGACTGAGGGATGGGAGAGACAGAGACAGGGAGACACAGATGGAGAGATGGACAGAGACAGAGACAGAGAGAGAATGACAGGAAGGAGAGACAGGGACAGGGAGACAGGGACAGAGGAGAGACAGGGAGAGTGACAGGAAAGAGAGAGACAGAGAGAGAAAGGATAGACAGAGACAGGGAGACAGAGATGGAGAGATGGACAGAGACAGAGACAGAGAGAGAATGATAGGAAGGAGAGACAGGGACAGGGAGACAGGGACAGAGGAGAGACAGGGAGAGTGACAGGAAAAAGAGAGACAGAGAGAGAGACAGAGAGAGAAAGGATGGACAGAGACAGGGAGACAGAGATGGAGAGATAGAGACAAAGATGGAGGGAGAATGACAGGAAGGAGAGACAGGAACAGAGAGACCGAGAGGGACAGAGACAGAGATGGAGAGGAGATGGACAGAGAGACAGAAATGGAGAGAGAACGACAGAGGAACAGAAACAGGGAGACAGAGAAGGACAGAGATGGAGAGGAGAAGGACAGAGAGACAGACAGAGAGAGAGCCACAAGAAGGAGAGACGGACAGCGGGTGGCATCAGGTGGGTGAGCAATGACGGCACCTCCCAAGTCGTTTGTGTCAAGACAGAACCACAGCCAGGGGAGGCTAGAGAAGCAAGAGGGCTCCTACATGGGTTGGACCTTGGGTCAGCGACAGCCGTGTTCCCGGGGCCTCCTGCAGGCTGTGAACTGCCAGCCTCGGGGACGCTGGGGCAGGAAGCGCAGCCAGAGCTTTCGGAAGACCTCTCCCAGGGGTGGGTTTCCAGTGCAGTGGGGCACCTGCTGATGCTGGGGCCCTGAGTGGTGCCAGGTGCACACCTGTGACCGCCAGGACCATGGGTCCTAAGCGAGTAGCCCTGGGCACAGCTGGACGGACCATGGGCATGCGAGAGGTGCCCACAGGGCCCAAATCTACTGCAGTAGGGATTCTGGGGCCTCTCTACCTGGAGTGCAGCGCCTACCTTGCCCCAGGCAGTGCTGAGAGGGGTGTGGGGTGATATAGTTGTGCTCTCGATGAGAGGACTCGGAGCTGGTCCATGGCAAGTGGCCCAGTGTGCCAGTTCCCACCCCATCCTGGGCGAGCCCTGGACACATCTTCTTTCCCCCTGCGTGAGTGTTCAGAAGGCTGAGGGGCTCCTGCAGGGTCCCCAACAAGGGGGCTTTCTTCCCCTACCACCCTTCTGCTGAGCCGCAGCGGGAGGGCAGTGTTGCCGCCTCCCCACCCCCACGGGCTCCAGAGTCCCCCCAGGCTCACGTTGTAGGCGTTCTTGATGAGCTGCACCACGTTGCTGGAGTCTTCCGAGAGCTCCCCCACAGCCGACTTGGGGATGATCTCGGTCAGTTTCTGTGGGACAAGAAGACCAGGCGGGTGCAGCTGGCACCTGGTGCTGGGGGTTGCTCCATGCCCACCCAGGCTTGTGATGCCCAGGGCTCCCGTGCTTGGTGAGAGGGCTTGCACCATGCCCTTCAGTTTCTACTTCACTAAATCACGAGAGCGTGCGGTCAGTGATACCCTGCTAAGAGGTGAACAACAGGCTTTTGGGAGGAAAAAGCCCTGAGTGGGTGGGGCACTGATTTTTGTGCTGAAAGTCTCCTAGTGGTCAAGTTCAAGCTGGTGACGTCACTGAGAACTGGTCATTGTTGTTGTTGTTAGGTGCTGTCGAGTCGAGTCCGACTCATAGTGACCCTCCTAGGGTTTTCAATGGCTGACTGTTTATGGATTGCCTCGGGAGTGGGTTGCCAGGTCCTTCTCCCATTTTGTGGTGCTGGGAATCAAACTCGGGACCTCAGAGATTGCAGAGCAGCGCTCTACCAACTGAGCTAAATCCCAGCCCAACTGGTCATTAGACTTCATAAATATCGCTGTGACCATCGCTTCCCCATGCCTCAAGATCTCTGACATCTGTGCCTCGTCCTGGCCTCAGGCCCTCGCCCTGTGCAGGCTGCTGCTCTTCGGGAGGGGGCTATACCAGTTTTTGCTTTTAGCAAATCCCTGTTGCATGGTAAAAGGTTAATCCACAGGCCTGGGCTGTCTGCATCCTGCAGGTTCCAAGAAAGGTTGGCCCTGGGAGGTAGGCCAGGCCAGGAGCATCTTTTTCTATTCAGGCACTTGGGCCACTCCAGGTGGTCCAGCAGTGCAACTGGGAAGTACCTGGGGCCATTTTGGCCCAGCTGGGCCTCAGGAGGGGCTGGAGGCCACGGTCAGCCTGAGAGTGGTCAGCCGTGTCTATGTGACGACTCCCAGCCTGGGTGCCCATGCTCTGTGCACGTGGTCACAGGCTGTTGGTGGGAGAACTGAGTGCTGTCCTGACCTTCCCGGGGAGGGACAGCCGGAAGCCTGAGCCTGTGTCTCTCCTGGACTCTGCCCTCTGCACCTTTCGCCTCTGCTGCTTGTCATCCGTATCCCACACTGTGATAAACGTAACTGAGATTCCAGTGGCTTTGCTGCATTCTGTGAGTCTGTCCAGCTGCAGGACAGTCCCTAACCTTTTTGGCACCAGGGATCGGTTTTGTAGAAGGCAATTTTTCCGTGGACATGGGTTGTAGATACATAAGAAGCTTTGCTCACTTGCCCTCCGCCACTCACCTCTTGCAGTGTGGTCAGTTCCTAACAGGCCACAGAGTACCAGACTATGGCTGGGGGGTTGGGACCCCGGGAAACCACTGGACCAGAGAGAGGGCCCAGGAGCCCCAGCAGCACCTGAGCACCCCAGCACAGCTGCCTTCTTGAGCCAGGCTGCCCAGGCCACCCACAGCAGAAACGTGGCACAAGGTGCGGGTTAGCGCCGGGAGCAGCCTGCACCCACCTGGCTGCTCTGACAGCACAGGATGAGCCACGGGCGGAGTGGTGAGGGGCTGCGGGGAGCCACCCTCACCGTCAGAAACACTGTCCGGCCCTGCAGCCGTTCCTCATGTCGTGACACCGGTGGGTACTCAGGACGCGTGGGCAGAGATGAGGCTCCTGCTCTGCGGGCTGGGGGCAGCAAGCGCCTGCTGACCAGACTCAGTCTCTGCCTCCCCCGAGACCTCGCTTTCCACATCAGCAGGGCAGAGGCATTCCCTGGCCATGGGGCTCTGGGGAAGTCAGGCCCTTTCCAAACTCAACGGCACAGGGTGTGTGGTGGGCAGCTTCCTGCCCCAGGCACCATGGTGGTGCCGTTCAAAGACAATGCCAAGTCCGAGGTCCTGTCTATTTGGGTTTTAGCTCCTGCTGGTGTCAGCATTCATGGGAGCCTTGTCCCCAGCCAACAAATAGAAGGAGGAGATGTCCTCGGCTGGCACAGTCGAGGTCCCTGGGGGTGGCATGGGCTGGGCCTGCTGCTGCTTTCTCCGTCTGGAGGCTGGTTACATAGCCGCACTTCCCTTGCCAAATCTATTGAGCTCTGCTCTGGAGATCTGAGACGCTCCTGTGTGCATCTCACACTTCACGGGGACGCCTATGTTCAATGCTTGTGGTTATAAAGCAAGGATGTGCTAGGTGCAGTGGTGCGCACCTGTAATCCTAGTGGCTCAGGAGGCGGAGGCGGGAGGATCACAAGTTCGGGACCAGAGGCAGTCTGTTTTACTTAGCGAGACCCTATCTCAAAAAGTTAAAAAAAAAAATGGGCTGGGGGTGCAGCTCAGTGGTCCAGCACTTGCAAAGCATGCAGGCGCAAGGCCCTGGGTTCAAGCCCCAGTACCGCAAAAAAAAAAAAAAAAAACAACCCAAGGACGTTTGCCCCAATTAAGCAACTCCATCTCACCTCTAAGGGACTTGCTGTTTTGCAGCAAGAACAGAAACATCGCCCCCAGCACCAAGACCTACGCTGTCATAGGACGGAACGTCAAGTGGGAAAATTCTTCACATCCACATGGGAACAGGTGTCCCTGGGCAGCCTCAGGTGCTCCATGGTGCTCACACCCAGAAAACAGCAGCCAGCAGCCAGACCGGCTGCCCACATGGCAGCACAGCAAGGAGAACTCAGGCCACTCGGTGGCCCCTGGCCTTTGTCGTCCCTCAGCTGACACAACCTGTCCACCCTGCGTTGCTCAGGACCTGACTCCACCTACCTCATAGGTTTTCACCATCTTCTTGGTCACTGCAAAGATTGGCTGGATGTTGCTTTCGGCCAGTTTGTGCGCCAGTTGGCCCACCGATGGGTAGTCCTAAAGAGAGGGGACATCCGTCAGGTGGCCCCTGAGGCTGGAACAAGCCTTCCAACTGCCCGGCAGAAGCAAGCGCCCCGGAGGGCACCGGCGCCAGCTCAGGCCTGGCTCAGCGGTGTGAGGTTTACAGATGCAGCAGGATTATACGGGAAACCAGTTACATTGAAATATGGTTAAGAAGATATCGAAAACTCAGCCGGGCGCGGTGGCGCACGCCTGTAATCCCAGCGGCTTGGGAGGCAGAGGCAGGAGGATCGCAACTTCGAGACCAGAGGCAGTCTGTATCACTTAGCAAGACCCTGTCTCAAAAACTGAAAGAATGGGCTGGGGGTGCGGCTCAGTGGTTCAGCACTTGCAAAGCATGCAGGCATGAGGCCCTGGGTTCAACCCCCAGTACTGCAAAAAAAAAAAAAAAGATATTGAAAACTCAGCCTCCTGATCAATACTGGATAAAGAAGTTCAGATCGAGTGCCTGCTCCTGACTCTCAAAGCCGACCCCGGCTTGAGCAGCAAGTTGAGGTGTCTGTGCTGGGGCGCTGGGGAACTCCTTCTGGTTTCCCCCAGGGGCAGAGTCTCAGATCCACCCTCCCCACAGTGGCGCCTACCTGCGTAAAGGACGGACACTCGGTTTCAGGCAGAGAGGCTCATGGATGTGAGACGCCACTCTTCCCGCCCAAGTTCAGAACCACGGGATTCTATCCACCAACACCTCCCAGAGTCCCTTGGCTCCAGGTAGGAGATCCTTGAGTTGTGCCATCTCTAAAATCCAGCATGAGGGGTGTCCAGGGATGGGGACCCCCAAGGAAGAAGAGGAGGCCCTGGCTACAGCCTGGTAGGTGTAGGGGGAGGGTGTGGTTCCTGCACCTGCTTTTATAGGCCCAGGGCAGGAACGGGGGGCGGGGCAGCGTGATGGGAGGCTGTCAGTGGGGGCCCACTTGTCATGTGCTGGCTTAGCCAATAGGTGGCAACGTGGAGGAAAAGGGGATTGAAAATGGTTCCTGCTGTTCCGCCATGATGGATGAAGCCCTGTGGGAGACAACCCTCCAAGGACATTTTCTTTCTTTCTTTTCTTTTCTTTTTTTTTTTTTTTTTTTTTTTTTTTTTGTGTTTGTGGTTCTGGGGGTTGAACTCAGGGCCTTGTGCCTGCATGCTCTGCAAGTACTGGACCACTGAGCTGCATCCCAGCCTTTTTTTTTTTTTTTTTTTTTACTTTTTGAGACAGGGTCTCGCTAAGTGATGCAGACTGCCTCTGGTCTCGAACTTGCGATCCTCCTGCCTCCACCTCCCAAACTGCTGGGATTACAGGAAGGAACCACCGTGCCCAGCATCTAAGGACATTTTCTAATGGGCCCAAATTCTAATCCAACCCATTGATCCATTCATGAAACAAAGAGCCCAGGCTCGCATCACACTGGGTACCCAGAGCAGGTCGCCCAGGGCTGGTGTCACACTGGGCGAGCCCTAGTTTGAATAACACCAGGGGAACCTGGCCCACTCTCCTCTCCTCTCTTCCCCTCTCTTCTTCCTCTCTTCCTTTGTCTCAGTCCCTCACCCTCTGCTTTGCTCTTCTCTCTCCAGCAGGCACGGGCTCCCCTCTCCCTCCTCTCGGGCCACTATCTTCTCTGTCCATCCGGGCCATCTTTTCCTCTAACACCCTGCTGAACCATCTTGTTTGCCCTGACTTTACCTCCCCCGGGAGCAGAAACGTCCCAATGCCAATTCACCCAGGGAGCCCAGGTTTTTCCTAGTTCCTGTCCAGGTTTACCTGAGCTTCTCCAGGTGCCTCAATTTTCCTTGTAATTATTCCTTAACGGTGTGCCGTCTTAATAAACTTTGTCTACACTTTCCACTCCCAAAAATCAATCTGCCATTGAAAACCCTATGAACAGCAGAGAAGCACTAACAATAGCGTTTCACCTATTGTACGCAGGGTTGCTATGAGTTGGATACCAACTCAACAGCACCTAACAACAACAACACTTTCCACTCTAACTTCGGTGTCAGGTATAAATTTTCTTATACGCCGAATATAAAGACCACAGCTCTGGTGTCAGAGCTGGACCCATGCTCAGGACCCACCTGCCTGTGTTCCCTGTGTCTCCCTGGTAACACACTCACTGTCCTCCCCGGGCCTGGCCTTGTCCTGGGGAACTGCCCCCACCACGCAGGGCTTCCGGAAGGTCCCTTGTGATTCGTTACTCAGGTTGGAAGGAATGCCCAGGCTCTGGGGAGGTGGCCTGCACATGACCCTGTGCAAGTGGCCCCTGCTCACTCTGTGGTCCCCCTGCATGGCCATATGAGCCACAGATGCTTCCTGTCCTAGCAGGTCCATGTCCTGTATCCTGCCAGGACCTCGCCCCAGAGGTTGCCAGGGCAGGAGGGGGAGGCACTCACGAATTCGTTGCTCTTCTTGTACATGTTGCCCTCCAGGTGGCAGCGGCCATCATTGGGGGTGAGGATGGCGCCCAGCTTTCCATCGCCGGCAAAGTGGAACCCATCGTCTGTGGCGAACACAAGCAGCCGCGTGACGTTGCGCCAGCCGATTTCCTCCTGGGGGAAGGAGGCCAGGGTCACCTGCCTTGGTTGGTTTCCCTGCACTGTTGCCTCCTCCCCCGCTGGGTTTTCAGAGCATGACGGGACATGGAGGGACAGACAGAGACAGAGACATGGAGAGATAGGGGAGACAACAGACAGAGACAAAAAGACATGGAGAGAAACAGACAGAAGAGAGACAGACAGACAGAGACATGGAGAGGTAGGGGAGACAACAGACGGAGACAGAAAGAAAGACATGGAGAGAAACGGACAGAAGAGAGACAGAGACACAGGGGAGAGACAGAGACAGGGAGAGAGAGGGGAGAGGAAGGGAAGCAGGGAGGGGGCCCAGGCAGTGCCTGGACGAGTCTGAGAAGCGTCTACACAGACCGCTCCCACACGCTCCTGCGGCTTTGTGAGGCCAGGGGAGCCAAATGCAGGTCTAAATGTACAAAGAGCTGAATCTTTTGCAGCCCATCCTTTCAGACCTGGGAATAGATCGATCCTAAGGAAATGATCTCTAAGGAGAAGACAGATACTTCAGAAGTGCCCGTCACGTCCCTGCAGCTTGGGAGGCAGAGGCAGGAGGATTGCAAGTTCGAGACCAGAGGCAGTGTAATTTAGCGAGACCCTGTCTCAAAAAGTAAAAAAATGGGCTGGGGGCAGAGCTCAGTGGTCCAGCACTTGCAAAGCATGCAGGTGTGAGGCCCTGGGCTCAACCCCCAGTACCGCCAAAAAAAATAAATAAAGTGCCGGTCACAATGTGGAAACATCCCGAGTGTGAAAGAAGGGCTCTGCGGGTAGCCCCCGGGAGGTCCAGGAAGGAGTGCCTGAGGGCAGCTCGCGTGCCACCCACCATGGCCCACACACACGTGGGTGTGTCTAGATGTGGGCACGGCATGCCAGGGGCCCAGGCAAGCTGGATCCCGAATGGCCAGGCCAGGGTGGCAGGGCTGCCTGAGGGTGCGACGCTGGGGTTGGCAGGTGGAGCTCTGTAAGGACAGCCCTGGACAGAGCTCTGCCCGGATACCATGAGGAGACACAGGAGCTGGGGTATCTGCCGCCTCCTGGCCTGGAAGGGAGGATCGCAACCAAAAGAATCAGGCTGCTCAGTGGCCTGGCACTCACAGGCCACGTGATAACGTGTCGGCCTCAGAAGAGCCGCCGGTGTCTCCAGTTGATAACCAAGTCCGTGGGTGACTCTGGAGGCCACCTTGCCACTTGCCCTCATGCTCCGGCCCAGGAGGCAGGGGCAGCCCTCCCCAGCCCCCGCCTGACAATGCAGAGCCCCATACTACCGAGCGGGGCGGCAGCCTCACCGGGCAGGCGGCGACCTGCATCATGGCGTCCAGGCCGCCCTCGGGGGCGTCCACGTTCCCGGAAATGAACTGCTTCCCGACCTCCGCCTGGAACTGGTTGGAGTTGTCCGTCAGCTTCAGCACGTGCCTGAAGGCAAACGGGGCCTGGCACTCCTTCTCCTTGTTGGGGCACGGGTTCCGCAGCTTTTCGGGGTGCGTGTTGACGAAGGGCAGCACCGTCTTATCCACAAAGGACCCAAAGCCTGCGGGGTACACAGTGTGAGGCTGGGGGCGAGGGGCATGAGGCGGGGAGAGCCTCGAGGGGGCGCGAGGGGTTCTGCAGTCTCACAGCAGGACACGGGAGAGAGCGGGAGCGTGCTCGTGCGCACGTGTGGGTCTGTGCGTGTGAGCTGTCTGTGTGCGGTGGCCGGCTGCGCGGGGACTGTGTTCCACGCGGTGTGCCCGTGAGTGTGCATGAGAGCGTGTGAACCCACAAGGGTGTAAGTGTGTGGCCACGTGTGTGCACGTGCGTGTGTGCATCCTGCACGTGGAGAGCGAGGCAGAACACTGTGCTGGGCCACAGCACGTGGCTGGGGCCTCTTTCCTGTCTCTGATGCTCGGCAAATCTGAGGTTTGCACGGAGTGAGTATGTTGGTGCCGGTCACCCTCTGAGCCCCTCAGCCAGCAGAGCTTCCTGTGGCTACTCCCTTTACGCTGAAGACCGCGTCATCTACATATGTAGTTCTCAATGAGCACTGTAAGACTTTGATCTTTTTTTTTTTTTTTTTTGCGGTACTGGGGGTTGAACCCAGGGCCTCGGGCCTGCATGCTCTGCAAGTGCTGGACCACTGAGCTGCACCTCAGCCCATTTTTTCACTTTTTTTGAGACAGGGTCTCACTAAATTATGCAGACTGACTCTGGTCTCGAACTTGCGATCCTCCTGCTTCTGCCTCCCGAGCAGCTGGGATGACAGGCGTGCGCCACCGCGCCCGGCTACAACTTTGATCTTTTAAGTGTATCGGAAAATAAAGGAAAGGAAAGCAGAGGGAAAAGAAGAAGAGGAGGCCGGGCGGTTTCTCCAGGTCCTGGCCAGTGACTGTGTGCGGCCCTTGATGGAGAGGCAGGCCCAGCCCTGGGCCTGTGGACGCCCCAGGGGACACTGCATCCAGAGCCCCCAGTTCCTCGCCCCTGGGTGGGGGCGCGTGGATGGCAGTGGCTGCCCAGGATGCAGGGAAGGCCTGAGCCTGCAGCCACCCAGGGCCTCACCGATGCGGCCAGACTCGGTGATCTCGTTGAGGGCCCGCAGCAGGTCGCCGCCCAGCTTCTTGACGTTGATGAGGTCATCCAGCATGGAGTAGGAGAGGTCCATCAGGTAGTACAGGTCGATGGGGTAGCCCTTGGCCCGCCGGAAGGTCACGTTGAACGCAGCTGCCTGGCCTGCAAGGACAGCAAGTGGCCCCTGTGTCCGGTCCGGGGGCCTCTCAGGGGCACTTGGCACTGAGCTGGCTGCACGTGCTTGGCCCTCTCCCCAGCCCCAAGTTCCTAACTCCCCGCTTTACCATGGCCTGGCAGCGGGCTGCGGGGAGGACACAGGATGGCCAGGCAGGTTAGGATGCAGGTGCAGACACACTCCAAGGACAAGACAGAGTCTCTGTCCCCCAAGTGTTGGAATCCTCCCCTCAAAGTGACGGTGTGGAGGTGGGGTGTGTGGGAGGTGAGCGGGGCGCAAGGGAGGAACGCCATGGAGGCATTGGGGCCCTTGCAAAGGAGGTCCACAGGGCTGCCTCCCTCTCCCCACCAGGTGTGGCTGCACCTGTACCAGGCTGTCCGCGTCCTCGCTGAGACATGGGGCAGAGATGGACAGGTCAGAGCGGCCCTCCAGGACTCAGCAGGCCAGGCCCTCAAGTTCCGGGCCAGCTCACGGGGCATCATGGGCCAGTCTCTATTCCCTGTTGCCAGGGACATGGCGGCTGTCCGTGGACCTCCTCCCTGGCCCCTCCATCCTTCCCTTCTGCCTGCTGCTGCTCTCACCTGACTGGCCCCACCCAGCCCCCTTTGCCCCAGGTCTACTGAGCCAATCCTCCAACCGGAGATCCAAAGGCAGCTCCCCAGAGCACAGGCTCTGCAGACAGGAGCTGGTTCCTCCAAAATAGCACTTTTTTTTGAGTAAAAATGTTAAAGTTTGGTTAAAATCAAAGGAGAGCCTATAGTATTTAAACACGAGTGATATTTTGTCCAATATGCATTTGAATTACACTGGCCCGTCTTCGCCCTCTCTGGGAGCTGCCCTTGGCCTTCCCATGGGGCCATGTGCAGGGCTGTCTGCCTGGTCCCCCACCAGGCTCCAGTGGCCTGGGAGGCCCAGGATGGTGGACCCTGCCTACCATGGGCCTTGGGCTGTCTACCACATCGGCCGGCCCCCTGGGCCCATCTCAGAGTAGCACTGGGGCCTGTGCTCTGAAACAGGGCTGTGGTCACCACTGAGTCTGTTGGGCAATGCGGATTTAGACAGTTACTCAGTCTCTTTTTTTTTTTTTTTTTGGGGTACTGGGGGTTGAACCCAGGGCCTTGTGCCTGCATGCTCTGCAAGTGCTGGACCACTGAGCTGCACCCTCAGCCCATTTTTTTTTTTTTTTTACTTTTTTTCGAGACAGGGTCTCACTAAGTTACGCAGACTGCCTCTGGTCTTGAACTTGTGATCCTTCTCCCTGTGCCTCCCTGGCTGCTGGGATTATAGGCGTGCACTACCACGCCCGGCCAATTACTCAGTCTCTTGGCTGCAGGACTTATCAGAACTCCTACTCTGCCAAGAGCTTGCAGCTGTAGCCCTGTGGCATCCGATCCTGTCAGATCTCGGAAGCTAAGCAGGGTCGGGCCTGGTTAGTACCTGGATGGGAGACCACCTGGGAACACCAGAAACTGTAAGCTTGGGAGAAGGACCTGGCAACCCCCTCCCAAAAAAAGTCAGTCTGCCACTGAAAACCCTACGCATAGCAGAGAAGCACTGACAATAGTTGTTTCCCCTGTTGTACAGAGGGTCGCTATGAGTCGGATACCGACTCGATGGCACCTAACAACTACAACAACAACTCTGCCAAGAGTGCCTCGGCCTTGCTGAGGGGATGGAATAATCTTTTCTAAATGGTTTGCTCTCCTTTCACGCAAGATGCGGAGCACAGGGATAAAGGAGAAGCCCAGACACCAGAGTGCTGACAGTGGGGTTGGGGGAACCGCCAGAGGGCAGAGAGAAGGGGGGCCGCAGTGGGGCTCAGACTTCAGCATGAAGCTCCCAGCAGCCCTTGGGCCTCACCCGACCCACCCCGATGTCCAGCCTGGACTCCCTCCCCATCTGGTCAGCCCTGACGCCCATAGTGGGCTGAGCTCCTGGACACACAGGGCACCTGGCCCATGCCCAGCGGAGCCACACCTACCTGGTCTCAGGTGAAGTGTCACTTTCTGTGGGAACAGCTGCTTCCGGCCTGCCTGCAGGTCCTCCTGGGGCTCGGCAAGGCTCCTGGGGTCCACTATGTCGTCCGCCACACAGCCCTTCTTCAGCAGCTGCGCCCGTGTGTCACAGCGAACGGAGTCTGGCTCCCCATGCCCCGTGAAGTTCTGGGGGAGGGGGTCAGGGTCAGGAGGAGGCCACCGTGCAGGGGCTGCAGGCGGCTGCCTGGCCCTTAGGGCTAAAGACCCCACCTGTCCCCTCCTCATCTGCACTTGGCTACCTAGGCCCTGGGAGGAGGCCAGCAAGCCAGGGAGGACCCCGGCCTCTAGACGCTCTCCTGAGGGTCCTGGGTCACTCAGAGCAGTGAGCCGCACCTTCTCGCCCCTCAGCCACTGCCTGCTGCAGCAAGGACTTGGGGGACCACTGTGGAGAGCTCAAAGGCTGCCCCAGAGCCCAGAGCGGCCCCTTCCAGCACTAGCCAGGGCTTTAAGCCCCACTCAATAGGACCTTCAACCTAGGGAGCTACTTCCTCCCGTGGAACAGGTGTGTTTTCTCTCAGCCCCCGCCCCCGTACCCCAGAACCTTCAGGGCATGGGCCAGAGCTCCGGGCCAAGACTCTCGCGGTTCAGAGGGAAACAGAAGCCAGGCCAGGGTGGCTTCATATGGACCACATGGTCCCTTCCTAGCTGTCTGGGTTCTGACACAGGTCATATTATTTACATGGGAGGAGAGTGGGGACCCAGGCCCAGGGTGGCTTCATACCAACCACATGGTCCCTCCCCGGCTGTCTGGGTTCTGACAGGGGCCATATCACTGACACAGCAGGAGAGTGGGGGACCCAGGCCCGTCAAGTACTCCCCCCGCCTGGCCCACAGTCAGCATTTTCTGGGCTCCTTGGTGAGAAGCTGGGCTCCCACAGCCTCGGTGCCCCTCCTTCTTTCAATACCACGGTGCCCAGGGTGGCTTCAGCCTGGCTCAGAGTGGGCCACATCCTGCTGCCTCCAAGGCAGGTAGGGCTGAAAGCATAAGGCGCTGAGAAGGGCACAGGATATCCGGCTTCCTTCCGAGGGGGAGCTCAGGAGAAGCAATGCCCTGCTGTGGGGCGCATGTGCCTCTGCCCTGTTCTGACTCTGTGGCCACGTTGATGTTTTAAGTACTTGAGAATAAAAGCAATTGGCAAGAATGGACAGAAAAGGAAACCTAGAATGTGGCCCACATGGGAACGCGTGGCCCTGGGCTCAGCTCAGATGAACAGAATGACCTCAGGAAGGGGAGGGAAGCCGGGCGAGGTGGTGCACGCCTGTAATCCCAGTGGCTCAGGAGGCAGAGGCAGGAGGATCGCAAGTTCGAGACCAGAGGCAGTCTGCGTAACTTAGTGAGACCCTGTCTCAAAAAGTAAAAGAATGGGCTGGGGGTGCAGCTCAGTGGTCCAGCACTTGCAGAGCATGCAGGCGCAAGGCCATGGGTTCAACCCCAGTACCGCAAAAAAAAAAAAAAAAAAAAAGAAAGAAAGAAAGAAAGGGGAGTGAAAGCCACCCTAGCCAGCAACGGTTAACCCAGGGCTCAGGCCGCAGCCCTCCATCAAAAGGAAAGTCACAGACCACACTGGGCCTCCCCTGTGTGGTCGGCTGACTGAGGCCACCTGGGTCCTGTAGTGTTGAGAGCATGAGGAGAGGCCCCGAGGCTGTGGGAGCCCCAAACCTTCAGGAAAATGCTGGCTGTGGAGCCAGGCAGCGGGGTGCAGGACAGGCCTGGGGAGCCTGGTGTTGCAGGAAGCAAGAGCGTGCCCAGACAGACGACAACCAAGAAGACACACTGATGATGCGCGGAGCCCGCTGGTCAGGAGCCTCCGTGGCCCGAGTGGGGACAATCGGAGCCCAAGAGAAGAGTGACAGTCAGACACCGCTCCTGAGCAAAGTAGAATCCTAGGTGCACACAGGAGGGCAGCTCTTCCTGCCAGAGTCTCAGCAGTGACAGCTCAGACTCACACGGTGGGGACCGAGTTAGCAGGCGCAGTTGGGCGGAAACGCCATGTCCACCCACCTCAGAGCACCTCCCACAGGTTAGCTCAGTTGCCAGCTGCACAGGGGACGAGGGGGCGTTACGAGAGGTGAGGCAGACACCCCCTTAGCCGGTGGTCCAAGCCGACCTCACCAGCACAGGGACAGAGTGACCATCGAGCCCCCTGAGGGGCCCAGAGAGGGATCCGCGCGCACCAGAGCCGATCAGAAGCGAGGCCAGGCAAGAGCAGCTGAGGGGCCTCCTCATGGGCCTCTCCACGTCGTCAGGGTGCCAAGGGTGTGGACAGCAGAGAGCTGGGAATGTGCCCGACTTAAGGAGGACAGAGTCCTGACACCCAAACATGGCGTACGATCCTAGGTCATAATATGGACCAGGAACTTTATGCAAAAAGTTGGCAAAATTTGCATAAGTTCTGATCATAACAAGATATGAGTGTTAAATATGCCGAGTTTGATATGTGTGTTTTTCGAACATGAAAATACACATATTTATGAAAATACATTTATGGGGTTTTATAAGTGAATATCTATTCTTTTTTTTTTTTTTTTTTTTTGCGGTACTGGGGGTTGAACCCAGGCCCTCGCACCTGCATGCTCTGCAAGTGCTGGACCACTGAGCTGCACCCCCAGCCCATTTTATTTTTTTTACTTTTTTGAGACAGGGTCTCGCTAAGTTATGCAGACTGACTCTGGTCTCAAACTTGTGATCCTCCTGCCTCCACCTCTCAAGCCACTGGGATTACAGGCGTGCGCCACTGCACCCGGCAGTGAATATCTATTCTTAAAGATCCTTGAAGAAAGAGGAGGCCAAAGGGCCTCCTGGCTGCAGCCTCCTCTCAATGGCTGAGAAGAAGTGACAAAATGTGTCCCCTGCAGGGTCAGCACCTCGGGCCCCTGGGAGGATGACGTGGTCAGGCCTGGGCCCATAGGAGAAACCTCTGACTGGAGGAGGACGGGCTGCATTAGGAGGCTGTGACTTACAGACGGGGTGTCCCACTGTGCCTGGCTGTGAGTCCTCCACCTTTCTGTCCTGAGGAGTCACAAGTGAGACTCTAAAGGTCCCCAAGAGGAGAGAAGAGGTCGGGGCCCATGTGGGAAACTTCTCTGCACATCCTGTGCTCTGGAAGCTAGACTGTTCCTATTCCCTACGCGCCTGGGTGCCACGTGGAGCCCCCTAGGGTGTTCGCCTGCCTCCTTCCCAAAGCTTCTCTCCTGGGGTCTCTGGCCAGGGTCCCCTGCCCAGATGGCACTGCCTGAATTGCGGAGGCCTCTGGGCCCTGCTCTTGCCTCAGGGGCTCAAGTTGCTCCCTAGGGCAGGGGCTGGCTTGGGGCAGCCTGTGCCTGTCCTTCTGTGTCCCCCTCTCTCTCCAAGGATCCTGGTCACTGCTTCCTTGAGGAAATGGAGCCGGTGACCCTCCCAGCGTCCCTGGCTTCAGAGTCTGGAGAGACCCAGCCCCATTGGGCAGGAAGGCGAGAAGGGCAGGTCCCTCAGGCGGCCGACGTGTCCACACAGCTCTTACCAGTTTCTGGCACCAGGCGCAGCCGGGCCCCGACTGGACACAGTCCCGGCAGGTGCTGACCTTGTACTTGGTGCATTCCTGGGACAGGGCTGGGGACACAGACAAGCTGGGTGAGTGGGGCCCACCCTCAAGGGTGAGTGGATAGGGGGCAGGGGCAGGCTGGCACCCCCCATGGGGCCAGGGAAGGGCTGGAGTCACCCCACATGAGGAGCTGGGCAGGAGCCTGGAGGACGCCAGCGCCACCGCCTCCTGCCGCGTGGGGACTGAGGCCATGTCTGAAACCTGCGCCCAGAGCAGCGGCCCTTCCTCAGCCACCCAGAACCGGCAGCCAGGAGGGCGTGGGTGTGGCCTGGTACTCCCAGAACACCACGTGTGGAGTCACCTCCGAAGAACTCACCGGACCCAAAGGAGAGCAGCGCCAGCAGGGCGAGCAGCAGGGCGCACCGGCCCAGCATGTCCTGCGGAGGGAGGGGCTGGGCGACTCAGCTTCGTCAGCAGGCGCAGAGTGGGACCAGCGAGCTCCGGGGCCCAGGCCAGCTCCGGCTCCGTGCACCAGGCACTGTCCGTCTGTCCCGGTCTCTCCCCCAGCCTTGGGGCCTCTGCTTCTGCCCCAGGAGGAGATGGAGCTGGTGACCCTCCTGCTGCCCTGTCCTGGGCGGGGCTCACCCCCCACCTGACCACGAGGGCCCGGCACCCACTGCTGTGTTTCTAGACCGCATCACCCGGCCTTAGGAACCGAGGCCGATCAGCGTCACACATGGTTCTGATGCTCCCAGGCGTGAAGGCGCTGAGGCGGGGCTCGGGCTGGGGTGCAGGAGGCCCAGGCTGTGCCCTCTTGGGAAGGGTGAGCTGGCTGAGGGTGGCACTCTTCCCGCAGCCTGGTTCCTCACTAAAACCCCACCCCCACCCTGGAGGTGCCCAGAGTGACTGGGGCTCAGCTCCTGGGAGGGGTCTGGGGCATCCTGGGTGGGCAGGCCCCGGGTCTGACTTCCTAGGACCTGAGAATTTTGTGGCTGGCTGGGACCTTTTGTAGCAAGTGGGCAGGAAGAGACGCCCCCCTCTCTTGGGACCTGTGTTATCATGAGCAAAGATCAGCACCCCTCCCAAGCAGGCCATCTCCTTCCACAGGGCTGGGCTCTGAAGCCCTGGGGCTGAGCAGGCTGCATCTTCACGGGGGGCCTCGGGGCCCAGGGCTAACTAGGCAGGCTGACCCAGGCCAGCAGGAACCCAGTCCAGATCCTGCCCACCTTGAGGACAGTGCTCAGTCCCATGCTGTGGCCTGCCAGGCCCTGAGTGCACCAAGCCAGTGGTTATACCCTTGCTCCCCAAAACCCTGCATCTGTGCCTGGGCTCTAGGGTTGGAGGTGGCACCATCCAGCACCTCCACTGGGGACCCCATGGAGAGGCCCACACCACCCCATGTTCCTGTCTTTTTAGGGGACCCCATCTCCTCCCCAGGCTGGGATTTAGCTCAGTTGGTAGAGCGCCGCTCTACAGTCTCTGAGGTCCTGAGTTCAATTCCCAGCACCACAAAAATGGGAGAA
This sequence comes from Pedetes capensis, assembly GCA_007922755.1. Classification (NCBI taxonomy): domain Eukaryota; kingdom Metazoa; phylum Chordata; class Mammalia; order Rodentia; family Pedetidae; genus Pedetes; species Pedetes capensis. The sequence continues at coordinate 292,474 of VMDO01000420.1, read as the reverse complement.
GGATGTGGCAATCCACTCCCGAGGCAATCCCAAAACAGTCTGCCATTGAAAACCCTAAGGGTCGCTATGAGTCGGACACAACTCAACAGCACCTAACAACAACAACAACAACAACAATCTCCTCCCCAGAAAGATGGTGACCAGGGCCCAGAGATGTCAAAAGGAACCCCCACCCTTCCTGTTTGGGATGAATGGACTCCTGTTCTGACCCGACTTTTTGGGGTTACTGGGGCCCCACCTGATCCACGGGCCATGGGGCTCAGGCCTAGGCAGCTGTAGCTGGTCCCCCCTCTCCATCCGCCCCTAGAGGCCCCTCACTGCCCTGTGAGGTCAGTGTCCACCTTATTTGCCCAGGAGCCTGGCCTGTCTCCCTGGGACCTGTGCATGGGCACTGGGTGTCACCCGGCCTCAGGACAGTCCTCTCCCAGGCCATAGCTGCTCTGGGCAGAGTGGAGAGAAACCCTCCCAGGACGCCCCAAACTATGCCTGTGGTGCCGTGGGGTAAGCGGACACCAGCTCTGGCTGGGACCCACAGACACTTTCCGCCCTCCCCGCAAAAAACAGTCATGGCAGCCACCACACAGACCCCTCGGGTCCCCAGGCCAGGACACCGGGGCCTGAGTGGCCGCAGGATGTGGAGCCCCGTTTACACCTGTGCATCCCCAGCCAGGGGCACACATCGGTCACAGCAACACCAACCCACAGACCGCAGTGCTCCAGCCTGACCACAGGAAGCCGCCACTGGGCCCAGGAGCCACCTCCCTCTCACGGTGACCTCCACTGCGCCCAGCTCTGAGGAAGCTTGGAGCCGGCGGTGGGGGCTCTACAGAGGAGTCAGCCTCACCCTGGCCCACTGTGCCCCACGGCTGAGTCCACACAGTGGCAGCTCTGGGAGCTTGGAAGGCAGATGGATGAAGGCCCAGCCCGGGAGATGAGGCAGAGCCTGGAGCCCTGACTGATCCGGACTTGGCAGCCAGTCCTCCCCACCGTGCGGTACGCAGAGCGGGGGAAGCCCCCTCCCACCGTAGCTGACACTGGCTCTCAGAGGCCCAGGCCATCCATGCCTGAGAGAGCAAGGTCCCTCTGGGCCACCCAGCCTCAGTTTCCCTTGTGGGACTGGAGCTGATGGAGGACCTGCCCCACCATGCTGGGGACAGGTCTGGATGGTGTGCAGAGGTGGGCAGCACACAGTTCCAGGACCACGCCCCTGGGCTGGGCAAAGACAAGGAAGAGAGCAGCTCCTTCAGCCACCGGGCCAGGGCCTGTGTGCTCAGCCCCGGAGGTGAGAGACCCCTTTATGGTGCCCACCAGCCTCCCTGCTCCCGGGGTGTGGGCGCCTTCTCTTCCAGGCCCTGGGCTCTGGCTGAGGCTCCCTGGACCTCAGGCCGGGTCCCCTCGCCATGACTTAAGGTGCAAAACCCTAAGTGGAGGCCGCCTGAGAAATCCCAGCCTCACTCTCCCATGGACTATCAGGACTCTGCATCCCGCTGGGCGAAGCGGCTCATGCCTAGCATCCCGGTGACTCAGAAGTGGAGGGAGAGGAGGGCAAGTTTGAGACCCTAGGCAGCCCACTCCCAAAACAATTATCCATTGAAATCCCTAGGAATAGCAGAGAATCACTGTCAAATACAGTGCCTGAAAATGAGCCTCCCAGGCTGGAAGGCACCCAAAAGAAAACTGGGGAAGAGTTGCCTCCTCAAAATAGTCGACCTGAATGATGGGAATGGAGTAAAGCCCCTGGGACCTCCACTTGCTGATGTGGCACGACTCAAAATAAGAAGAAACACAGTGGGTGAAACAATGGGCTTAAACATAAAAAGATCGTGTGCATGGCACAGTGTTGGGTAATCTTTCATTCTGCTATACTGTGAGCCACTATGAGTTGGATCTGATCTGACAGCACCTAATAACAACAACATTCTGTACCTTTAATAAACTATATCTATCTATATTCTCTACTATAATTTGTGTCTCATAAATTCATTTATGTGCTCCACACAAACATACTGCAGTAGTATCTCCTGCCCTGGGAAGGTAGCTTTGGCTGGTCTCCCAGAGAGGCCTCCTGGACCTGCCTTCCTGGCAACATCACTGGCAAGGATCCTAGTTCACGAAGAGTGAAGCTCTGAACATCCAGGCTCTGAGACATGAGAGTGGCATTAGGAGAAACTGGGGAGGATCCTCTCTAAATCACACAGTTTCTCATGAAAAATGGAATTCACCAGGCAAAAGAGGAGATGAGGAAAAAGAAAGGGCAGTTTAAGTAAGAAAGCAGAGGGAGGGGCAATGTAGGAGTGGAGATGACAAGCATTGGGGCAGACTTCCTGTTTCAGAAAACAGGCTGCAAAGTTGCAAAACCCTGATCAGAGGCCACTTGAGAAATTCAGGGCTTCCCGGGTCCATCAGAACTCCACCCCCAAATGCAAATTTCCCCAAGTGTCTGTGAGCTGTGCTCACAGTGTAAAATACAATAAAGTTTTAAGAGCCACAGTTTCTGACAAAATGGGATACGATGCCACATTATTTATCAACTTAAAAGCACTGATAAACACCTCTCAAATCAAGGGGAAACTCAGTATCTTTATAGAGGTGCTACTGGGAGACTGGGGCTGGGATTTAGCTCAGTTGCTGCACTGCAGTCTTTGAGGTCCTGAGTTCAATTCCCAGCACTGCAAAAATGGGAGAAGGACCTGGCAATCCACTCCCAAGGCAATCTCGAAACAGTCAGCCATTGAAAACCCTATGAGGGTCGCTATGAGTCGGATACCGACTCGACAGCACCTAACAACAACAACAACTGGGAGACTCCGTTTTCCACCTGATACAAGGCAAACCTCTCTCCTGACCCAGTGCTTTCACTGTGGACACAAAAGAATAACAATATTGTTGGGCACGTTGGCATACGCCTGTAATCCCAGTGACCAAGGAAGAGGCAGGAGGATCGAAAATTCGAGACCAGAGGCAGTCTGCGTAACTTAGCGAGACCCTGTCTCAAAAAGTACAAAAAAATGGGCTGAGGGTGCAGCTCAGTGGTCTGGCACTTGCAACACTTGCAAGTGCGAGGCCCCGAGTGCAAACTCCAGTAAAAAAAAAAAAAAAAAAAAAAAAAAAGAATAACAATGACGCTAGCAAGGCGGTGCGCGCCTATAATCCCAGCCTAGCCAGGTGGAGGCAGGAGGATCTTGGGTTCTAGGTCAGAGGCAGCCTTGGGTAATTTAGTGAAACACTGTCTCAAGATAAAAAAGAAAGAAAAAAAAAGAAAGAAAGAAAGAAAATGAATGTGTGTAAAATTTAAAAATTTTTAAATTTAAAATTAAAACAGTAAGCAGGTGAGGTGGCAACTTGGGAGGAAGAGGACGGAGGATTATGAGTCCAAAGCCAGAGGCAGCCTGTGTAACTTAGCGATGCCCTGTCTCAAGATAAAAAATTTAAAAGGGGATGGGGATGCAGCTCAGTGGTAGAAGGCTTGCAAAGTATCCACAAGGCCCGGGGTTTAATTCCCCCAGCAGTGAAAAACTAAAAACAAATAAATAAAACAATAAAAGAAATAGAGGAATATGAATCTCAGAACAAGAAAACCTGAGCACAAAAACTAAGGAGAAAATCCTTAGGAAGATAGACTCCAAAAATGACAAATTTTGTACATAATAAACTACACAGAAGAAATTAATGCTTGCCTATTACAAAAGGTGGACAGAAATTTTCACCTCTAAGGAAGTCTCAGAATTAATAACAGAAAGGTAAGTGCCTCGTGGACAAGGCTGCGGCTGTGAACAGATACAGAGAAACAAAATGCAAGCACAACTGGTTGGTGGCTATGCGAGCTGGTGCCCTCGCTCACACTCCGAGTGTTCATCCAAGCGCCTGGATTCCTGGGTAGCTGTCAGCTGGAAATGTTTTAATGTTTGCACTGCCTGCCATGCGGGGTGCTACACAGTGACACAGGGCAACTCAACTTCTTGGTGAAAAGTCAGTGAATGGAAAAATTCCATGCTCCTCTGAGAGGTGGCAACACTAGTCTTTTCAATTTCCCACATTATTCCTGCCTGCGTTCCCCAGCTCTCTACAATAATCAGTAGAATGGCATTTTAAAAGCTCTAAACTCTATCATGGGGCTGGTGTTTAGCTCAGTTGGTAGAGTGCTGTGCTACAGTCTGTGAGGTCCCGAGTTCAATTCCCAGTGCCGCAAAAATGGAAGAAGGACCTGGCAACCCACTCCCAAGGCAATACTGAAACAGTCAGCCATTGAAAATCCTGTGAGGGTTGCTATAGGTGGGAGACTGACTCAACGGCACCTAACAACAACAACAAACTCTATCATGGCTGATGGATTACCTGAAATTACTCCTCCAGCTTCCAAAAGCCACTGGTCTCTCTGTCCCTACCACTGACATTCCTGAGGAGAGTCCACCATGGCAGAGGGAAGAGCCAGGGGCCTCGGAATTCCTCCTGGGCACCTGCTCATAGACTGTCCTCTCTCTCTCCTTCACGTGCCTGTGCCTCCTGGTCTTTTCTGGCACTGCCCAGGGGCACCTGGCTGCTCTTAGGACTCGCAGGCTCTGCCTCCACTGAGGCATGCAGCTCCCTACCGACTGAGTTTCCATCCACCCCAAACAGTCCCTGACCTCCCTGCGCCCCACACCATAGCAGGCACAATCCATACTGTTCAAAAATCGACCAGGCAGGCTCTGTTCCAGAGGCACTGACTACGCCCTCAGCCTGGAGCCCCAAGATAGCAGGCCAGCTGCCAGGACGGGGAGGTCCTCTGCCTGGAAGCTTCCAGAGCAGCCGACTTGCTCCACCTGGATATGGGGGTCTCTGCCTCCCTCACTGGCTAGATCTGAGCACGCCCGAGCCCCGGCCCTGCTACCCCTGCCATCTCTCGCCATTGCCGTGATGGGTTACGGGTGGGGTTGGGACACTGGGTCAGCACAGTGGACCCACAGACCCAGGCCTGGGCATCACCATGGCCCCCACCCCGCTGGCCTGGCGACACTTGGTGCACAGCCTCAGTTCCCAGTGTCTTCCTCTGCTGTAGGGACAGCTCTGAGAGGTTCAGCCACTGCCCAGGCCACACAGCCAGGATGAAGCATGGGCTGAAGCTCACATGGGCCCGGCTGAGGGGCCGGGGGCCTCAGACCTCCCCCCAGCTGCCAGAGCCACGCCCAGGGACTTCCACCTTGGCCTCAGTTTCCTCCCATGCTATAGAGCCAAGTGTCCTGCTATGGCAAATGTCTCATCGGCATGGCTGGGCCATGGTTCCCCAATATTGGCTCAAACATGGGTCTGGATGTCACTGTGCCAGTGTTTCTAGAGGAGATTGACATCTACGTCAGCAGACCCTGGGCAAGGCGGGCGGTCCTCCAAGTGCCATGGGTGGGCCTTGCCCTATGAGTCGAAGCGCGCGCTTCCTGCTGGCCCATCTCCCGGGACAGCACTGACACTCCAGCCCCCGAGCTGAGGCCCAGCACGGGGACCTGCCAGGGGCCGTAGCACAGCACCTTGGGAATGTGGTGGCAGTCAGAGCCGTGCCTTTCTCATTCCCCCTTACCAGCACCAATGGGCATTGCATGCCCCTCTCCCCGGATGCCACATGGCACCTTCTCCAGCCTGGGTTGCTCGGGGCTGTCGGTGCCAGGAGGAGCCCGTGTGAGGCCCACACGGATGCCCATCCCCGCTGCCTTGATCCAGGAGGGTGAGCAAGTTCCCGCCTTCCGGGGAGGAGGCCTGCCAGGGCCCATGCCCAGCAAGTGCTGCCACCAGCCTTGGCCCCAGGCCTCGTTCCTAGGAGTCCATTCGATTGCTGATGGGGTGTGGACTGGACGCCAGCCCTGTCCAAAGGCTCTGGCCAGGCTGCCATCCTGCCTGCCCTGGCAGGTCCCTGAGCAGAGGCTGGAGGGAGCTCTTCCTGCCTAGGGGCTCACAGTGGCACCCCCTCCCTTGCCCTGGAGAGGACCAGGCCCAGAGCCTGGCGGGGGTGGGTGTCAGATCCTGCAGGGCTGACTGCACAGGGCCCATGTGGAGAGGAAGCCTGGACCCCAGTGAGCAAAGGAGCCTTCCTCAAGGCAGGGGGGGGTCTCCAAACACAGGCCCCGCCGTACTGGCCCCCGGGCTGCCCCGGCCTCTCCTGCTCCAGCCGTGAGGGCTTCCCAGAGGCCTGGGGTGGGGGAAGCAGCGTTCCCACGCTGGGTGGAGTCTGGCTTGTGAAAAGTGGAACAGAGACTGGCTGGGAACAGAGACTGGCTGCCGTGGGAGTCTGGCCACCACCTGCTGAGCGTCCCCCAGACATCACTGAGTGTCTGGCCCCTGGGTGGAGAGCACCCCAGCTGGGGTTCTGTGCCCACTTAGTGAACGCCTGCTGTTGAACCGGCACCGCTGAGCTGTGGGTGACACATTCTCAGGCCGGACAGGGGCTCACACACACAGCCACAGGCCTGTAGAAAGGCAGGACCCACATGGACTGCCCCGCCGACAGAGCCACTCCGTCCGTGCTGCCCTTCCCAAGGGGCACAGGCCTCCCCTCGGGGCACAGGCTTCCCCGAAGCCCTGGCACCTAGAGAGCAGCCTGGGCTCCAGAGGGCAGAGCTGGGCCTGGCAGGAGCCTGTGTCTCCACCACCCCGTGCCCAGGAAAGCAGGCTCTGAGCCACGTCTGGCCGAAGGGACAGCTGACATCTGCACAATTGCCTAGCCCACTTCTGGCACCTCATAGACGGGGACACCAAGTCCCAGGGAGGCTGGTGGCCCACTCACCCCACACTCCTTCCAGACAGCAAGCAGGCGGCCCCAGGGAGCTCCTCGCCAAGGCCTTCTCTGGGGTGCGTCTGTACACCTGCCAGGCAGGGTCGGCACCCACACTTCCGCTGAGAACCCGGCTCAGTGTGGGGAGTGCAGGGGGCAGGCTTCCCAGCCCCACTTGTGCCCCCAGGGGCAGAGGCTTGTCCTGGGGACCTCTGCCCAGCACGCCCCTTCTCACTCATGGCTGGAGGTGGAATCGCCACCTGCCACACTGAGATCTGACCCCACAGGACTCCCAGGGACCAAACCCCCCAGCCCCTTGGCCTCCACAGTACTGGAGGCGATGGCAACAGGCCCAGGCCCTGTACACATCCACGCTGCAAACTCTGAGGCCCCTGGCCCAAGGCGTGGGCTCTGCCACCGTCATATGGGCTGAGGACTTCCTTGTTCGGCGGGATGTTGGGGGCCACCCTGGGTGCTGGGTGGCCCTCAGACATGCAGGGTGGGCTGGGCATCCCTGTCTAAAAAGCAGCCTTCAAGTCACTACATTACAGAGCGCCCAGCAACAAGCAACGGGCCAGAGCTCTCGGCAGCTCTTCTTGTTGGCTCTCAGAAACTGGCACAGCCTTCAGTCCCACCCGTGGGCCACCATCCCAGGTGGCAGTGGCAGGTGCCCCTGGACATCGCTCCCTGGTCACCTCCATCACCACTCACTCAGGTACCACCCTAGAGGTCGTCCCCTCCATGGGGACGCTCTCCTTGCCCCCAGGGTTCTCCCTGGGGGTGCCAGGGCGCCTCCCTCTACGGGACTCGGTAAGGGGGACCCAGGCTGGATGGTGCTGATCTCCTTCCTGCCAGATACCCTGGGCTGGGCACATGGATGGCCTCCGGGGCCCACATCACACGGAGCTGCCCTCAGGGGAGGCTGAGCAGCGCTGAGGCGTCCCCTGTCAAAGCCAGATGGACACAGGGCCATGCACTCACCCCTTGGTGCCCTGGGGGCCTCGGCTCGTTGGGCTGGCTGGCGGTGGCCTTGCTGTCCTGGCTGCCTGGCTCTGTGGTCACATCTGGAGGGCCCAGGCGGGTTCTGCGCTTCCTGTTCCACGGCGGCTCCTCAGAGGAAGTTGAGGACACGTGGCCACGTGCTGCGACCCGGCCCTCTCTGAACCTTCCTCGGGGTGGGACTTTAGAGAACAGCGACAGGGGGCGGGGGTGACCTACTGTCATGGCCAGAGGAGGAATGGCAGGAAAGGAGGGGATCTGTGGGGGACAGCAGTCTACAGCACCGAGGGCTTCCCTGCCTCGCTAAGGAGGAGCAGGTGCCACGGGCGACAGTGGATGCTGCAGGAGGGGGCCCCAACTGCCCGCCAGCGCTCTGGAGAACAACAACCCATGGGGGATGGAAACGGCGCCATGAGCAAGCACGTGGACAAGGGAGAGAAACAAGCCAGCCACGCTGCCCACGGCAGGATGGAGGAGGCTGCGGAGTGGGTTCCGGGCATGGCGCAGCCAAGTGGCAGCTGAGAGGGTGACAACAGAGGGAAGAAAACGAGTGCCTGGATGAGACAGCCCCACCGGGGCAGGGGTTCCAGGGAGGGGACTCTGTGGACAGAGAGGAGGAGACCTGGAGCAACAGAAGACACCCAGGCGGCCGGCCACCATGGGCCCCAGGGAGGAATAACAAGGTCCCCTACGGGGCTCATGGGATATGGCAGAGCATGGAAGGTGGCAGGAGAAAGGGAAAGAGAGAGCAGAGATAAAAGGAGAGAGGGAGGGAGGGGGGAGAGAGGAAGGAGAAGGAGAAGACCAAGGAGGTCATGGAGGAGGAAGGGGAGACACTGACTGGCCACGCCCACAAAGAGACAAAACAGACGTTTCAGTGAGCAAGGACTCGCACACTCCTCCCCGAGGTGCACTTGACAGAGGTCCCACCGACACGCAGATGAGAGATACAGGGGGATGTTGCGAAGCCGAGCCAAGATGCAGGTAAACATTATGAAGCCTGCAATCCATTGATTTTAGAATAATGGCAAAAATATTAGTAATCTGCATCAAAAGCCCTAGAGGATCGGAATTGGGGGGTGGCCAGGCAAGCACCGTGCTGCTTTCTTTTTTTTTTTTTTATTCAACCTTAAGGGCCTGTGATGACAATTTGGGGTCACCTTAACCGTATAAATAAGTATACGTCTGAAAAATATGATAAATCTGTTTTTAAGAAGCAAGAGAAAATAGAACAAACAAGAAATGTAAATAAACAAGTGCACCAAGACATCAGGAAAGGTTTCAAACACCCCAGGACTCACAACACCTGTGAATGGGTTCACGTCTCTCTCTTCAAGTATCCTTCTTTTAAAAATAGAGACATGCCAGGCGCAGTGGCCATGCCTGTCTTCCCAGTGACTCTCAGACAGAAGCAGGAGGATCACAAGTTCAAGGCCAGAGGCAGCCTCTGTAACTTAGTGTGACCCTATCTCAAAATAAAATGTAAGAAAATATGGGCTAGGGGTGCCGCTCAGTGGTAGAGCACTTACAAAGCAAACATGAGGCCCTGGGTTTAGCTCCCCAGTGTTGCAAAATAAATAAACCAATCATAACACAAGGAACATGTTGTTGTTGTTGTTGTTGTTAGGTGCCGTCGAGTCGGTATCCGACTCATAGTGACCCTCTGTACAACAGGGGAAACACTATTGTCAGTGCTTCTCTGCTGTTTATAGGGTTTCCAATGGCAGATTGATTTTTGGGAGGGGGTTGCCAGGTCCTTCTCCCATGGAACATATTGTTGTTGTTGTTAGGTGCTGTCGAGTCGGTATCCGACTCATAGCAACCCTCATAGGGTTTTCAATGGCTGACTGCTTCGGGATTGCCTTGGGAGTGGATTGCCAGGCCCTTCTCCCATTTTTGCGGTGCTGGGAATTGAACTCGGGGCCTCAGAGACTGCAGCGCAGCGCTCTACCCACTGAGCTAAATCCCAGCCCATGGAACATATTAGGAAACAGTTATTTTTGGGGGGTGGTAATGTTTTGTAGTTATGTCTAGAGTCCCCGTCTTTTCGAGTTACATGTTGAAATATTTAAAGATGAGCTGGCACGATATGACATTTCAGATTTCCTTCCAATTAGTCAGGGTGGGAAGGGCGTGTGGGGAGTGAGGAGTCTGGATGAAGCAAGTCTAGCCATGAGATGATAATGTGAAAGCTGGTGTTAGGGACCTAGGGGCTCAGAAACTATTCTCTCTGCTTTCGTATGCATGCAAAATTTTCTGTAGCGAAGACCTAAAAAAAAAAAGAAAACCACAAAACTTTTGCATGTGTAAAGTTGCTGTCCAACAGGGCAAAGCTTCAGTTCCAAAAGATGAAGTTGTGAAGATGGGGGGTGGCGATGGCTGCAAAATCGAGACTGTACTTAATTCCCCTGGACTGTCCGCTCAGATGGCGAAGGTGGCACATCTCATGCTGTGTGTATTGTATCACAATTGAAAAGAAAAAAGTGTAAAAACTCCTGTCAGATAAACGGTTACAAAAACAACACTGAGCGAGCCGGGTACAGTGGTGCACCCCTGTGATCCCAGCACCTGGGGAGGCAGAGGCAGGAGGATCACAGGTTCGATGCCAGAGGTAGCCTGCGTAACATAGTGAGACCCTGACTCAAAAATAAAAAGCAAAATATGGGCTGAGGGTGCAGCTCAGTGTAGAGTGTTTACAAAGCATGTTTGAGGCCTTGGGTTCAGCCCCTTGCATCACACACACACACAAAAACCCACTGAAAGTTGAAAATATATACATTATGTGTTAAAGAAATATAGAAATAATATCATAATTCGTGGCAAAAAACATTAAATGGTAAGACAAGGATTTAACTAATGGAAATGATAATCCACAAAGGACAGTAGTTACAAATCTATATCTTGAATTAAAAAGCATCAAAATATGTAATAGAACCACAAGCCTCACAAATGTCTTTAGCCAACTCTCAGAAATGGGCAGGTCAAGGAGAATGTGAACTGGGTGTGTGGAGAACTTGAGTAGCATGTGGGCCAATAAACAAATCACTTGTTAGGTCGAGAGAGTCTCTACACAGTCGAAAGCACAGAAACCCTAAGGAGGCCAAATTCGTGCACAATATAATAAAATTAGCTATCAGAGCAGCATGAAAAGCTGGAGAGAAATCTAATACAGAGTGAACAAATATGGTGTGGCAACTTCACACAACGGATTAATAAGCAGCCTTTACGATGCTGATCTGGAACTAAACGTAGCTACACGATGCATCTCACAACCATACCAGGAAGATTCTTGTCAAAAGCAAGTTGCACAGCAAAAAGAGAATGAGTCCAATTTAACAATGTGCAAATGATCTGATTACACATTCATTCATTCACTCATTCATTTGTGTTACTTGAGAGTTGAGTCCAGGGCCTCGCATATATTTTGCAAGTGCTCTACCACTGAGCTGCACCCCCAGCAATTTTTTTTTTAATATTAGGACAGGGTCTCACTAAGTTACGTAGGCTGCCTCTGGCTTTGAACTCATAATCCTTCTGCCTCTGCCTCGCAAGTCCCTGGGATTACAGGCATAAGCCACCATGCCAAACTTAATTAATTATTACAGGTATAAGCCACCGTGCCAAACTTTCTTTCTGTCTGTCTGTCTGTCTTTCTTTCTTTCTTTCTTTCTTTCTTATTATTAGTATTACTATCATGATGGAACTGGGGATTGAACTCAGGACTTCTGACATGTTAGGTAAGCACTCTACCACTGAGCTACATCCCAGCCTTTATGGATTTATTAAAAGAAGATATACAAGTAGACAAGTTTACAGAAAATGCTAAATATTACTAAATTATCAGAGAAATGCAAATCAAAACTAGAATGAGATACTGTCTTATTCCAGTTAGAATGGCTACTATCACTAGATAAATAACAAATGCTGGTTTAGAACTTGGAGAAACAGGAATCGTGCACACTGTTGGTGAGAATGTAAATTGGCATGGCCATTATGGAAAACTCTAAGGATATTCCTCACAAATCTGCAAATAGAGCTACCATATGATCTCATATATACTGAGTACATATGAGATGAAAAGAAATCAGTATGTTGAAGAAGACAGCTGCACTCACATGATTATTGTAGCACTCTTCATGATAGCCAAGACACAGAATCAACACAAGTGGCCACTGACAGATGAATGCATAAAGAAAATGAGATATAGATACGCGATGGAATATGTTCAGCCAGAAAAAAAGAATAAGCTCCTGTCATTTATAGCAAAATGGATGAGGCTTTACCCTCAAAGCTTCACGCAGCAGCCCTTCAGGTACTCTCCGCAGAGCATCTGAGTCTGGTACACATTGCGTGGCTTTGCAGGCTCCATGTTCTGGAGCCTTGACGGCAGCTTCCATAACCCCTTAACTCCTGCAGTCTTCATGTCTGCAAACTCAGTACCACATGGACCATGCCAAGATTTGCTGCCCATTTGGGAGGTAGCTTTGCCCTTTTGAACCACTGAGAGCTTCAGTGGTGGGCTCCTGTGCACTCAGACTGAGAAAACATTTCTCTCTGTGGCCCCTTTGCCGCAGATTGTCCTGGAATCATTTGCGTTTCAAAGGAAAGTGTCTTAACTGGGTTTCAGGCCTGGGAGCCTTACCTGAGCAGAGTCTGGCCAAGTCTTGTTTTCCCTAAGGGTATTTCTCCTACTGTTCCTTTTAAGGTTACTTATCTCTGCAAGAATTACCACTTCCTTGCCTGACCAACCTTGCCCAACCCTGCCCACAGTAACCATAGACAAGTCTTGGCTGCTTTCCTCTTTAAATTGTGCATTTTTCAAATCCTGTTCTGCCATTTTCTCAGTTTTTTATTTTTTTCTTTATAAATCTGGCTAAATGCAGCAAGCAACAACCAACATACAGCCTCAACATTATGTTGCCTTCATGATATTTCCTCCACCAAGTTAATTAGTCCATTACTTTTAAATTCAGCTGCACACAAATCTTTAGAACAAGGGTAGACCCCACACAAGCTCTTTGCTAGAATGTAACAGAAATGGTACCAAGCTCAGTGCCCAGTGGAATGCTCGCTGTCCACAGAACCCCTGTGAGCCCTGTCCACATTTAGATCAACGGTAACATTCTAGTCTTTCTTACTCCCATCAGAAACCCCCTCAAGCTCTGCTTACAGCAGTCCAGGGCTTCTCTCACCCACATCTCCAAAGGCTTCCAAATTCTTCCTGCACACAGTTCCCACGGCATAAAAACCGCATGGTCAGTCTTCTGCACAGCAACAACTGCACTCTCGTTCTCACTAACATTCTGTTAGTCAGCCAATGTGTCGCTGTGGGAGAGAAATTCATTGAGGCAAACTTATGGGAAGAAATGTTCATGGAGGGGTCTTGGTTAGAAGATCAGTGGTGGTGGGGCAGCCATGGCAGTGGCAGGCAGTGGGGTCCATGCCAGACAACCTGATGGCAGATCAGGAACACAGAGCTCTGGGTAAAAACCCCCAAAGCCCATCCCGAGGGAACCACTCTTGCAAAGCTACAATCCCACTTCCCCAAGTTCCACAGCTTCCACCACAGCATTATCAGCTGGGGACTTGTCGGGGACATTTAGGTCCAAACCATAACAGTCACTTATAGTTTGGAGGCTAAAAAGTTACAGGCAACCCAAGGAAGCAGAGAGTAAAATAGAGTCTTCCAGGGGCTTGGAAGAGTGTTGAGGAGGGAAGGATGGAGTTGTTGTTGTTAGGTGCCATCGAGTTGTGTCTGACTCATCGCAATCCTTATAGGGTTTTCAATGACTGATTATTTCAGGATTGCTTCAGGAGTGGATTGCCACATTCCTCTCCCATTTTTGTGGTGCTGGGAATGGAACTCAGGACCTCAGAGACTTCAGAATGCCACTCTACCCACTGACCTAAATCCCAGCCCTGGAAGGATGGAGAGAGGTTTGTTAACTAGTGCACAGATGCCATTGACTAGGAGGAACAATTTCTAATGCTCTACAGCACAGTGGGATAGCCATAGTTGAAAACCATTAACTGTATATTTAAAATAGCTTCTGGAAAGGGTTTTAAATGTTCCCAACAGAAAGAAATGACAAATGTTTGGGGGGAAGGCAATGCCAATTGCCTTGATCTGATCATTATACATTGTACCATCTGGAAATATCACACTGTACCCCATAGATGTGTGCAATGAGTATATGTCAATTAAAAATAGTTCTTAAAAAAAAAAAAAACAAGCTGCAAGCCGGATGCGGTGGTAATCCCAGCGGCTTGGGAGGCGGAGGCAGGAGGATCACAAGTTCAAGATCAGAGGCGGTCTACGTAATTTAGCAAGACCCTGTCTCAAAAAGTAAAAAAGTGGGCTGGGGGTACAGCTCAGTGGTCCAGCACTTGCAAAGCATGCAAGTGCAAGGCCCTGGGTTCAACCCCCAGTACCACAAAAAAAAAAAAAAAAAAAAAAAAAATTCAAATTGGACACTGAACATGAGGGAGTATTGGCGGGTAAATTCTGCCATCATAGTGGTGCTAAAAGTGAAATGAAATGAAAAGCATTTAGAAGGAGACATGCACTACAGCTTCCTGTTCCAGCTGAGTCACAGCGAGCTGGGCCACTTGTCCTCCGTCACTGGTCACAGCTGACACCAGCACCCAGAATAGATACCTGAGTGAGGCAATCGGAACTCGCCACCCGTGTCCTGTTGCTTCCCCCCAAGTCTCCTGGCTTAGATTTGAGGCTGAAAGTGGGCTGGGAAGGGCGTGCCCCACAGGCCCAGACTTGGGGAGCCGCCCTGGCTTGTTCTCTCTCTCTTGATCTTGCCCCACGGTGAACTCCAGTCCTGAAGCTGCACTTCCAAGGTGGCCGCAGCAGTAGCTACAGTGGCAGAAGTAAGTGCAAGAGTCACTCTGACCCAGAGGCAGCTGCAGTCACAGGAGGCAAATCTGCTTTGCGGTCAGAGAACCAAGGAGAGGCCCCAGGTGCCAGAGAGCACAGGGCAAATCAACGCGAAGGAGATCGGGAGAGGGAGCTCCGAGGATTTGTACAAGTTTCCCACTCACCCCCGGGCTGGGCGTGGGTGGAATTGACCCCAAGAGTACACAGAAGGCTTTGGCAATTGCACCAGGGGTAGGCCATGGCCAAGGGCAGAGAATGGACCAGGAGGATGGAACTGTGAGGCAGATCCAGACAAATTGCAAAGACTTTGAAAGCTGAGCTCTCATTGGAGCCATGGTCCAGAAGAAGTGGGCGTGGGCTTGTGGGCTGACACTACCCAGCCTGCTAGCAAACAGAGAGATCCGAGGTGACCAGGGGTCTTGGTAGGATCCAGAATATCATTAAATATTATTCTAAGTGCCCAAGATACCATCCCAAAGGGCTCCAACAATGACAAATAAAATCCCAAGACCCTGTAAGGAAAAGACAGAGGAAGGCTCTCAGCCAGCCTGCTGGTCCCAAGAACTCCATCAGGCCCACTTTCATGACAGAAAGTGCCAGGAAGCTGGGCGAGGTGGCGCACGCCTGTAATCCCAGCGGCTCGGGAGGCGGAGGCAGGAGGATCCCAAGTTCAAGACCAGAGGCAGTCTGCGTAACTCAGTGAGACCCTGTCTCAAAAAAGAAGTAAAAAATGGGCTGGGGGTGCAGCTCAGTGGTCCAGCACTTGCAGAGCATGCAGGCGCGAGGCCCTGGGTTCAACCCCCAGTACCGCAAAAAAAAAAAAAAAAAATAGATTAAGAAGATTTCAGGGATGGGGAATGTGGGGCGGGGGCTCCAAGCTCAGTCTATGGAGGTCCTGAGGAGCAGTGGGGTTACAGCAGACAGCAGGGAGGCTGGAGGATGGGGCCCAGAGGTCAGTGCAGGTCAGCACCAACCGAGGAGGTGCCTCATGTCCAGCACCAGCAGGGGCTCCAGGGAGGAAGGAGCCTGTCTGTCCTTGACAACACACTGGCCTCAGCCCCTCCCAGGCTGTGCTCTTCTGGCGTCCCTGCCGCCTCCTCTCCCAACTCTCCTCCAGCCCAACCTTTGACTTTGCTGCCCGGCCCCCACCTCTGCCTCTTCTTTCTGCCTGCCTCCTTCCCCTGTGACTTCCTCCACAGCATGGGCTCAGCTGGCCCTCTGTGGTGAGGCAGGGTGGGAGGTGAGGCTTGGGAGGGCACAGGGAGGGTTGCAGCACTTGCAGCATGTGGGCAGCATGTCATGTTCCCCTCAAACCACACAAGTGGGTGTCATGGAGATCCCAGGCTGCGAAGGCCCTAGGCAGCCAGTGAGGGCAGGAAAGAGGGGAGGGATGTGAGAGGCGGACGGCTCCCATACCCTTCCAGGCCTGACTACTAATTCATGCCCCCACAGCCAGGTCTCACCAGCCACCACTCCCACCCATGACAGCCTCTTCCTCTTTAGCCTTCCTCTTTGTGGTTTCCCCTCTTTGTGGGAGGGAGCTAAAGAGGCTGAATTCCTGCTTCTTTTACTCACCAAAGGAAGTGTTAAGGCATACTAGGAGGGCTGGACTTTGGCCCCCAAAGGGGCTGCCAGCTACAGACTTATTTCCCAACTGTCCTCAGACAGAAAGACGGACTGACAGGGTGGGTTACGTGAATTATTCTGAGGGACATTTTACAGCCCTGCATAAATGTGAGAAGCATTGGCTCTGAGTCAAAGAAAATTGAGCAAGGAAAAAGTTAAGCAATTATCAACTAGAGGAAAATCAGAAAGTTACATAAGGAAGAAAGTGTAACTATAGTCCATCCACTTGGCTCAGCAGTAAACGTTTAAAAGGTGGTGGTGGTGGTAGTAGTAGTAGTAGTAGTAGTAGTAGTAGTAGTAGTTGTTGTTGTTGTTGTTGTTAGGTGCCGTTGAGTCAGGTCCAACTCATAGTGACCCTATGTACAACAGAATGAAACACTCCCTGACTCTGCCAGGCACACGATCTTTCTTATGTTTAATCCCATTGTTGCAGAAACTGTATCAATCCATCTAGTGTCTTCCTTTTTTTGTTGACTTGACACTCTCCCAAACATGATGTCCTACTCCAGGGATGGCTCCTCCTAACAACATGTCCAAAATATGTAAGACAGAGTCTAGCCAGCCTTGCTTCCAAGGGGCACTCTGGATACACTTCTTCTATAGGACAGATCTGTTGGTTCTTTTGGCAGTCCGTGGTATATTCAATATTCGTCTCCAACACCATAAGTCAAAAACATCAATTCTCTTGTCTCTCTTATTCAATGTCCAGCTTTCACAACTATACACCACTGAAAATACCATGGCATGAGTCAGGAGCACCTTCATCTACAATGTGAAATCTTTACTTTTCACCAATTTAAAGAGGTCTTTTGCAACAGCTTTTCCCAATGCAATATTTCTTTTGAGAGGTTGTGAATGAGA
Organism: Pedetes capensis; assembly: GCA_007922755.1. NCBI lineage: Eukaryota > Metazoa > Chordata > Mammalia > Rodentia > Pedetidae > Pedetes > Pedetes capensis. The sequence continues at coordinate 275,360 of VMDO01000420.1, read as the reverse complement.
TGCCCAGGCTGACCAAGAGCCTGAATGACCCCCTTATTTTAGAATTCTGTCGTATAGGGGCTGCTCCACAAATTCCTTTAAAAGATCACTAGATCAGAATGCTCTGGGCCAGAACAAAAGGCTGTAGATAAGGGCAGTAACTTCCAAGAACTCCCAGACTTCAAGTTAACACAAAAGGCATGCTTTAGCAACTCAAAGCCTCACTTATTTGACTTTCAATAGCAGACCCCTCTGCCTCTGAATAACATACTTTAGCAACGCAAAGCCTCACCTTACCTGACTTTCACTTTCTCCACCCTTCCTTTCCCTGCTTGTAATCCACAATGAAAACCTTTACCCTGCAAGGAGTTGGGGTCCCACACTGAACCGCTGCGCCAGTGAGGTGTGGTACCTTCGAGCTGGAGCTTTAATAAAGGCTCTTTGTTATTGCATGCGACTTCGGACTCCCTGGTAGTCTTTGGGGAACCTGAACTTTGGGCATAACAGAGACCCACAGCTTAAGCCGATAGCTGCGTTCATTACTACACAGAGAAACACCTGAGCCTACCCATCATCCCAGCACCTCGGAAGGCTGAAGCAGGAAGATCACAAGCTCAAGGCCAGAGACAGCCCACACAACCTGGTGAGCCCTCGTGCAGGCCACGGGCCATGTGGGTGTCAGTGGTAGAAAAGTACAGAACATATCCGCTCATGGGGCTGGGGCCTTAGAGACAGAAAGAGGAAAATGAAGGGGACATTGGCAAAGAGTCCTCACCCTGGGATCTGCTTTGAGTCTCACTGGCTGAGAGTCAGGAATTTCACCACAACTGCCAAGACAGCCACTATGAGTACTGCCTGCATGGTGACATCATTGAGAGAGATTTCAAACAAAAATGTGAGCATAGCAACAAGCCATGCTTAGGGTCAGAACACAGGCGGCCTTTGAGTTTAGCGTTGCTTTATCCTCCGTAATCCTGCCCTCCTCTGAGAATCTCACCAACAAGATTACAGATCATGTTTACCTCTTTCTAACACTGGTACCTGTAAACCCACACGATGCACCTGCTGGACACCCTGTAGCCTCATTTTACTAAAGAGAAGCTCCGTAGATAGGAGGCGTACCGAAACATCTCTACTTAATCTTCTTTGGACCCATTTTGACCGGTGTTCCTATCTTATTGGGACTTCCTTCTCATCTCTAACCTAAACAATGTAACTTATAAAGCCATCTTACAAACCAGCTCACAGTTTTGCTTAAACTTTGAATTGGGGTGTAAATGACATTCTTTGAGCAAAGTAACCTCAAAAGTCACAAAATCATATATACAGCTATTGTTGTTCGCTGTTGTTACGTGCCATGGAGTTGGGTCTGACTCATAGCAACACTGTATACAACAGAACGAAACACTCCAGTGACTCTGCAAGGCACACGATCTTTTTTATGTCTAAGCCTATTGTTGCAGACACTGTGTTAATGAATCTACTTGAAGTTGTTCCTTTGTTTTCCTGCTGACTTGTCACTATCCCAAACATGATGTCCTTCTCCAGGGATTGGTCCCTTCTGATAACATATCCAAAATATGTTGTTGTTAGGTGCCGTCGAGTTGGTATCCGACTCATAGAGACCTGTTGGGAACGAAGAATTCCCAGACAGGAGAGACCTGCTGTTGAGATAAAACCAGAAGGAGTACAACATGGGCTATGAACAACAATATCAGGGACTGGGGGAAGGTCATGCTTGGGTCAATGGCCAGGCATGGAGCCAAGGCACGCAGCTTTCCCAGCTAGTATTTTTTCATCTTGCTTTATTCTTAGAGTACTCCCCTCAGCAACAGCTGATCCAATAGCAATTAGGCAAGTCTCTCTGTGAGTAGCAGACCCAGCCTTCTTGCTTCTCTATAAAATCCCCTGTATGACGTTCAATAAACGGACTTGATCAGCAACTGCAGACTTGTCCCCTTGTCTCCTTTCTTCCACTCACCCCTCCCCCACAGGGACCGTTTGATTGAGCCGCGGGCCGGCTCAGAGACCCTCATAGGGTTTTCAGTGGCTGACTGTTTGGGGATTGTCTTGGGAGTGGATTGCCAGGTCCTTCTCCCATTTTTGCGGTGCTGGGAATTGAACTCGGGACCTCAGAGACTGCAGCACAGCGCTCTACCAACTGAGCTAAATCCCAGCCCATCCAAAATATATGACACAATCTAGCCATCCTAGATTCCAAGGAGCACTCTGGTTGTTACTCAAATGATCCTCTCTCTCTCCTGAAAAGCCCAAGTCCACGTGTGGGATGTGTACTATGATTCCTTGCTTAGCCGTTTCTTTTTCTCTCTGAATGCCCATGTGTAAATCTAAAGTATGTACAGTCATTTACCCCTAATTAATAAACTTTGTTTCACTAGGACTAGTCCTGAAATTCCTTTCTTTGAGGGAGCCAAGAACCCACCCCTGAGGTAGGACACATAATTTGGGGGACATGGGAAGGAGAGAGGCCTCACCCTGGACTTTGGTTTAAGTCTCACCAGTGGAAAATCAAGGACTCTGACCCAGCTACTAAGGAAGCTGCTGTGACGACTGCCTGCATAGGGATGTTATTCTGGGAAATATTTTAAGTGAAAATGTTAAAATAATTAAAATTGGAGTAAAATGTATGTGGCATCGGGGTTCAAGCTTGCTTTTCTCTCTGTAACACTGTGCTTCTTTGAGAACCTCACAAACAGGATTATGGGCCATGTCTGCATTAAGGACATGCCCAGGCAGCGCCCTTGTGGTCCTCTTCTTCTCTGTAAGCCTGTACGGTGCACCTCCTGGACCGCCTCACAGTCTCATCTTACAGAAGGGAAGCTTCTCCAGGGGGAGTGCTAGGGAGTTAGCTTAGGCAGGCAGTATGGAGGAAAGGGGGGTTGAGAATCCCTCTACCATCACCTCCACCAAGATGAGGAGGCCATGCTTGTTTCTGAGGACACTGGACGGACATTTCCAAATGGGTCCCACACCCTGCGCAAGCCCTGGAGCCATTTACAAAACAAGGACCCTGGGCCCACATCACTCTAGGTGCCCAGGACTGAGCCACACTGGGCGTGGCCTAGTTTGGATAACCTAGAGGGAACATGCACCCACTTTTTTTACCGGTCCTCTCTCATCCTCTCTCTTCCTCTCGAAGGCCCACTCTTCTGTCTCCAGCCACCACCGCACGTCTCTTTCTTCTGTGGGGCCCGCCATCTTCCCTGTCTTCGCAAGGCACTGTTCCTTCTAAAACCTTGCTTACCTCTCCTGTTCTCTGGCCTCTTACCTTCCCCTGGGGAAGAGAAACAGCCTTGTGCCAAATCACTCTGGGAATTCAGGTTTCCCCAATTTCCTTTCTAAGCTTCTGCAGGTGCCTCCTTCTACCTAAGCTTCTCCAGATGCCTCCATTTTCCCTGTAATTATTCCTTAAAAGTGTACCCTATTTAGTAAACCTTATCCGAAGTGCCTGCCACCTCTTTCCCTTTACCTAGTCAACTTCAACTTATCTATACTCTATATTATAATTTCTGTGCCGGGTATAAATCTTTCCTATGTCAGATACAAGGACCACGGTTCTACTGCCAGAATCCTGAGCTCATGCTCTGGGCCTTGCCTACCTGAGCTCCCTGGTCTCCCCAGTAACAGGAAGTATACCAAAATGGTTCTACTTTAAACCCTAGCCAATGGAGCTTCTTCTTTTGACCTCTTACCTATCTTGCCCTCCGTTCCTGTCTTAGTGGCTCCCCTAAGACACTATGTCTTGTAAAGCCACCTCCCAGTCTCATTTGCCTTGTGATGGAGGGAGTGGGTTAGGCAGCCTTCATTTTGTTTAAACTTTTCAGTGTTGGTTGTGTATTTTTTTTTTCCGCTTCTGGGGGTTGAACCCAGGGCCTCGCACTTGCATGCTCTGCAAGTGCTGGACCACTAAGCTGCCCCCAGCCCAGTTTTTTACTTTTTGAGACAGGGTCTCGCTAAATTACGCAGATTGCCTCTGGTCTTGAAGTTGTGATCCTCCTGCCTCCACCTCCCGAGCCGCTGGGATTACAGGTGTGTGCCACCACACCTGGCTGGTTGTGTATTTTGAACAATCTAATGCCAAGCACTTTTCAGGTGAACCTCGTATGGCCCATGTCACCCGATGCCCGGCTAGACACCCAGTACTGACACCACCCGAGGCGTGCTCTAGGTTAAACAGAACCAGGGGGAACACCCCCCCACACACACACACACACGTCTCTTCTCTCTGAGCAGCCCTGTCCACGTCTTGGACGCGCCCTGTGATTCCCTCTTCGGTCTCTCCTTTTGCATGCATCCGTCCTTCACTCCCAAGTGCCTGCCACCTCTTTCCCTTTACCTAGTCAACTTCAACCTGCTTCATTCTCATACTGACTCGTCCTAAAGTTCTTTTTCATGAGCAAGAACTTGGCCTTCCCTGCGCTGAGAGAGGACCAGGTGAGACCAGCACAGAAGGCCTGGCATCTGGAGGCCTTGGTGAGGGGATGCCTGCTCCGCCCTGCCCCAGGAGAAAGGGCAGGTTGACATTTAGGATGACCAATAACATCTGAGAAGCTTTCTCACGTCCCTCCCCTTCTTGCTCGCTGGGAAGGCCTGCAGAATGAAATGCACACTTTGACAGCACCCCTACCCCATTCTTCGGGGACACAGGGTGGCTGCGAGACCATCTCTGGAACATCCCCTGTGTCTATGAGGTTCCAAACTGAACACTGGCTATGCAAGGGGCTGTGCACTCACACTGTGCACGTCACCTTGGGGCAGTTGCAGATACCCAGCGTGGGGGCATGTCCAGGATGGTGGACTTACGAGCATGCGTCCTGGGGGCTGGCCCAGCAAGTGGCCTGGGTCCTGCCCATCAAAACCAATGTGGAGCTGGGCGTGGTGGCGCACGCCTGTATTCCCAGCGGCTTGGGAGGCAAAGCCAGGAGGATGGCAAGTTCGAGACCAGAGGAAGTCTACACAACTTAGCGAGACCCTGTCTCAGAAAGTAGAGAAAAAAAAAATAATAAAAGGGCTGGGGGTGCAGCTCAGTGGTCCAGCACTTGCAAAGCATGCAGGCGTGAGGCCCTGGGATCAACTCCCAGTACAGCACACACACACACACACACACACACACACACACACACACACACACACACACACAAAACCAATGTGGCATGGGCATGAAGAGCAAGAGAGAGCAGTTATTACAAACACCAGCCCCAGCCCAGGTGAAGGCGGTGCCTGGCCACCCTGACACGTCTCCTTGTCTCCAGGCCTCGGAGTGGCACCAGGGACCTCTGTGCTCTGTGCCTCCAGGGCTGGAGCTGGCACTGGATAAGTCCTGCCGGCTTGCTTGTGTGAGACGCTGTTACTCTTAAGGATCAGTAGAAGTCTCCCGATGAGGGGCAGGTGGAGTCTCGGCCGAAGTGTGGGTCCTCAGCGCCCCCCAGAGGCAATTGGGTGGTACTGTTCCAACCCATCTGTGGCCAGCCATGGAAAGAGGCACGAGTACCTGTGGAGCTGTCTGACCTTAGAAAGCTGCCCAGGCATCCATGTCCGGGGGCTGCCTGGGCCCTTAGGAATCTGGGTTATGACAAAAGCTGTCTTTGGTGCTCCCGGCCTGGGAGGGAGCCCTCGGCCATTTCTGCCAGCAGCCTTGGACTTAATAGATATACCAGTGGCCAGATGTTTAGTTGTTTCTTTCCTGAAACTGATGTCTAGAAATCTTCTATTTGGTCTAGGCATAGAACTGCACACCTGCAATTCCAGCAACTCAGGAGGCAGAGGCAGGAGGATCACAAGTTTGAGACCAGAGGCAGTCTGCGTAGCTTAGCGAGACCCTGTCTCAAAAAAAAAAAAAAAAAAAAAAAAAAAAAAAAAAAAAAAAAAAAAAAAAAAAAAAAAAAAAAAAAAAAAAAAAGTTTAAAAAATGGGCTAGTGGCGCAACTCAGTGGTCCAGCATTTGCAAAGCATGCAGGCGTGAGGCCCTGGGTTCAACCCCGAGTACCACAAAAAAAAAAAAAAAAAAAAGATAAAAAGTAAAAAATGGGCTGAGGGTGCAGCTCAGTGGTGGAGTTCTTGCAAAGTATATGTGAGGCCCTGGGTTCAAACTTCAAGGACCAGGAGGGAAAAAAAGGTATAAGTGGCTCATGTGGCTTTTTCTTGTAGTAAATTTTTGACTCTGCTTAATTTTTAAAACTTGCTTAATTCTTGAACCCAGTTAGAAAAAAAAAAAACACACAAAATCACATATATGGCCATTATGAAGGCATCTAGGGCATCTCTCCCTTCACGTGTGCCTGTGCTTCGCTCTGAAGCGTGTACTGTCCCTCACTTTAACCTGATAAACTGAGAAACTCTGCTTTGCTCTCTGACTTGTCCTGAAATTCATTTCTGTGACTGAGCCACAGAACTGGCACCACCTGAGTGGAGGTTCCAAGAAGGGGGAACTCCTCAGGTCAGGCAGTAACATTGGGCCACGGCACCCCCCACTGCTGCTGACAATCAGGCCACAGCCACAACAACAGTGTCTTCTGTAGCTACTAGTGAGACCTGGAAGTAGTGGGGTGAGCTTCAAGTTCTCTATTTCATGGAAGAAGCTAGGTGCAGAACAGTGCAGAAAGAGCTGGCTATTGTGACAGAGAGGACCAATGAAAAATATACTTTCATAGGTAAAAGTCTTGTTGTATAGAAGTTTCTAGATGGTCCATAGGAACCCATTAATCAGTCATGGCCAAGGAAGGAACTGGAGTCTGGGGGCAAGGGAAGGAAAACTTTTCTTTGCTATATTCGTCCTGTTGAACCCTTCCATTGGCATCAAAAGGCTGCAGAATTTGCCATTTTAACCTGAAGATTCCTCAAGCAAAAGGCACTTAAAAGACAGCAGGTCTTGTCAGCAACTGTGGAGAGACACAGCCAGCGCTGCTGCCTGGAGCCTGAGGAGTTCCTTCTCCCACTGACCTCCACTCAGGTGGGGCCAGGTCCTTAGCTCCATCACAGAAAAGACTTTCAGGGTGAGTCTGAGTAAAACAAAGTTAGTGAGTTTATTAAGCAGAGATAAGAGAGAGCACACACTTTAGGTTTAAGTGTAGGCATTTGGAGGGAAAGAGAGATGTCTAAGAGAAGAACACTTGTGCACACCTGAGGCATGCATGTAGGCTTCTCAAGACAGAGAGAGTCTCATGTAAGTGCCTTAACCATAGCTATGAAGTAAAATGGACAGGGAAATTAAGGGGGCATGGGAAGAGAAAAGGAATCTGGTCTAAGTCTCATCAGATGAGAATCAAGGACTTCAACACAACTTAAAAGAAAACCATTGTAAGGATGACCTGCAGGAAGACATTATTTTGGAAGAGAGATTTCAAATGAAAATGTTAAAATGGCAACGGGCCATGCTCAGCATCAAAATGTACTTTCACATCTGCAATCCTGTGCTTCCCTAAGAATGTTAGAAGCTGGATGACGGACCATGTGTGCGATCAGCATATGCCTAGACCACTTCCTTGTCAGAGTTCCTTTGACTCCTTTGACATCTGTGTCCTAACAATACTCCTAAACCATGAACACCTCCTGGGGTACCCTATGGTCTCATTCTACTAAAAAATAAATTTCTTAGGTAAAAATAGACTAAAAGTTCTATCCTATTAACACCTCTCTCTCTCCCTCACTCTCTTCCTCTCCCTCTTCCCCTCTTGTCCCTAAACCTAAATTTCATTCACAAAAGATGAAATTCTTTAAGATAAAAAGGATAGGTAAACTCGCTAAATTTTTTGTACTCAACACTTTGCTCAAACTTTAAATTGGGTTATAAGCTGGGTGTGGTTGTGCACACCTGTAATAACAGTAAAAGGCATTTAGAAATTGTTTTTTGCTTTTTTAAAAAAAGGATTGGTTCTTCTCCTGGACCCACAAGATAACCAAAAGTGAAGGTGGACACTGGTCATTGGCCTAACTCCATTTTGTCCCTCTCTGGCTCTATTTTGCCTCTTAAAGCTTCCTCTTGAGTCACCTTCTCCTGTGGTCACCTTGGATTCTAGGAAGAACAGAACTGATTGATAAACATCTCGATGACAAAGGCCTGAAACTGCCTCTAAGCAATGGTGAGCCTCTAAGAACTGTCCACCCCAAAGTGAGAATAATTATCTATAATGACCAGACCACACCCTGGGGCAGGAGTCATCATCTGTGGGAACCAGGCTGCTCCCCCAAGCCACGTCTTGGGGCCACCTTGCAGACTGAGAATTGAGAGAATGATCAACCAGACCACACTGATCTGATCAGGACTCTTGCCAGCCCCCTGCCCCCTGTTCCCCCACCTGCTATAATTCTTCCTCCACTTAAACCTAAAGCTCATGTCAGTACCCCAAAGATGGACTTGCTGTCACTAGGCCCCTATACCCCTTCCTCTTCCCAATGTGCAAATGATGAAATCTCCTTTCTCTGCTTCCTACGATCACTCATCTCTCTAATTGGCATATTGAGATGGGTGGCTGAGCCAAGTCTGTTGGGACTCCAGGAACCAGATCTTTGCCCCAAAACTCCAATAACACCAATGCTGGGGAGTCAGAGGCAGGATTGCTGCAAGTTGGAAGCCAGCCTGGGTTACACAGCAAGTTCAAGTCCAGCCAGGACTACATAGCAAGACTGTCTATAAAAAAAGAAGAGTGTAAATTACTTTCTTTGAGCAATGTAATTTGAAGAGCTACAAAGTTTGGGCTGGGGATGTAGCTCAGTGGTAGAGCCCTTACCTAGTATGTGCAGCCCCTGGGTTTGACCCATACAACTGCAAAAACAAACAAACAAACAAACAAACCCCTCAAAGGTGACTCTTTCTCTGGAGAAGCCCATGTCTTCAGAGTGTACTATTATTCATTCTCAAGCATCTCTTTTTCTCTCCAAATGCCCACGTTTAAACCTAGAGCATATACTATCTCTTATCCCTACTTAATAAACACACCAACTCTGTTTCAGTCTGACTCATCCTGGAATTCTTTTCTGCGATGGAGCTAAGGACCTGGCTTCCCCTGAGTGGGGGTTCCTAGGGGAAAAGTCCTAAGGTTAGAGACAGTCGTGCTAGGCTGCATCTCCCATTGCTGCAGACAGCTATGCATATGGTTTTGGTGGCTTTTGAGGTTTCATTGTTCAGAGGCATTGACACAAAACATAGCTCTTGCTCTGAAGGGAAGATGAGTTTATTCTGAAGGAAATATGGGTGATGATGGCCTAGGAATGTGAGAGGAGGCCTAAGGTCACTTTGAAATCACTGGTTCCTTGAAAACTAGCCCTCAACAAAAGCTGATAAGGGCAGCTGTGTCACAAGATGGCTGTGCCTGCTGAAGGGCTGGATTAAGAAAAAGGTGGTGTCACAAAATTACCTTGTAAAAGGTCAGATTTGCGAATTCTGGAAAATGGAAACTTACAATGTACTCCCCCACCCCTTAAACTGCCCTATAAAACCTGAACTAACCAGACCTGAGCTGCTGTTCCCTTTAAGTCCACACCCAGGACTAAGGGCAGCCAGCTGATCAGTTTATTAAAGCTTCCTTCTGCTCCCGATCCATTTGTTTATGTCTTGGAGTATTTTTCTGGGGTCGAGCCACTGGGTACAACATTCACAGTGGATATATATATATATCCACTGTGCATATATATATATATATATATACACACACACACACACACACACACATACACACACACACATACATATATAGTGACTTTTGGAGTTACATTGGTCAAAACAATGAGCTGGTTTACCTATTTTTTCTGGCTTAAATAATTTCCCCTTATGTAAATAAGTTTGGATGATGGCTTTACAAAGTGCATTGTTAAGGTTAAGTAAGATAGAAACAGGTCCAAATCGGTCAAAAGAAGTTCCATTGTTTTGGATTTAGAAGATTGAGTAGAAATGTTTTGGTATACCTTCTGTCTAGGGAACTTCTCTTTAGTAAAATGAAATTATAGAGTGTCCAGGAGGTGCATTGTATAGGGTTACAGAAAAGAGTTTCCAGGGATTTGTCTGGGCACATATTGACTGTAAACATGGCTCATATCCTGTTTGTGAGATTGTCTAGAAGCACGAGATTATACAGAAAGTAAAGTTAAACCCAAAGGTCACATACATTTCAGATAGAGAAAAATCCAGTGGCAGGGCCACAGGGACACAAGAGAACACTCTGATCTATAGGGAGCACATTTATTGGGAACAAGCAGGGTGGAAGGGGAAAACCCACTAGGCTGGGGCACAGAGGTGCAGAGATGAGTGAGGCCAGGGCATTTATATGGCTGGCAGGGCCTTGGTGGGCAGCGTAAGCAGGGGAAGCTTTGGAAAAGAAGGGAAGTGTGTTCCTGGGCAGTTGGCATCTCAGGAGCCTTCTGACCTTGGGGCCAGTCTGTTTCCAGCGTCCAGCCGTCTGGCCACCTGTTATCACTCCGAGCTTGGGGCCTTGTCTGTATGACCCTTTATTCTTTCAATTTCAACCCTAACTATAGCGATTTAACATTTTCTTTTGAAAATATTTCCAAAAGTAATGTTTCTATGCAGGCGGTCCTCACAGCAGTTTTCCTTCTTGTTATGTTGGAGTTCTTGACTGTTGGCTGATGAGACCCAGATCGGATTCTGGGGTGAGGCTCCTTTCCTTCGCATGCCTCCTAAATTGTACCTGTCTTTTTATCTGCCTCAGTTACATGAGCTTTTGTAGTCATAGAACAAAAGAAAGTCATAAACCAAGGCATTTATTAAATACTTTGTTCAGGACATAAAGTAGGTGGGTTGTAGAAGAGTGGAGAAGCCTCTTCTATAGGTTTCAGATGTTGTTGTATAGCATTCTTGGCTTTCGTGTTGGTAGAAGCTGGTGGTCTGCTAAATAATATATTACTCAATAGTCAGAAGGATCTTAGATCATATATGTTGTTGTTAGGTGCTGTAGAGTCGGTATCCGACTCATAGCAACCCTCATAGGGTTTTCAATGGCTGTTTAGGGATTGCCTTGGGAGTGGATTGCCAGGCCCTTCTCCCATTTTTGTGGTGCTGGGAATTGAACTCAGGACCTCAGAGACTGCAGAGCAGCGCTCTACCAACTGAGCTAAATCCCAGCTCAAGTCATATATAGAGGTTGGTAATAAATAGCTATTAAGGGGACTAAAGACAGCCCAAGATAATTTTGGCCCTTGTTCCATCTCTCCACAATCTTGAAGTTCTAGCCAGTCTGCAGAATCTTTAATAGATATGGCTTCTTCAGAGAACTTCAGTTCACAGATTTAAGGAACTTTTTACTAAACAAGATGATAGAGTGGTCTTGGAGGTGCATTAATTATACTGGCTTACGGATTTTAAAAAATGTGTTAATAAGAGGCATACGTCAAGGGTGCAAAGTAATTTTTCCTAAGAAATTCAAGTCCTGTGCTTTGACTGTAAACACGGCCCATAACCTTGTTTGTGAGATTTCCTTTATTCTCAGCCAGCAGGAATGAGGGCTCCTGTCCCTTCCCATGTCCTTTAATTTTCCCTCTCTTTCTGTCCTGCCTCTGAGAGGGCCATTCTAAACGCCCTTTGTCCTGAACACAGGAGATAAAAATTCACATGTGCACAATGCCCTCCCTATACCAGGAGAAAGAAACTTTATCTGATGGGAAGCAAAGCCAAAGAGGTCTTGTGAATGCTTCCTTGTAAAAATCATTCTCGTCTTTGTTTAGTCCCCCTACATAACGTAGTTACTTTTCCACAATCGCCTCCTGCAAAGCGCACAGGTTTTGCCATGTCACGTGAAACTCATCAGCTTTTCTCCTGAATGGAGAGGGGACTCATCTCCCCTACGGTATCCTGTGTGCATCACCACCTTACAAGGAACACTGCAATTAGCTAATTAACACAGCTGCCCTAGGGGAAGCTTTACCTGGTCTGGCGCTCCCTACGCCTGCCCTTCTTCCCCACACCTGAACAGCTTCTCCTGCACCTTCTGCCTCTGGCCAGGTGAGAAGCTGTGCGTCTAGTCTTTCTGTGCTGCTGTGAGAGAATACCTGTTGCATGAGAACCAAAGGGACACAGACAGACCAAAGACGGATCGTATGGAGCTAAACTTCGGGAGCCATGAGTTTTTCAGGGTTACTTGCAGGGGCATGGGTGACTCAGGGACAACTTTTACACGCAGCTCCACCAAGGGGGAAAGATCCCTTCGCAACATTCCCACCGAGATGATCCCAAACTGCTTCACCGACCAGTACCACTGGCAGCCAGTAGTTTATCTCTTACATATTATTGTGTGCAGCTGTGGCCGTGGGGGCTAATGATTGGCATCTCGGAGGAGGGTCTCCTGAGGGTTTTGTGACAATCCTTCCCCCAAATGTGGATTGCTCCCTCACCATTCCTATGGGTCTAGCTATGCTGTATTGTTGTTGTTAGGTGCTACCAAGTGGGTATCCAACTCATAGCGACCCTACATACACCAGGGGGAACACTATTGTCAGTGCTTCTCTGCTGTTCATAGGGTTTTCAATGGTGGATTGATTTTGGGGAGTAGGTTGCCAGGTCCTTCTCCCAAGTCTACAGCACCTGGTGTTTCCAGGCGGTCTCCCATCCAAGTACTAACCAGGCTCGACCCTGCTTAGCTTCCGAGACCTGACAGTATCAGTCGCCACAGGGCTATGGCTGCAGGTAGCTATGCTGTATAGTTCTTCTTATTTCCTTGCCATGACTGGAGGGGTTCAAGGTCCCTGAGGTCATTCTAGGAGTTCGGTGTCAATGTCATGATCATCACATCCAGCCTACTACACCACAATACCACACACTGGATAGTTCATAATGTTCTGAAATTAATTGGCTCACAGTCTGTGGCTGGGAAGTCTAAGACGGGGTGACTACATCTGCCAGAGGCCTTCTTGCTCCACCATCCAATGGTGGAAAAGCAAACAAGACAAGCAAGAGCCAAAGGGCACGCCCACCGTGACATCAGCTCTGGGCACCCAGCTCTGAGCATCCAGTGAGGCTTGAGGCTAGGGTCTTTGTTTTGTAAATGGATCAAGGGCTTGCATTAGTGTTGGGCTGTTAGAAAATGTCTTTCCATTGTCCCCAGAAATGCAAGTGGCTTCACCCATCATGGACAAATGGCAGGAGTCAATTCCAATTCCCTTTTCTTCCATATTGCCGGCTAATGCCTAAGCCAGCCTGCCTATCAGAAAGACCAAGGGAGAGAGTCATGGTTTCTGAGGTTGAAATCAGACAGCAGGCAGGGCCAGCAGTGAAGATCCGTGAACACCTGCATTTACACCTTCGAGTTAGAGGACAGGAAGCTGCAGGTCCGGCAATGAGGCTGCAGGGATCTCCGAACATCTATGAACAACCACGGGCACGTGCGGAGAACTGGGGACATCCACAGACTTCAGCTTCACTGAAGGCGGGCTTTAGGGCTAAGTCCATATCTCAATAAGGGGACAAATATTCCTCCCGTCTTTTTGATCTTCTCTTCAGGTGTGCCATGTTTATTCTACCTTTTGATGTAGGCTGGACTTCTTAGATTGTTAAACAGGTTACTCTTTCCTTTTTTTTTTTTTTTTCCAGTACTGGGGGTTGAACCCCGGGCCTCGCGCCTGCATGCTCTGCAAGTGCTGGACCACTGAGCTGCACCCTCAGCCCATTTTTTTACTTCTTGAGACAGGTCTCGCTAAGTTACAAAGACTGCCTCTGGTCTCGAACTTGGGATCCTCCCGCCTCCGCCTCCGAGCTGCTAGGATTACAGGCGCGCGCCACCGCGCCCGGCGAATGTGTACCACCTTTAAACCTATGTCTACAATTTCTACCTTAATGAACTTATTGCCATCTATTCTATAATGTCTGCGTCTCCCATAAACTCTTTTATGCGGGATGCACAGACGAACCACATGCTCTGCCCGCCGCCAGCCTCCCAGCCCCGCGCTCCCTGCCCGCTAACAGAGGTCGCCCTGCAGCATCCCGCCACGTGTGAGGGTGTCCGCTACCAGGGAAAGCCGGGCGTCCAGACCCGGCCGTGAGGCTCAGCGGAGGCCCACGCCGGCACTCAGGTCTCAGAAGATGGCCGGGAAGCGGCCGGCTGCCGACGCCCCTGTTTTCCTTCTGCCTGGCACCCCGCGTCTCCCTAGTCGGCCTCAGTCCCGCCGACAGAAGCACGCCGTTCCTCACGACACGCGCCCCGAGGCCTCGGGCTCCTCACCCCACAAAGCCTTTCCACGCGGCGAAGGGTGTCGCAGGCGACACCGCCACACTCCCAACCGGGCACTTCCGGCTTAATGAACACCAACCTCGCCCCAACCACCAGGCGCCCGTACTGCGCACGCGCGGCGGGACGCACTTCCGGCGGCCCCGCGCTCGGCCGCTCGCGCCTCGGACACTGCTTCCGCCCGGCGGTGAGAGCGGGGGACCAGCTTCCGGGAGGCCCTTCCGCGTGTGTGGTGGCGGCGGCGCGGGGGCCCCGAGGCTCTCAGGGACGATGGGGAAAGTGAGGGGGCTGCGGGCCCGCGTGCACCAGGCCGCCGTCAGGCTCCAGGGCGAGGCCGCGCCCCGCCCCGCGCCCTCGGCTCCGGAGCCGGCCCCGGGGAAGGCCTCGGCGGACGCGGCGGCGGCAACGGTACGGGCGCGGGCTGGGGGGCGGTGCCTGGCCGGGGAGGGAGCCGGGGGTCGGGGGCGCCCCAGGACTGGGGACGCCGCGGGGCTGGCGGGGGGCCCATGGGGGCTGGGGGCGCCCCGGGGCCGGGGGGCCCCATTGGGACTGGGGGCGCCCGGGGCCAGTGGGGGCAGGGGCGTCGCAGGACTGGGGGGGACCGTGGGGGCTGAGGGCGCCGCGGAGCCGGGGGAGGCCATGGGGGCTGGGGGCGCCACAGGACTCGGGGCGCCGCAGGACTGGGGGCGCAGTGAGGGCCGGGGGCACCTCGGGGTCGGCGACGCCGCAGGACAGGGGGCGCCGCGGGGTAGAAATCGCCACGGAGCTGGGGCGCCATGGGGGCGGGGGCGCCGAGTGGCCCGGGGGCCGCCACCACCGCGTGGCCTCCGCCTGCTCTCGGGCTCTGGGAGGTTGGCCGCGCGGCCGACGCGCCTTGGCTTGCGAAGTGTCCGGGGGGCCCCTAGGCCCGTGCGCCGTGGCCTCACCGCCGCGGGAGGGCGCCTTCCCCCCGGGGGCTCGGAACGCCGCCTGCGTGTGGCGCAGGCTTCTTGCAGTCGCTCCGGGCTCCCACAGAAGGAAAGTCACGTCCCCGGGGTTAAGGAAAAACAGGCAAACCGGAGAGACGCGGTCCTCGTTAGCAGTCACTTTCCTGTCCCCGTCCCACTCCGCCTATGCAACCAATTCTCTTTTTTTTTTTTTTTTTTTGCTGTAGTGTGGTTGAACCCAGGGCCTCGCGCCTGCATGCTTTGCAAGTGCTGGACCACTGAGCTGCACCCCAAGCCCATGTTTTCAGTTTTCGAGACAGCGTCTCGCGAAGTTACACAGACTGCCTCTGGTCTGGAACTTGGATCCTTCTGCCTCTGCTTCCCGAGTTGCTAGGATTACAGGCATCTGCCACCACGCCCAGGACCACTTCTATTTTTTGTTTGTGGACATTTCCTGTGGAGCTGCATTGTGCCCTTTTGTGTTGGGTTCTTTCACTCAGCATGGTATTTTCAAGGTTTATCCAGATTGCGGCCTGTGTCCACACTCAGCACATCGCGCATGTCCGTGTGCTCATCCTTGAGCTGCTCCTGAAGGATTTGTTGATTTCTGCAACCCACAGGCTTGAGTGGGAACAGCAGAGGAGACATTGTGAGGCCTTGAGGGCTATGACTTTGGGTCAATAATGCTAAGAACAGCTTTTAACAGTTTGTTAAGCATTTACTGTGTGCCACGCAGTCCCCAACCCCCGCCTCTCCACCCTCTGATTTTGCAGTTGAGAAAACTCAGTTAAATCACTAAGGGCGCTGAGCTGCTAAATGGAGTTGCTGATACTTGCCAGAATCTGGCTCCAAAGCCCTCTCTTTAAAACAACAAAAAGTGTTTATTGAGATGTAATTCACAGGTCATAAAATTAAGTTTGTAGTGTACAATTTAGTGTTTTTTACTATATTCACAGAGTTAATGCAACCATCACTACAAATTGGAGAACATTTTTATCAACCCCCCCCCCCCCAAGAAACCTTCCCTTGGTTTTTTTAGTGACTGCTAATTTCATTTGTGAGGCTAGGGTTTAGCTCAATTGGTAGAGCGCTGCTCTGCAGTCTCTGAGGTCCTGGGTTCACTTCCAAGCACCACAAAAATGGCAGAAGGACGAGGCAATCCCAAAAAGCAATCAGCCATTGAAAACCCTATAAGGGTCACTATGAGTCTGTCGTGACTCAAGGGCACCTAACAACAACAGTCTACTTTGTGTCTCTATAAAGTTGTTTATTCTGCATATTTCATATACATTGAACCATATTGTGTGTGACCTATTTTTGGCTTCTTTCACTGGTTCAAAGTCCATCTTTGTAGTATTTTTTTTTTTTTTGGTAGCATTAATATTTCTTTTTTCTTTTCTTTTCTTTTTTTCTTTTTTATTTTTTGGCGGAGGTTCTATGAATGAACTCAGGGTCACAGATATGCTAGGCAAGCATTCTACTACTGAGCCACATCCCCGGCTGTTTTTGTTTTTGTTGTTCTGTTTTAATTTTGAGAGGGGGGTCTCACTCAGTTGCTCAGTCTTGCCTTGAACTTGCTGTGTGGCCCAGGCAGGCCTTGACCTTGTGATTCTGTGTCAGCTTCCTGGGTGGTTGGGATTACAGGTGAAAACTACCATGCTCAAGGTTCTTCATTCTTTTTACGGTGGAGTAATTTTCCATTATATATGTATACCGTACCATACTACATCTCGTTTATCATACATAAGTTAATGGCCATTTTGGTTTCCGCCTTTTGGCCGTAATGAGTAATACTGCTGAAAACGTTTGTGTACAGATTTTTCTGTAGACCTACAGAGTGGAATTTCTGTGTTGTGTGGTAACTAGTGTATTTGAGAAACTGCCAGACTCTTTTCCACAGTGCTTACACCATTTTATATCCCCACTAGCAGCATATAAGGTGGTATCTCATTGTCATTTTGCTTTGCATTTCTCTAAGGGCCAGTGAGGGCTGAGGTTTATCTCAGTTGGTAGAGTGTCCCTCTGCACTCTGATCCCCAGCACCCCATAAAATGGCAGCTCACTCCCAAAACAACCTCAAAAACAGTGAACCATTGAAATGGGACAATGGCTGCAAGCCTAGGTGAAAAGGCCAAAGGCAGCTCAGACCCTGTCACTAAGCAGCGCGCTGTGCAAGTGGTACAGTAGTGGAGGCCAGCCCTGTGTCGTAGGGAGCAGGAGCAGAGCTTGCCTGCCATCTGTAGTGGGAAGGCGGGTGGCTGGGCCATGGTGGCTCTGGAGGCAGGGATCCGTGTCCTGTGTGCCTGCCTTGCATTTCCCTCTGAAACCACAGAGCCAGCCTGATGCCTTCTTTCTTTCCTTTTGTTGGGGACTGTAGGACTGGGCGTTTGTCCACACCAACATCTTTGCCGGGACCCAGATAGACCCCAGTGCCTTGGTGCAGAGGCTGGATCTGGATCAGAGGAGTGTGGCTTCTCTCAAGAGAGGTGAGTCACTGTCCCTGAAGAGGGGAGAGGATGGCCGTGGTTGTC
Source organism: Pedetes capensis (assembly GCA_007922755.1). Classification (NCBI taxonomy): domain Eukaryota; kingdom Metazoa; phylum Chordata; class Mammalia; order Rodentia; family Pedetidae; genus Pedetes; species Pedetes capensis. The sequence continues at coordinate 257,735 of VMDO01000420.1, read as the reverse complement.
TCTCCTGCTGGATAACTGAACTCAAGTCAACCTCTCCTTTTAAAAGACTGTACCTTTACAGAAATATTTTAAAATACCCTAAAGTAGAAAGAATAGTGTTGAGAAACTCTTGTGCGCCCATCAGCTGCCATTAGCTGAGATATTTTGAAGCAAATATCAGATTCCACAGCCTTTCATTTGTGAATTCTTTAGTATATATTCCTAAGGGCTTTTATTTATTTCCCAGGGCCTCATGCATGCTAAGTAAGCACTCTACCAACCAAGCTAACCTGCCAGCCCTTGAAGGGCTTTTAAAAAGATAGTTAGCTTCAGTGCCATTAGCATGCCTGTGTAAACGCTGATTCTGTAGTTTCAGATACATAGTGATCATCTTTTCATGGCCATTTTGCAAAAGTTTCCTGGTATAAATCAAGTGAAGTCCACACACCACCTCCAGGCCTTTCCCCACCTTTTCTCCTTCATGATTCTTATGATGTTGAAGCAGATTGTTTTCCCAGCGGGGTCCCCTATTTTGTGTTTGGCAGCTGTGTTCTTTTATGTTTCTTTGACCCCACAAACCTGAGCTGAATGTGTGAGTTGTCATTGCTGTAGCAGAAAAACCAACCCAAACTCATGGGGGAAGAGGTTTATCGGTCAGTTTTGTAGACTCAGGTGAGTGTTTTACATGTTGTGAAGGCTAGCCCTTTACCATTTTGTGCTAGTCACTGTTTTAGGGTGTTTAAAATTGCCGGAGTGAGCGAGAGACTCCAGAGAGCTGGCAGCTATTGTTGCCATCTTGCATTAGGTTTTCTTGGGCAGTGGTGGTTGGATTGTGGGGCGTGCACCTCCCGGTCTGGCCCAGATGTTCGGACAGGAGGCACCGCCGCACACACATATCTAAACACAATTCACTCAGGACCCTCGGGTGAGGGGTGCAGACTCCTGCGGCCCTTGGAAACGCTGGTGGAGACTGAAGAAAGGAAAAAGCCTCGGGTGCTTTGCCTTTTGGGAACAAACACAGCTCTTTATTTCCTCTACCCTTAGAAGGGTGGAAGAGGAACCCAAAGTGTACAGCTATAAGTGCTAGCAGCTCTTATACTGTCACAAGGGCAGATGCTTCCGTGTTGCTGGGCAAATCAAGAGAGAGAGTGTTCTTTCCTCGTAGGTGGTTGGATGGAGAGAGAGTTCTTATCTAATTGGTGCTCCACAACAGAGAGAGAACTGTTTCCTTGCCAATGGTCCAGGTGAGAGAGAGTAAGCTGCTGCGGTGCAGCTCCTTATGTCGCCCGCCCCGAGTGGCCTGAGCCAGTCAGCTTTGAGTCCAGTTGTCCAATCAGGTTCGGGGGATTTATGAAGGGTTTTGTACAAATGTCCAATCGAGTTACTTTTCATTTTCCCTAGATTTCCAATTTACAAACCAGATCTTCAAAAGCTGTTTTCCCAGTTTTGGGGTTTTTGCCAATTTCCTCCCAATTTCCCCCTACAGTTGGATGAGGCTTTCTTCTGGTCTCTCAGAATTAACACCGCTTGTTGGTAACCCTTCCCTGGGTTTGAAAGCTGCTTTATTGTGATAAAGTTTCCTTTCATTGCCTAGCTTCAGTCAGCCGGCCTGCTGCTCTCTTGGAAGACCAGGAGGTCATTTGGTTTCTGTACCACATGCTCTGGAATCCACAGGCTTTCAGGATTCCTTCCCCCGTAGCATGTCGCTCCCTAGGTGTCTCCTCCTCCCTCCACTCCCTCCCTCCTTTGCAGCAGCTTGGGGTGTGCCTCCCCAGGTCAGTAGCCCCAGTCTTTACCCCATAGCAGAGCCCTCGGAGGTGGGGTGGGAACAGAGCAGGGGCTTCTTGGTTGCTGCCTGAAGAAAGGGCTGACGGGGTGTGGGAGAGGCACCCGGCCCAAGGAGACTGCCCCCAGCTTGTTCGCCCTGCGCTTTCCTCCTGAGTGAATGTGGCAGAGCACGTGAAGGCAATGCGGTGCAGCTCACAGGGGCCAGGACACTCAGACTGGCCAAGCCTAATGAGAGCCCGGCTTCACATGGCAGGTGCTGGGCTCTTACCAGTAGTTGTGGCCTCCATACTTGTCACCTCTGCCCGTGGGCATGGGGGGCATTGCTGCCCGGCTCGTGTTCTAAGGCCCGTGGCAGCTGACGTGTGTCTCCAGCGAGGTCCAGGAGCACCTGCCTGGAAGAGACCCTGAGTGCCCCCAGTCAGGAGCATAGGCCTGCAGCAGGTGCCAGTGGGCTCTCCAGCCCTGGAGTCCAGCTCCAGTCAAGGACCCCTGGAGCCCCGAGCAGCTGTGCAGAGCGGAGCGCACAGACGCAGGTTGGCCCGTATGCTCTGTTGGATGGGGGGTTTTGGAGAATCTGTCTAACTTCCCCGTGTGTCAGGGGAGCAGGGCATCTGTGGGCAGGTATGGAGGCCTGGACCCCTTCCTCCAGGACTGTTTGGATGCTTCTGCTGGGCAGGCCGGGCGTGTCCCCTGCCCACCCACTCTGAAGCAGCAGCCAGCGCTGCCCCTGACTGCTCTCAGCATCCTGAGGTGCCTCCCTCTGCAGATGGGAGTGGAGACGGGGCCTCCCTCAGCCCTGCCGAGGGGCTTACTGGGTTACATCGCCACCCTACGCCATGGCGCGCTCCCTGCTGCACACCCACCCTCAGAACGGCCCTGGCCCTGCCCTAGGGGTGCTGACCTTGTTTCTCAGGGTCTCTCCCCGGGACTAAGAGGCTGGGGTCCTTTCTCGGAGCTCCAACAGCATGGGAAGCTCCTCCCACCTCCTTGTCTCCTCAGGCTGATTCTGAAGCCCAGGGCACCATTTCAGTTTGTCTGAGCTGTGCACAGTTGGTCTCCCCTCGCTCCTGGGGCTCCTGGCAGCAAGCACAGCTCATTGGGTGCCCAGGAAGTGGCACCCCTGCTGGGCTGGCCAAAAAGGACTCTGGGAACTTGCAGTCACTCACAGATCACCCGCGTCTAGCATCGAGGTGTTGCAGACAGTTCTATGCACCCATAGCCAAGGCAGGCAGCACGGGCTGTCCAGGCCTAAGAACGGGTGACCACATGTGTCACCTCCCAGAAATAAACCAAGAGAGGAGCTTCCTTGCCTAAGGAGGTTGAGTTGCAGGGGCTGCCTTTCTACATCTGTGAGAACCACAGGGCTGGGTAGCTGTTAGAGCCCGGCATCCTGTGTGAATACTGAGCACTGTGGTCTGGAATGAGCAGGGCCGTGACTGTGTCAGAGGAGGTGATCTCAGCACAGGACAGGAGCCCACGGCCAGACCTTGCTCAGGGGCCTGGCCGTGGGGCTCTGCTCACCCGTGGTGCTGGTTCCGCATCTGCAGCAGGAGATAGCCATAGCATTTGCTGGTTTTGAGAGCAGGACAAGCCGGGCGCGGTGGAGTATTTAAAATGGTACTTGGCATCAGCAAGGGCATGGTCACTGTGTCCATGGAACGAGGCTAGCCTGGCAGGGCAGCTGGGGACAGGTGGCCTTTGGGGCTGCCAGGCCTGGTGGTTGCTCACAAGATGGGGCCACTCGACCCTCAGTCCTATCTTCCAAAGTGGCGACAGACCTGCTGAGGTTAACCGCACATCCACAAGGGTCCGGGCACACGTGACAGACGATGCTTCCCTGGTCCTTGTGACCTTTGGACAGTGAGGAGTCCTTCGGTACCATGTGCCCTGTGCCTTCCTTTGTTGCCCCCTGGGGTCCTGAGGGCTCTGCTGGCCATGGCTGTGGTTGCCAGGCAAGCACTGTACTATTGAGCTGCATCCCCAGCCGTTTGTTGTTTTTGTTCACCTCTTTCTGTCAAACCCGTGTGGCTCAGCTGGTCCCAGGGTCACCTACCACCTCTGACCCATCTGTCTCCTCTTTTCACAGCAATGCTTTCTCTATAAAGGGTTAATAGAACAAGTAATGAAGAACTTGAAGGCTTTACTGAGTTGAGTCCTTTGGATAATGAATATTTTTTTTTAACTCTAACTACCCTTATTCACGCATAAAAACCTTAAATAAGAGACTAGTCACTATATTTGAGTTCCCACAGACCTGGCTAGTGTGGACCATGTTTGTGGTTTCTGTAATTAGATGTATTTCCAATGCTCTGCCTCCTTGAGAGTCCCAAGGGACTGGAATTTCACGTGAGGCAGGAGCTGGTCTTCCGGTGTGTGGCGAAGGAGCCCTCATCCTGGGTTGCCCTTCATGGTCCTGGCCAGAGACCATGCCTGTGAGTCCTGCCTGAGTACCCTGGGAAATTGAGGGAAGGTGTCCTAAATGCAGGACTCACTGGCTCTTCAGCTGCCTTTGGTCCCTGGCCATGGTCCTGACACTCCTACCAGGGGCTGTGCAGTGAGTGTTTCCTTGGTGCATCTCTGGTCCCATCGTCTCAGCCGCCGTCTCTTGGGGAGTTGCCTCTGACTCGGGGCCCTGATCGCTGGAGTGTGTCTCCTCCATTCGCCTTGTGCTGGGTGTAGGTGACAGACGGCACAGCTGGTCCTGGCGGAGGGGCAGGCCTGGCTCTTCTGTGGCCCCATAGCATGAAGCACCCGTTGGTTGGTCTAGTACAAGGGTGCTGGCCCCAGCAATGCCTGCAGACCCTCGAGGGGAGGGCTTGCTGTGGGCGAGCGCCTCAGCCCCCTTTCTTAGTCCACCGGGTTAACAGGGTGTCCAGAGGCCTTAGGGCCTCCTGCAGGCAGCAGGCTTGGGTCTGGGCCTCTCCTCACTGCGCGTCTCCCTCACACTGTTCCTGGCCGGCCAGTGCCATGGGCCCCGGAAGCGGAGGGCAAGCCTTGCAGCTCCCCAAGGCTCATGCTGGGGTGGGCGCAAGTCACGCAGGGAGCTGCCTCCTGTGACTCAGTGGCTGCTTAATTACCTGCCCGTTTCAGAGACAAGAAGCAGCCTGCTGCGTGGCTGTCTGCCTGCCTCACTGCACCGATCCCTGCCTGTGTGCCTCATCCTGCCCAGGGCTTCACGTCTCTGGCCTGGGAGGTGGCTGTGGCTGGTGTGGCTTCACCTGGCTGTGGGTCCATCACTTGGAGGGCAGATGCCTACCAATGCCCCCAATGTGCCTCCGTGTACCCTGTCTCCTGCACACATACAGCCCTGGGAGGTGGTGGGGCCTGAGTACCTGTGGGTGCTTTGCAGGTGACATCTTTAGTGTTTCTGCTAGAGGCTCGGGAGCCAGCTGACCAGGCACCCCTGTCTGCCCCCCACCTTCCCTCCTTCCCTTCTGGGCCTGACTCCCCATTACCGACAGGGGCTCTGTGCCTCCTGGGAGGATGTGCTGGGCTACATAGCCATAGTGCATGGCTTTGCCTCCTCCCCAAGAGGAGGGGTGCAGAGCCGAGGCTGTCTGCAGAGTTCCTGTCCCAAACTTGGCTCCCACCCCCGGAGACTCACCTCCCCTGCAAACAGCTTTGCTCCTCGGGCCGGGGCCTATGCCAGAAAGGGGCTTCCCTGTGGGCCCCCGGACCCACCTGTCACGTGGCTCACCATTCCTTTGGGGGCATTCTTTCGTCCAGGGTCCGAGGGGCTTGTGGCAGAGCCAGGTGAGCATCCCACCCCCTGGCGCTCAGCACTACCTGATGGGCGGCCAGCTCTGGCTGGTGCCCCGAGCCTGCGAGCACAACACACGCTGGCCTGGCACACAAACGCATTATGCTGTCTGGTGCCTGTGTCCCTGGACCTTGAACACGAAGCTCATGCTTGGCATTGTGCTGTTCAGGGTAGATGCTCCAAGGAGCACGTTCAGAATTCTATTTCTGTTTGTATTCCTCCACGCTGGAAAATGCAGAAAACAAATCTCCATTCTCGACTATTACCTGGCCTCCAGTCCCAAGGTGCAGATAGGATAGGACGAGGGCTGGCAGGAGGGTGGAGCTTGGGTGGGACTGGGGCTCCTGGGGCTAAAGGTTGTGAGAGGCATGTCGGGTTGGCACCGCTGCAGGTGAGCCTCATGGGCACGCTGCGTGAAGGGCAGGTGATAGCGCAGGTGGCAGCGCCTGTTTAGAGCCCAACTTCTCCTGTCCTGAGCAGAATAAAAGATCTGTGAGGCTCCTTTGGCCCGTGGCAGATCTGACCTTTGCATGAGTGCCCTCCCGTGAGGTGGGTGTCCTTTGGCACATTCACACTCTGCCCAGCAGAGGGCAGCAGAGTTTAGGCCAAGCCTGCTGCAGGCCAGCCCTGGGTTGGAGGTATGTAGGGGCTCCTGGGAAAGTCAGGTCCTGGCACATGCACAGAACCTGAGTAGGTCAGAGGGTTGTCGTCAGGAATCCTTTTTAAAGACGGCCGTGAGTCGGGGCTGTGGCAGAAACATCGTGGAACATGGTCTTTGCTTGTCCCCACCCTGCCTCAAACTTAAGACATGTACAAATGGGTGAGTTACGGGAAACCCTCCCACAAAGGCAGTGTGGGGAGGAGACGGCCTTGTCTTTGTCTCTGTGTGTGGTGGCTTCACGTTGCCGGGTGTGGAGCTGGTGAGGGAGGTGCGTGTTCCCACCAGGGCTCCTTGAGAGGCTGCTCTGCTCACCATTACTGGGCAGCTGGGACGTTGCGTTAGGCCTGGTATCCTTGAGTGACTGTCCTTGAGAAACTACGTCAGGGATTGGCAAGCTGGCTGTCCAGGCCAGTGAATGCTTCCGTGCGCTCCTCCCCACGGCACTGGGGTCTTCAGTCGCATCACACGGTGCTAAAGTCTTTATCTCAGCCCAGGTATGATGGGAGCCACCTGGGGCTGGCTTCTTACTGCCCACCACCTCTCTTCTCCCACCCCGAGGCTTTCTGTGGCCAGCATGTTCTTCTACAAGGTGCTGTGGCACTCTGAGTTCATCCTGGTAGAGCTGTGAGCGCAGAGGCTGGCCAGGCAGGTGATAAGGCAAGGCTGCACCTGTGTCCGTGGTCCCAGCTCTCTACTCCTAGCTCTCTGTGCTCCCAGCTCCTAGAGCACGGAGCAGTGTCTGGTCAGAGATGAGAGGGACGTGGAGAATACTGGCCTGCATGGCTCTGGGGGCCACAGGTGCTTAGTGTCGGAGGACACAGGACAGCTGGGTGTGGCCCCTGCACCCCCTAGCTGTGGAGCCAGCCCTATGGGCCACTGCTGCACCTGTGGCAGACACTTGGCCATTAAGGACCAGCCACTCCCAAAAATCACTTTTGCTAAAAATACCATAACCAAGAAAGCAACATGTGCAGCTTCAGAAGATGGAGGTTGGCCCTGCCTTGAGATGACCACTGCGCCAGATCCTGCGGCTGTCCTGTGTGTGAGCGTCCCATCTGCTGTCCACACGTTCGTGCTGGGCTTGCTGCCCAAGCTGCTCCCTGACCTGTTTGGAGCTGTGGTACCCTTTCCCTTTCAGGGAGAAGCCAGTGCCTTAGCCAGTCAGTCCAACAGGGCCTCACTGGCCATGGGGAAGGAGAGGTGCCTTATTGGAGCTACCTGCCATCAGGTGAGGTGTTTTAAGTTTGTTACTGGAATTTTTTTTCCTGGCACTTTTTTGTTTTGTTTTTTTCTTTTGTGGTACTGGGGGTTGAACCCAGGGCCTCGCGCCTGCATGCTCTCCAAGTGCTGGACCACTGAGCTGCACCCCCAGCCCTTTTTACTTTTTGAGACAGGGTCTCACTAAGTTACGCAGACTGCCTCTGGTCTAGAACTTGCGATCCTCCTGCCTCCGCCTCCCGAGCCGCTGGGATTACAGGCATGCACCACCGCGCCCAGCTTCCTGGCACTTTCTGTTGTGAAAGTGGGCCTGATGGAGCTCTTGGGACCCGCAGACTGGCCGGGAGCCTTTCTCTATCTTTTCCTGGGACCCTGTCCCCACCTGTCTCAGAAGTGCCTCCCAAGGGAGGGCAGCCCTGTGCCCATATCAGTGGCCCTTTACCTGGGTGGACATTAGGGCTACGTGGCCCTCTTGAGGTCTGTCCCTCATCTGGAGTTCTGCTAACCAGGAAAATGTGTGTTCCAGACACCTGCCCCCTGGGGAAGACAGGCTGCTTGCTGCTTCTAAGCCTGGCACTTCGGACCGAGAGGCTGGGGCTTTTCAGGTTCTCAGCTTGCTTCTGCTGGTGGTGGAGTTCGGCTGGCAGCGTTCTGCTGGGGCTGTCCGTTCTGCACTCCCGTCATTGGCAGCTAGGCCAGAGAGCAGCTGTGGGTTTCCAGTGGAAATGTGGGGGCAGGGAAGGGAAGGGAAGGAAGCCTGTGTAATGCTCCGTGCAGATGGGCCTCCCTGCCGTCCAGCAGCCACTGTCCTGAGCCTGACGGATGCTGCCCTTGTGAGGTTGGGCCCTCCTGGAGCGTTCTAGATTCCTGGTCCTCAGACCCTGGCACTCTCAGAGTGGCAGCCTGAGGTGACAGCATGTGCCTGGCTGTGGGCCCTCCGCTGCAGGCTTACTGCTGGGCAGCTGTGGGTCAGCTTGAGCCACCGTGGCATCAGGGCAGGCGTGAATGGATTGTGTTGTTCCCCTGTCATGTGTCTGTGAAGCGTCTCAGGCCCTAGTTCCGTACCACACTTCTGTGGCAGGTTCGAGCGGGGGACTCTGGTGGTGAGGGTGAGCAGACCCTAAGTGACTTCACCAGAGGTTGCTTAGACGGGGCCCCCAGAGCGCGTGCTGCTACCCCTCAGTGCCCACTGCAGTAGAGCACTGCGGGTTCTGCCTGGTGTGCTGTGTGTACTATTTGGGGGCTAATGCTCCTCCCCAGCAAGACAGGTACTCTGAACAGATGCAGAGGCCACAGGTAAGGTGTGGCCACGGGTGTCCACAGCACAGCCATGGCCAGGCAGACCTGTGCTTGCTTGGGATCAGTGCTGCTGGCCTTGCTAGGGGGGTGACATGGGTTCTTTGTGTTTCAGCACCTCGTTTGCTCCCTCTGTGCAGGGGCAACACAACCCTCAGTGATGTTGCAGGCTGCTCTTGGCCTGGGTGGCTGCGTGCACTCAGCTCATGGCAAACCTTGACCTCACCGGGAGGCCTTGCTGAATTCACTTACTTCGCATAACCTGTAGATACTTTTGGGTTTTCTATATGTTTGCCATATCATATACGTGGTGTGATCAAAAAACACAGTGGATGTTTAAAAAGACACCTTGCTGTGAATGCCCTCAAAACCCTCCCCCTGGCTTTGAACACGTTGGTTCCTTCGTCTTTGCCACTTTCCTGAAATAGTTCTGGAAGTCCTTTTTTGGGTATTTAATTTTGTCCTCCATCCTGACAATGCTCTGTGTCACACTTCACCCCTGATAAGGAGATCTCTGTCAATAAAAACATGATGGTGTGTCTTCATTCACCTTATTCGCTAGATCTGGCACCATGAGACTTCCGTCCCATCCCCAAAGTCAAAATGACCATGAAAGGTAAAAACTTTGCATCGACTCAGGACATTTACAACAGTGCAACTAAAGGTACTTGTGAAAGAGGATTTCAGAACTGCTTCAGAAAGTGGCAAGAACAGTGGGATGAGTGTGTTCTAACCCAGGGGTAGTAGTTCATAGGGCATTAATGTCAATGAGTCTTTTACTTTAACACATTTTTAAAAATTTAAATGTACCGTATTCTTTTGAGCACGCCTCATATGAACAGTGGATCTCATCTCTTGTTCATTCGTTCGCTCTTTCTTTTTCTTTCTTTCTTTTTGCGGTACTGAGGGTTGAACCCAGGACCTTGTGCTTGCATGCTTTGCAAGTGCTGTACCACTGAACTGCATCCTCAGCCCATTTTTTAACTTTTTGAGACAGGGTCTCACTAAATTACGCAGATCGCACCTGGTGCCAAACGTGCAATCCTCCTGCCTCTGTCTCCCGAGTCGCTGGGATTACAGGCATGCTCCATTGTGCCCAGCCTCTTGTTCTTTTTCATTTTTGTGCATATTACCTGTTTTTCTTGCCTTGTTGCTCTGCCAGCAGTTTAGTGGGATGGTGGGGAGAAGCCAGGCTTGTGGGCATCTTTGTCATGTGCCTCATTCCCTTAGCTGTGCTGCTGGGGGTCCTGGGGACTCCCGTTGGCTGAACCTATGGCAGGTGTGCATGCAGCCTGGTCAGAAGTCAGTTCCTGTGTCTACTGAGGTAGCCATGGGTTTTGAGCCCTCCCTTCTCCCTTGCATCAGCTCTGTGACCTCTGCAAGGACCCAATCTTGTGGATTCTATGTCACAGCTCAGGAAGAAGGGGGTCTCCTGGGTGCTGAGCAAAGCTACCTCCAGGTTGACGCGTGGTCATCTCCCCCAGGTTGCCCTTCTCTCGGGACAAAGTGATGTCCCCACCCAACCCCTTGGGGGGGGCTGATGTTGGCTAGGGCATCTTGGGTGGGGGTGCTATCTGAGATGGCACTTTCGGGAGCTCCAACTATTAGCAGTTGTGTCCCTGATAGAGGCCACGCCTGTAACGTCCACTCAGTCCTGAGAGAAAGTCTCCCAGATGAGCCCTCTGCTTCCTCCCCAGGGCCAGCACACGGGTGAGGTTTGGGGCCCGTGTTGCATCTCTCATCAGAGGCCCCTCCTGATGATGACCTAGATGGGCCCGGCAGGAGTTACTCCAGGCTGCTGGAGGGTCCACGCTCGCCGAGTGCTGCTAGGACACAGGCTGCAGCCTTCCCAGCTCTGGAGCCTGCCCTTTTGCTGTGCGGAATGGTTGGGGTGCCTGCCAGTTCATCATAGGAGAGGAGTTTTCCATCCTCGAAAGGGCACAATTATCAGGAAAGCCTGGTGGGCTGTTCTTTTGATGAAGCTGTGTGGTAAACTTCCAGGGCATTGTCTCCGATTAGGGCAGGTCATCCTCAACTTTTAAAACTCTTTTTGTGTTTTTCTTTAAAATGGACCCTCGATTACAAAGGATCCTTCAGATAACAAAAGAACTTGGGAGACAGAGGATGAGGGGCACAGACGTTTCACAGTACCATGTGTGGATGGCCATTATGCCCATCCCTCTGCAGTGGGTGTGTCTGCTTCCAGAGAGAGTTGCACTTCCTTGAGCTTGGCCCATGGCACTGCCTCTGAATTTTTGGGAGAGTGACATATGCCATTGTGAAAACTGTCCAGTGCCCCTACTGCTTGGTCGTGGCCGCCTCTGCTGCATACTTTTGGGTCTCTCTGCTCCTCCCCTCTGCACAGGGTGTGTGAGCTGGGCCCTTGCTGCTTATATTCCTGGGGAGCATGTCACACCGGCAGTCTTCTCAGAGGCTGCTGAGGTTTTGCTTGTTGTGTGATGTGATTGTCGCTGTAGGGAACATCTTTGTGTGCGCATCTTTGTGAACTTGAGCAAACACATTCGTAGATAAAAACGTGGCTGTGGGATTGCCAAGGCAAACACTTGAGCATCTAAGACGTCAGCAGCTCCTGCCCTACGGCAGTTCCGGGTAACTGCCCATGTCTGCCTGTCTCTCCAGACCATGCCAGCTAGGGTTACAGACCTGGGCCTGTCGCTGTGGAAAGAGGACAGCTGTTATCTGCCATATAACATGTGAAGTTCCTTATGACCCAGGTTCCTGAGCCATTGTTTCTCTGCGAATTGCCTGTTTGTGCCGTTTTCCTGTTTTTCTTTTAGGCTTTTAGTCTTTTCTTATTGGCTTAAAAAAGCTATTTATATAGGAAGGAAGTGACCTGTTTTATTATCTACAGATGATTCCCTCCATTAGGAGTTTATTTTGAATTTGTTTATATAATTTTTTGCCTTGTAGAGCTTTAAAAGTTTTCCAGTAGTGAAAACTGGTGCTTTTGACTGTGTCTTTTGACTCTTCTGGTTTCTGCTCTTATTTTTATAGTTTTTGTTTTGTTTTAGACAAGGTCTCACTGTCTAGCCCAGGCTGACCAGAAACTTATAATTCTCCCTCAGCCTTCCAAGTGCTAGAATTGCTGATGTGTACCACCATACTTGGCTTATAGTTCCTTCCTTCCTTTCTTCCTTTCCTTTCCTTTCCTTTCCTTCTCCTTCCTTCCTTCCTTCCTTCCTTCCTTCCTTCTCTCTTTCTCTCTTTCTTTCTTTCTCTTTCCTTTTCTTTCTTCCATTCTTTGCTTTCTTTGCTTTCTTTCTTTGCAGTGCTTGGGGGGAACTTAGGGCTTCACATGCTAGGCTCCCTGTAGCAGCTCACCTTCGCTCTTCCTGTCTAAGAGGCTTCTGAGCCACTGGCACCTGAGTTGGCACCCTGCTCTCTGTGGGCTGGGAGCTGTTTGGACCACACCGTAGGTACTTCAGCCAGGCCAGCTCTGGTGACTGAGGCCATTGTCTAGACTCTGTGATCCATCAGGACACAGGTGATCTCCAGCCACTCCCAGAAGCGGGGCCTTGGCGGGCCCTTCCAGCATCAAGGGTCAGGAAGGGTGCTCTGTTATCCATTCTCGCATCCCTTTGGTGGAGCCCTGGAAGTCCCAGTGACCTCACAGGGTGGTCCTGGCCGAGTGCTGTGCAGCTGCTTTCTTGAGCCACTGGCCCTGCCTGTGCAGGTGGGTCCATGGCAGCCACCTGGGCCCTTGTGAGGATCCAGGGAGGGAGGTCTGGCGGAGGGTGTGGCCAGGCCCAGGGCCCTGTGAGAACGAAGCCTGTACCACCCCCTTCACCTCCCCCATTCACCACTGCCGCTTGTCTGCCCTGTGTCTTTGTGGCCACCAGGAGACACTGATGTACTGAATTCCAGCCCAGGGCAGGCCCTACAGCAGCCAGTTGGGATTGTGCCATGGGCTGGTAAGAAGTGCTCAACTCTAGGGCAGGCGGCTGTGGCAGCCAGGAGCACCCCAGGGCTGGTGGGCAGCACTGCGGCCCAGACCCCAGGGAGTGCTCAGCTCTTCGCAGGGCCATGTCCTCCTCTGTTCAGTTGACACAGGGTCTCGCTGTGCAGCCCGGGCTGGCCTGGAACTCATGATCATCCTGCCTCAGCTTCCTGAGTGCTGGGACCACAGGCATAGCCACCACATCAAGCTTCTGTGTCTTCTGTCTTGTAGGCATGTTGGCCATAGAAGTAGTGATCAGCGCCAGGGGAAGCCTGCGTAACTTAGCGAGACCTTGTCTCAAGATGAAAAAAAGAAGTTGAAAAACGGGCTGGGGTGCAGCTCAGCGGTAGAGCTCTTACAAAGTCTGTGTGAGGCTCTAGGTTCAGTCTTTCAGCACCAAAAATAAGCCTTTAAAAAAGTTATGTATTTATATTTAATTTTTTAAAATATGGGGTCTTCTACTACGTTGCCCAGGTGCACCTCCAATGTGATCCCCTGCCACAGGCCCCCACGTAGCTAGAGATATAGTTGTGGACCACCATGCCCAGCCCTTCTTTTAAGTTATTTGTCTCAGGTACTTTGTCACAGTGACAGAAAGCTAACACGGGGGACTTACCCTTCTCAGGGGCGCCGTGAGCAGGGCGGAAGGACCAGGTGGCAGGCAGGGTGTGGACTCGAGACTGCCCAGCCCTGTCTTCCTGGTGCCTCTGCGTTCTCAGCCTGGCCGGCTGGCGGTGCAGAGTGGGCCTTGTCTGTGCTGTCAGTGTTATTGTGGGCCCTTGGCTGATCCTTGAGAACAAGCTGCTGGTGGGTTGTGGTGCTGCGGACGTGCCTGGCCCTGCTGTGAGGTGCAGGTGTACGGAAGCTCAGGCGGGGATGGCCGGCCCCGTGTGGTGTGCTGCCATCACTTGGTCACGCCTCAGAAACGCTGGCTGGCTTCTGTGCTCCCCCCATGGCGCTGGAGCTGCTTCTGAGCCCTGTCACTCCCCTGTGGCTGGGGTGGGGCTGGTGCAGGCCACAGTCGCTCCCGTGAAGCTCACAGGCGTGGGCAGCAACCATGTCTTGGCTCACTTGCCTGGTTCTGTGCCTGGTTGTAAGCTGAGAACCTAGAGCAACCCTGGTGACATCCCATGCGTCCCTTGTCCTCAGCAGGGGGCACCTGCCCTGTTCTGCAGGGATGGGGAGGAGCCAAACACAGGAGAGTCAGTCGGCCAGGGGCGGACATCAGAGCGGGATCGGTGGGGGCCAGGGCCAGGAGGGCCACACACTGGCATCCCAATGTGACCTGCTCGGCCTCCTCCCTTCCCTTACGCAGAGGCAGGGTACTGTGCCGGTCCATTTCCATGGCTCTTAAATTTTTTTTTTCCTTTGGAAGTAATTCAAACTTAGAGAAAAGTTGCAGGAGTCACGTAGAGGGAATGCCTCCCTGTTCCCTTAGGGACACCCCACCATCAGACACTTCCGTGTGAGGCTGCTGTCCTCCTCTCCTCATGCTGTCCTTGTTGGGCTAGTCCTGGGGCCCTCACGGGCTTCCATTGCCCCCACGTGCCCTCCAGCCCCATCTTAGTCGTGACACCCCACCCTGGGGCCCATTGTCATCTCAGTCGTGACACCCCACCCTGGGGCCCATTGTCATCTCAGTCATGGTTTGATGTTGCAGCCATACAGACACCATATACCCCATGGCCCCTGGTACCTACACAGAGCTGCCCCATCCACTGGGTGGTGAGGGATGGTGCCAGGGCACACGTGGTGCCCATGGTCTGTCAGGCCAGCTGGAGGATCAGCTACCAAGCCCTGGACCTGCTGGCTCTCTTCTGCTCCCCGCCCGTCCCCACCCCCATCCCAGCTGGGCTACAGTGTGCACAGGCTCAGTTCCTCCCTTCAGGTGGGGAATGAGTGCCTGGGGTGTGTGGGCAGGAGAGCAGGTCACCTTCAGGAAGTGTGGACACAAGACCGGAGCATCCTAGATTGTGCTCTGGGAAGGAACGAGGTCCCTTCTGGAGCCAAGGATCTTGCAGGCTTTACGCCCGATCCGCAAGGGAAGTGTGAAGTAGCCTCATAGGACTGCTGTCTTCTCTCGAAATAACGTGCTTCTGCGTGGTTGTCCTTACACACCATTGCTCAATGTTGTACAAGCCACTAAAGTCCACGTGCGTTAGGAAGCCTGAGACCACAGGCCACGTCTCACACAAACATGTTCTGCTGGTCAGGGCTGGGGGCCTGGGGCCGCCTCAGTCTCTCTGTGCCGGAGCCAGCAGGGACCAACAAGCCACACCTGTCCCTATCCCCACCATCCCACGGAGGCTCCCTTCCCTGCATACCGGACAGAGCGTGGGCTCCCACAGTGTTCGCCTTGTTGGGGCTCCCCTTAAGGTGGCCTTTCTTCTCAAAGGGTGTAAGAAATGCAAGGAGGCAACAGCAGTTCTGGGTTTCTGTTATAAACTGGCACATCTCCCTGGAAGGTCATCCTGCCCGTCTCCCCTCACCCTGCATGTTGACGCCTGCAACCTGCTGCTCCACCCCAACCCCAGTGCACAGTCTGGCTTCTGCACCAGTGGGCAGGAAGCACTGTGCTGCCCGGGACTGTGTCCCTGTGGCTGGCTCCGGCTATCATCAGAGGAGGGGTCTCAGAGCCGCCTGGGGCCCCACCTGGCTCTGCCAGCCCCCACAGGCCAGGCCCGCTTGCCCCTCTGCCCACATCCACATGCAGCTTGACCATCTGTGTCTGGTTGTCAGTCAGCTGCTGGGTAGTGTGGGGTGGGCCTACCTGATGTCACCACAGAGCGTGCGCTGCCTGCCTGCCTCAGGTGTGTGTGTGAGCCTCAGTTTTCTCATTTGGAAAGTGGGGTCCTTGGGTTCCTGACTGGAGTGCAGCTGTGCTCCTGAATGTCTTCAGGTGGTCAGCGAATGAGTTTACAGAGGCCATCTGCCTTCAGAGGTGATTGGCAGTGACAGTGACAGGGCCTCAAGAGGCATGGTGTGCCTGGGTGACGGCTCTGTGTTGTTTCTGAGAAGACAGGTTGTCATGGTTTGAATAGAAAGTGTCCCCAAAAGTCACGTGCTTTCACCTTTGGTCCCCAGCTGGGGGCGCTGTCCTGGGAGGTTATGAAACGTGGGGGTGGGATCGTTGCTTTGCAGAGCTAGCCTTTGGCAAAAGTAGCTCCCTGGGGGCGGGCCTTCGGGGGTTTTTACCCCAGACTCTGTTCCTGGTCTGCCATGCTGTCAGGCCTTCGCCACAGGCCCTGCCAGCACCACTGTCACACCTACTCGGCCATCATTATGAACTGATTCTCTAACTGAGCCCCCGGTACGACTCTTTTCCCTTAAGTTTGGGTTGGTTTTTCTGCTATGGTAACTACAGCTAAGTAATACACAGGTGGAGTTGGCAACTCCACCTGCTGAAACAAAACACTGCAGACCTAGTGGCTTAAACGTTGACTGTCTCACCAGTAAGTGTGCTGGAGGCTGGAGTCAGAGACCACACAGCCACGGGGAGGCCTGGTTCCTCCTGGGGCTTTTCCCTTTGGCTTGCAGATGGCGTCTTCTCCTGGTGTCCTCACATGGTCCTCCCCCTCTGTATGTCTGTGTGCTGGTGTGCTTACAAGGACACCTGTCAGCTTAATTAGAGCTCTCTTGACCTTGGTCACCTCTGTAAAGACCCTGTCTCTGCAGACAGCTGCATTCTGAGGAACAAGGGATTGGGCTTCCAGGCGCCACTCAGCCCCCACAGGGGGACATGTACATGTGCCAGGTGCAGGAGGGAGAGAGGCCACAGAACTGGGCCCAGTGACATTATCACCAGTTAAGATGGGGCAGGGAGGCACAGCCAGTAGCCAGCGTTCGTGTGACAGGAGGTGTCCTAGGCAGGAGGAGGTCTAAGCTCACCACACTCAGCTTCCTGCCCTGATGCTGCCAGGCAAGCTGGAGGCTCAGCGGGTCCAGGGCCCTCAGCCCTGCACAGCACCCTAAAGGCACTGGAGGCCCAGCTGGGCTTAGAGCGCTTCCCGATGTTGTGCTGACATGTGCTGCCTGTGTCCGCAGCGTGGCATGGAGCCCGTGGAAGATAGGGACTTGGGACTGGCTGTCACTGAGACACAGACCAGCTGCTGTGAGCCACGGTGGCCAGTGCAGTTGGAATCTGCCCCGGCCCTGACCTAAGGCTTCATGGGGTGGGAAGCCCTGGGCTGTTGTCCTGTTTGAGCAGAAAACAGTTTAGACACCCGTTGCTCACCCACGTGTTCTCTCTGCTCAGGTGCTGAGACAAAGGCCATCTTGCCCAAGAAGGAGAAGCTGAGGCTGCGCCGGGAGCGATGGCTGCAGAGTAAGTTCATGCCTCATCTCACAGGACAGCTGTGGCCTCATTGTCATCCAGGGGCAGCTGGCTGTGCCCGGCCCAGGGACACTGGTCCTGCTCTCACCTCGAAGGTACCGCAACAGGAGCCCAGGAGCAGGTCCCTTGGAACTGTGAGATGCTGCCCTCAGTGGCCACTTCTGCTGGAGAACAGAGAAGGGAGCTGGGGAGGGAGTCAGCAGCGTGAGGAGCCTGTCCCCAGAGTGGGCAGCGGGACACCCCCTCCTGCGTGAGCTTCGGTAGGGCCCAGCTTCCTCCTCTCGGACAGCCATCTCCCATGCTGCCGGTCTCTGCCCTATTGGTAAAAGCAGGCCGTTTTTGTGAGTCTTATGCTCCAGAGGCGCCTGCAGGCCAGAGCTCTTCTAGGTCAGGCACATGGCTGGGCAGTGGCAGCTTCTCGCGCTGCAGCTACTGCTTTTCCAGGTCTGTCTGAGGTCACATTTTGTCACAGGCTTCCAGCTGACATCTCTGAACAGGTTGAATGCTTCTCCTCTCACTCCTTTGGTTTGGAATATGTAGTTGTTTATCAAACTGCTGAGCGTTTGCTAATGTTTTTAGAAAGATTTTCTTGTGTTTACATGAAAACAACAAAAAAGATTGCTTTGTAAGTTTTTTCTTAG
The DNA here is from genome assembly GCA_007922755.1 of Pedetes capensis. Classification (NCBI taxonomy): domain Eukaryota; kingdom Metazoa; phylum Chordata; class Mammalia; order Rodentia; family Pedetidae; genus Pedetes; species Pedetes capensis. The sequence continues at coordinate 240,101 of VMDO01000420.1, read as the reverse complement.
CGCTATCAGTATGATTCTAGTGACTTTGTAAGATTAGTTTGGAGAGTTTTGTGTTCTCACATGTTGAAACATGATTTGTGTTATTTTTTCTTTTAGAATTTTAAGGAAAGTGTGTTTTCAGAGGTACCTTAGAGATGTGTTGTTTCTCCCGTGTCCATTAATGTTTTCCTTCAGTTTTGTGAGGTTTCTTAAGAAATGATTCATTCCTTCATTTTCCTTTTCATGATTTTGAGCATAAAGTTGTGCAAAGTATTATTTGGAAGGAAGATCTGGAAAAGTTAATGGGCTGTGGCCACTCAGACCCGAATATTTCTCAGGTGTAATTCTTTGAGATGTGTAAGTTTGGTCTTTTAATTACTTAGTCCACTTTTGACACTCATGGCTTCCCATAAAATAATCAGATGTCAACTTTTATTAGCAAAGGATTATATGTTGCTTTCTCATATTTAAATATCTTTTTGTCTTCTTTTTCATTCTTTATTTGTATCCCATTTCTGGTTAGATTTATTAAGTTTGTTTCTTCCAACTCAAGAATACTTGATTTTAATTATCGACTTTACTCTTTTGTTCTTTAAGTCAGGGGTCCCCAACCTCCAGGCCATGAACTGGCACCAGTCCATGGTCTGTTAGGAACCAGGCTGCACAGCAGGAGGGGAGCAGCTGACAAGCAAGCTAAGCTTCATTGTGTCATTTAGTAAATATAATATGCTTGAATCATCTTGAAACACGCCTCCCCTCAAATCTGTGGAGAACTTGTCTTCCACAAAACCAAAAAGGTTGGGGACTGCCATTCTAAAAGAGTAGGAATTACTCTTTTCTATTTTATTAGTTCTCTGTCCTGATTTTCTTTAGATTTGTTTGAGTTGCTTAATTTATCTTTTTTCATGTGTTTTTTTTTTCCCAGAAATGGAAAGCTGTAAGTTGGCCTGTGAGCACAGCTTTACTTACGTCTTTAGTCAACACTTTATCACATGCTTACTCATCTGTCTGTTCCTGTTACTGTCCATCTATCAACCTATTTTTTTTAATGCATTCCAAAGAAAATTGCAGACACCAGTACACTTTCCCCCAGATAATTTGGCTAGGGTCCAGTTGGTTCCTGGATCCTTCTCTTCCTTCTCCTCTGAAGATTGTGTACAGGGAACAGTGATTTCCGATAGATGCCTACACCATGCAGCCCACATCCCTTCCGAGTACGACCTTCACATCACTCAGAGGTCCGGCCCTCGCAGGCATGCCCAGACCTAGGCCGTGTGGAGTGCGTCTGTCTGGAGGTCGGGTTTGTGGCTCTGTGTCCCAACAGTGGAGTCGGGCAGGATGTGCTCTGCCTTCCTGTCAGGCTGTACACAGCAGCGCCTGCCTCAGCAGCCGAGAAGCGTCACACTGTGTCCGTGCTGTGTGTTACCTGCCTTCTGTTGACAGACACCTGGCTTTTCCCATTTTGGGCCACCATGAGTAAGGCAGCATGAACATCTCTTTCAAGTCTTTTTGGGGACATGTTTTTATTCCTCTGTGTAAGGACTTAGGAATGGAACGTCGGGTCATAGGGTAGGTGTATGTTTAGTTTTATAAGCAACCGCCAGGCGTTTTTCTACAGCAGTCGTACATTTGTGCCCCCACCAGCGAGCGTGGGAGAGTTGTGGTGGCTCCCAGCCTTGCGGACATGGGACCGTGCGTGGCTGTCGACCTGCTGTGTGGTGCAGCACACTGGTGTTTCAGGTGATGTTCGTTTTCATTGCAGTGCAGAGCATCTTCGTGCACGCACTGCCCCTCTGCGCCTCATCTTCATGAGGTTCATTTTTCTTGAGGCGCTTTGCTTTTTTATCACTGCGACCGAAGAGTTGTCCTGGAGACCTTTCCTTGATCAGGTGTGTGTTTTGCAGACATTTCCTGGCTGAGTGGGACTTGCCTGTTCTTTTTTGACACAGGAGTTTAATCTTAAGAAACGTAGTCTGTATGTCTTTTCTTACATGGTTATGATATATATCCTATTTAAGAAAACTTTGCCTGATCCCAAGTCATGAAAATATTTTCCTATGTTTCATTCTAAAAATGTTGCATAGTTTGGCTTTTATATTTAGGTTGTGGTCTGTCCTGAATCAGTGTCTACTGCCACACTCATGGTATGGACTGAGTGAGGTCCTCTCTCTCTGCAGTGTGGCTGTTCAGTTCTGGCACTTACCTGTTATGAGCACTTTTCCTCCTCACTGGATTGTCTGGGTGTGTTTATGAAAGGCCTCATGAGAGTGGATCTTTTTCTGGACTCTCTTTTCCACACATCTGTGTGTTGTACCTTGGTAAGTGCCAGTGTCTTGATTACCATAGTTTCAGCACACGTCTGGAAGGAAGGCAGCGTTAAGTCCTCCGTCTCGGTTCCTCTATCTCAAGGTTGCTCTGGGTATTTTCGCTTCTTGACATTTCCATTTAATTTTACCATTAGCTTGTTGGTTTCTCTAAAATCAACAGCAACAAATGCTTGTAGGGTTATGATTAGGATTGCATTGAATTTATGGGTCAATTTCAGGAGAATTGCCAACGTAACTATTGAATCTTCAAGTCCATGAACGTGCTATATCTCATTTATTTAGATTTTTTAAAATTTCCATCATCAGTGTTGGACAGTGTTTAGTGTAGAGGGGTTTGCACACATATACACATACATGTTGCTTTTATCGTTTTCAGAGTTACCATAAATGGAAAATTTTTGATGTCTAGTGAATAAGCCACATGTCTATCAGCCTGTCGTGGGGGATTGTGTGTGGCTGTGATGCTGAAAGCTATGCCACCAGTATCTCAGGTACCAGCAGGGCCACCCATGGTGGACAGGTTTCAATTGAGTTTCCAGACTCAGACAGACTAGGGAGAAGGACCCTGCAGCCCAGTCTAAAACAATTAGTTATTGAAAACCTATGAGTAGCAGAGAAGCACTGTCAAATATAGTGCCAGAAAATCAGCCTCCTGGCTTGGAAGGCATTCAAAAGATGACTGAGGAAGGAAGAGTTGAGTTTAATGGTGGGAATGGCCTTTGGGACCGGCTTTTGCTGATGTGCCACGACTTAAAATGAGAGGAAACATATTAGTTGCAACAACGGGGTCAAAGATAAAAAGCAGTCGTGTGCATGGCACAGTGTTGAGGGGTGTTTAGTTCCATTGTACATCGGGTCACTATGATTTGGACCTAACTTAATGGCACCTAACAACAGTGTATGAAGTATAAAAGTAAAATGAAATTTTAATCTTCATCTTGTGTCTTATAATCTTGTCTAGATGATGTAGTAGGTCTGTCAGTTATTTTGTGGATTCTTTAGGATCTTTATTTATTTATTTTTTTAAAAAATTTTCTACAGTACTGGAGAGATTTAACCCAGGGCCTTGCACATACTTTGCATGCACTGCCACTGAGCTGCACCTCCAGCCTCTTTTATATTTTTTGAATTGAGACAGGGTCTCGCGAAGCTACATACGCTGTCTCTGACCTCGAACCTGCAGTCCTCCCGCCTCTGTTTACTGAGTCACTGGGAGGGAGCCATCACACCTGGCTCCGTTCGTATCTTTCAAGTGTGTATTTTTGGCGGATGTGGATTTTCTCCTCAGCTTGCTTCTCCTCCTCCAGGTTTGTTGAAACTTCACAAGTCAGTGCTATGGGCCTGCCCTGCTGTCCCTGGGCCACACCCTGCTCATCCCTGTGGTCTGAGGGCACACTGAGGAGCTTCACCTCGCTTCTTCTCCCCTGGAGAGTCCTGCTCCTGGCCTCCCTGCCACCTTCTGCCCCTCTGCTCTGTCTGTTCCCCTTCCTGGTGCCCAGAGCCCAGGCTGCCTGATCCATCGGGGCTGGGGTCCTCCTGCCCCTGGGTGGGTGTGTACTTGAGCATGATGGCCCTGGACAGTTTGCATGGATTCCACCTGGCTTTCCTGCCTCAATTTTCCACCTAACTGCTGGGCTGGTGCTCACCCACCCGCGGCTCCCAAACTCTCCCCTAATAATTAATGTTACTCAACTGAAGTTTTGCCAACCTGGCATGGTAACTCAGAAATTACATTCATAGTTGTGATTTTCTTCTCCTCGATTCCTGATGAAGTTGAGCAGTGGCCACTGTGCCTTTAGGCCTCTGACTCCTCTTTGCTTACTCACTGTGTTCAGTCCGTACGTGCTGAGTCTTCCGGAGCAGTGAGGGTGGATGGCAGCCACCAGCGCACCCTCCTGTGTCCTTGCTGTTCACCTCTTCCTGTGTCCTGTTCTAGGTTCAGTTTCTTGATTTGCCTTTGGATCCAGTGGCCCTGCTCTCTTGTTGCTTGTTCTGTTTAAAAAAATGTTTTGACCATTCTTACACACTGAATCTTTTATTTTGAGGGTAGGATTTAGAATTAGCTTTACAGGTTTGGCTACAGGCCCTGTTGAGATACTGATTGAGGCTGTGAGGCGTTTGAGGATCACTGGCGATGGCTGAGCTGGTCCTGCTCCCCGTTGCTCTGTGGCTGTTGCAGATGAGGACGCTGCTCCCTCATCCACCTTGACTGCGCGTCAACCCCTCGGCCTCACAGCGTGATCACCACTGGTCCTTATCTGGTTGAGTTCATAATCAAGTGTCTGGTATTTTGCTACAGACTGTATCAATATCAGCAGGGTTTGGGTCCACGGACCCAGCAGCAGTCCTTGTGTTCTCTGTTGAAAGAATTCAGACAAGACACAGAGAGTACAGAGCAGAGTGTGGGCAAGGTTTATTGTGAAGCCATAGTACGCTCTTACGGGATAGGAGTGGACAGCAGTGAGGAATAGCCATTGTCTAGAGCAAAGGTCTAGGCTGTTAAACAGTTAGCTAGTGCCTCTGAGGGACAGAAGTCCTGTTCATGGGGTCTACACTTGTCAGGTGCATTAATGGACTTGTTTGGTCAGTTCCAAAAAAAATGGGACCCTAGGGAGACACCTCAGAATAACATGCTTTTGTTTATAAACTGAGGACTCGGGGCAATCACTAGAGCCCAGCCAGGTGCTGTCTAAAAATTGCCCTAGCGTATGCTGGGAGATGTGTGCCAGGTCAGATCTGAAGGCAGAAAGCGTGCTCTTTTATTTTCCTTTTAGCCAGAGGCCATTTAACCCTTGTTAAATGTTACCAGCTCCCCTTTCCTCCCTGGCCTGCTGGTGTCTGTCTGTCTAAGAGTACTCTCTCTCTACTTCTGTTAGATCCTTCATTGTAACTTTTACGCCTGCCAATAGTGAACTTATCACACCTTTCTCGGCCCTTCTCACGACTAGGCTCTCCCTCCTCCTCGTCAGCACCATGGCGGACGCTGGCTTCCCGTCCTAGATGGGCACATCTGGCTCAGATTCGCCGACACCTTGGCTCGTGCAGCTGTCATCCTGCTCACTGCAGGCCTTTCCCTTGCTTTGCTTGTTGTGGGGTCTGTGGCCTGTGAGGACCTGGATCATGAACCCCCCGGTCTCTCTCAGCCAGGGGCAGCCTGGTCCCTCCAGGCCCTCCCCTCCCCTTCCTGTTCGGCCTTCCAAGGCACTGTGGCTCTCCAGGACGAGAGGCTGCTGTTGATGAGGTGCTGAGGAAATTGTTTACCACATTCCAGGCGAGACCGAAAGAGCTCTGAGTTGCCGCCTTACAAACCCCAGTGGTCCCTGAGGTTGTCTCGGGCTGAGGACAGGGAGAGGGGCTGTCTTTGTCCTAGGGTGAGATGATGACACTCGACACTGGGGGGCCTTCCCGGGGCCTTTCAAACTTGTTTTGTGGGGCACCTGGTGTGTGCGAGGATTGTCACCCCTCCCTGGCAAGTGAGGGCATCACTGTGCCCTCCCTGTGTCAGTCTCGGCTCTGATCAGGTCACCTTGTGTCTGAGTGAAGGGCCGGGCCCTGCTGTGTCAGCTGGGGAGAGCAGGCTCTGTCCCAGGCCTGCACTTCCCCCCGGCCCCGTGTGGGCGGGCAGCACGTTCACACAGTCCTTACAGTAGCCGTTCTGGAACGAGCACACCCCGAAGCTGTGTGCTCCCCATTCGGGCCCCACGGTCCTCTCTCTAGGGTGGAGGCAGCCCCCTCGGTCTCCCAGCCGTCACCCCTGCTGTAGGCAGCCTGCCTCTGCCTTCCCGCCCCATGGCGTGTCTCAGTGCTGCCACCCATCCCCCCACCCTTCTCCCTGTGGCCACCAACCCTTCCCCACACAGGGACCATCTTCTTCCTCTGTCTCCAGGAGAGGCCACACTGGTTCTTGTTGCTTGAGACAAAGGAGATCGTGCCCCCACCCCCGAGGCACCCTGCAGAATGTGAGCGCGGGGCTGCCTCTGCCCCTGTCCCTGTGCGAGCCAGGCCCCGTGCCAGCGCCCCTTTGCAGAGGGAGCTGGCCTCAGTGCCACCACTGCAGGCTCACCATCAGCCCTGTAATTAAAAATTGTGCCTCCGTGATTAAGGAGAAAAAAATAACTTGAGCAGCCACCCCCGGGTCTGCAGGGGCAGCGCACAGGTGACAGCAGGGAGCGGAGAGACCGCGTGAGAGAAGGTGGCCAGGCCGAGGCCCTGGGCCACCAGCTCATAACGCAGCACTTCTGTCTCTCACCCCCATCTCTTCTACCTCAGAAATCGAAGCCATAAAGCTGGCCGAGCAGAAGATCAAGGAGGAGCGGAGGCGCAAGGCCACGGTGGTGGTGGGCGACCTGCACCCCCTGAGGGACGCCCTGCCCGAGCTGGAAGAGCTGGAGGCTGGCAGCCGGCAAGCCAGGGGGTAAGTGTGCGACCCAGGCCCGAGCTTCCAGAGCTGTGGCCGGAGGGGAGGCCCCCAGGGTTCCTGACCAGAGGGGTTCAGCACCCCAACCCTCATATCCTTCATTCAGTCCTCAAGGGACGCAGGGGCTCTAATGGCCAAGTTTCAGGAACACCCAGGCTAACCACTGGTGTGTGGCCTGGCTGTTGTCTACTCCTTTGGCCGCCCTTTCCTTGGCCTCAGGGCCTCTGTGCTGCGTCCACCTGGCTCCTCCTACTCCTGCCTCCTGCCGATGGCGGCTCCCACCAGTATCCTCTCCTCAGTCGACCTTCACCTGACCTCCCTGATCACACTCCTCCCTCCCCTCGTCACCCCACAGGGACCGGTCTTCATCTGCCCGAGTCGAGGACACCTGTGTGTCGAGAGGTCACTGGGTGTGGGGCCCTCCCGCAGCCTCCTCAAGCCCAGACTCCCAAGCCTGTCCTCCCTGGGTGACTGGAAGATGAGGCGGGGCCACCTCGCCCCGGTGTGGGTCTCGGCGTGGGGGCCATCCAGGGCTCAAGGCTGCCGGCTGTGGCCTCTGCCTTGGGGGATGGGAAGGTGCCAGGCTCTCAGTTCTGCCACGGTTGCCGGACTCTCGTCATTTATTTCCGTCCTTTCTAATTCTGCCTTCTTAAAAATAATTCTTTCTCCTACTGACTTTCCATCTGAGGAGAAAGCAGGGGCTGTGTGCGCCTCCAGTGAGGCCCCCACCCTGTCACGGGGCTGGTGGGTGACATGACGCAGAGCCAGATGGTCTCGGGCTGGCTTCCCGCGATGGGAGCATCCAGAACATTTGGTCCAGACAGGGAGCTGCCACAGGGTCGAGATTTGACAGCTGAACAGAGCCAGCGATGCAGATTCCATTCCTGGTTCTTGAGCAAGAATGTGACCCCGGTCAAGGGTCCCCTCCTTCTCTTCAGTTTTCTCATCTGAAAAATGTGCTCGGGGCTCCCAGAAGGGGAAGAGCTGTGTAAAGAGTCCCCTCTGCCAGCTTCAGGAGGAATGTGTCAGATGTGTGGCCGCCAGCGTTGCTGGGCTGGGCGGTTTCAGGCTGCCCCGGGCCTGGGGGGACGGCTCATTCTGGGGCTGCGTCTGAATGTGCGCAAGAGCCCTTGCAGTTCTATAGGAACGCACGCGGCAGAGAGTTCTGACAGACCCGGCCCCAGGCACGTGTGTCACAGGCAAGGGAGCCACCCTGATCCGTAAACAACATTACATTTAAAATAATGCTTCAGTGAAGCCCATGCCTTAGGTTTCCTCAGTTTCCCCTGATGTCCTCCCGTCCCAGGATGCAGAGCAGCACATGACGTGTAGACAGCAGGTCACCTGGGCCTCCTGGCTGGGAATTTCTCAGATTCTCCTCGATTTTGACCTTCACAGTTGGGAGGGGTGGTGTCAAGGCTGCTGCTCAACTGGAGTGTGGCCCGTGTTCTCTTAGGTGGCTGCACGGGGCTGGGGGTGCTGGGAGGAGGTCCACGGAGGCCATGTGCCTTGTTCATGACCTGGTACCAGCCGCACCCACTGCCGGCCCTACGGACACTGGGCGGCTGCCCTGGGCCCTCTCTCGCAGAGTTGTGTCCCCCGGGTTCTTGCTGTGCAGTGCCCCTTCCCCTCCACGCTGCTCTGCCTGGCCAGGCCGGGGGGTGGGGGGGAGTGATGCTCCCTTCCTTGAGGACCCGGGTTCTGCAGAAGCTACTCAGGTGCTGCTGGGTCCAGAGCTCACTCTCTCTCGTGTCTCTGTGGACTCCTGGTTGCAGGCTAGAATCCATACTGCTCTACTGCACTCTGCTGAAACTGGCCCAGCAGTGGCCACGGCCAGCTCCTTCAGCTGCTCCTGGGTGGCTCTCACCGCCCATCAGTGGGGTGGTGACGTTTCCGAGGACTTCCTTCCCTTCCAGCACCAGCCACTTCTAGGAACCCCGGGGGCAGGTCACTCCCACAGAGTCAGTGCTTCCAGGGCCTCTCAGCTGGCAGAGCGAAGGCAGGCACAGCAGTGTCAGCCTGTGCGCGCTCGTGGAGTTAGGGGAGCGGGTGACAAGGCCATTTCCACTTGAGCCCAGCAGTGAGTGTGGCCCCAGGCGGCTTGCTCTTAGCCTCGGTGAGCCTGTAGGCCTATGAGCTTGCGGAGAGTGTTAAGCCATGGTCACGGTTTGTGCAGCGCGAGGACACCGGCAGCCAGGGGAAGACCCCACCGGAGCCCTGGGACCCCCAGAGGTGGAGCTTCCCGCCCCCCATCCAAGTGGAGCCAGGACAGGCTTGCAGCATCACTGTGTGACGCTTGGCGCCAAGGACTGCAGTCAGGGAGGCTGACCAGGTGGACAGCTGTGCCTTCAGTCCCTTCACTCCATGCCTGTGTCCTGCCGGAGCCCTGGCCCCGTGCCTCCTGGCCCTTCGCTAAGTTGGAGTCCCCTGGGATCTGACCCCAGCTGTTTCTTAGCTGCCATATTGGGAGCTGTGGCAGACCTTGGCCTCTTTTGTTCCTTGTCCAGGGCAGGCCCCACCTTGCAGTGAGGCGAAGGCACCCTACCCAGACAGGTTACACCAGGGGTGTCTGTAAGGCTCAGCTGACTTTCTACCCACCGCATCCCTGCGATGTTCTGGGCTCAGAGGACATGGCATGTCCATGTCCAGCTACCAGGTCACCTTGGCCTGGTCCACTCCAGGTCCATTGTGGCCCAACAATGTTTGCCCAGCAGGAGAGTTGCAGGAAGTCTGTGGGTCTTCGTGGTGCCCTCCCAGTGCTAGTGGAGGGGCTCCTCCTTGCCCGTGGTGAGGCTCTGGCTGGAGGAGGCACAGGATCCCTGAGGCGGAGTCAGTGTGCAGACAACACAGCCGCCAGGGGCCCCTGCTCATGAGGAGCGGATTGTCCAGAGGATTGACGATCCTCTGTGGGCAGAAGAGCCCCACGTGGGAGGTGTGTGCTCAGGAGAGCCCGGGCAGTGTGCTGCAGGGCCAGCTCGTGCCTGGGGTCCTGCCATGCTCAGTAGCCCTGGGCTGCAGTCGGGGTCTGGGACCGCCTTCTTGCCAAGGCCTCCCCATCCCTGCAGCCAGTGTGGCTGAGGGGGCTGACCAGCTCTGCCATAAGGGGTGAAGCTCCACCACCCCTACTCCTTGCTTGGTGGTTATGGTGCCCTGTGGATTCTGGGGCATGTGGCGGTGGGGGAGGGCCAGAGCCCGAGAGTCCTTCCCAGGTCAGCAGGGAGAAGACACAGAGGGCCCTTCATTCACAGTGTGACAGACATGAATAGGACAGCAAGACTCTAAATTTAGGTGTTGGCCCTGGGACTTGGTGCATTTCTGTCCGTCCTCCGGCCTGCCTCCCATCACGGGGTGTCACTGCTTCCAACGGCCTTTTGGAAGTTGTCTGTCAGGCCAGCTGCTGCCCTGGAAGAAAGCCTGGTGGCTGCCTCACTGAGTCTGCCCTTCCTGAGGTTGATTCAGGTCCCCTGAGGAGCTGCGGTGGGCTCCTGGCACAGCCCTGGGTGCTCTCACTACCCTGCATCAGGCCTCGTGTGGTGGCAATGTGGTGGCCTGGCCTCATCCTGCGTAGAGGGGACCTCACCACACGCTGACCTCCGTGGGCTTTTCCTTGTTGGCGTCCAGGGCTACGTCCCTCTAACAGCATGGTCCTGGCTCACAGAGAGAAGAGAGGGGCTGGGGTGCAGCTCAGGGGAAGAGGCTGGCCTGGCAGGCACAAGGTCCTGGTCTCATCCCCCGGGCCACAGAAAGTGCTGTGTGCTGCCAGAGCAGAGCTTCTGCCTTAGTGGGGTCAGGCTACCCTGGCAGCTGGGCCACAGGGTCAGTAGCTGACCGGCCACCTGGACGGCTTGTTCTTGCCTCAGGCGGGCAGGATGGTGGACTCAGGGTACAAGTTGTGAGGTGGCCATTCTGGGGTGATTGTCTTTTCTGTATCACATGGAGGCTTAGAGGGTGCTGTGGACATCAGCTCCGGACACAGCAGCCAGGTGACGGTTGGGGATTTGCCTGTCTAAGGTCCAGACAGGTCAGGCAGCTGCCCCCCAAGTAGGCTCAGCCTCCTCAGGCGAGGCGCAGCACAGAACCCACAGACTGCAGGTGTGGCCACCAGGAGCACTGGGGAGGCTGCTGTGAGGAGGGAGGAGCCACGTCTGCCTCAGGGCAGGTTTTCCATCAAAGGGGTATTGGCATGACTTGTCTTGTCTGTACCCACAGCAGGGTGACCAGCAAGCCCAGACCAGCCCAGCTCAGCCGGATGAGCGCAGCCCGCAGACAGCAGCTCCTGTGAGTACCACCCTGCCCGACAAGGCCACCCCACCCCACCACGCCCCCGCCAGGCTTCCCAGCTCCAGCTCCCACCTCCTACTTGCTTTGGCTCTGCTTCTACATTTGACTCCAGGTGTGGCACATTTTACAGTAGTGATACCTTTTTTCCTTTTTCCAAGAGAGGAGTTACCAGTGGCAATCATGCTGTCAGGTGGGCCACCAGCTGCCAGTGAGGAGGGCTTGTGGGGAATCTTGATGGCCTCCACTCGGGAACATGGGTGGTGGGTGTTAACAGCCCTGCTCTTCTCCCGCCTCCCCACCCGGGTTCCTCTCAGGCCCACACACCGACAGCTGAGCCAGCATCTTGTTTGCTGAAATTTGTACCTGCTTGTCATCTTGAGTACAAGATTCTTGGGCCCACTTTATCGGCCTCTTTTGAGGCTTGGTTCCAGTTTCTACTGTGCTAGCTGCAGGGAGGGCTGAGGCAGCCTCGTAGGACTTGTTTGTTTCACTTTAGAAACGTTTTTCTTTGTTTTCAGATAGACACGGAACACTCCATGTCAGCTTTACTGAAGCTCTGTGCCTTTTCTGTTTATAGATTGTCTTTTTCATGGTTACTGTTATTTTTGGAAATGTATTGAATTGTAGCTTCAAGTGTTTCTCCTGTAGGCCTCTTGGGGGTCTTCTTCAGGGCACCATTAGGCGTTTGCTGGCCTCTCCAATCTCTCTCCCACGTCTTTAGTCCATTTTTACCCTGGAAACTGCTTGGGCGTGGGTTTTTCTTCTTGTAGATTTTATGTTGTTCATTTTTGTTTGTCTCTCTCTCATGAACTCACTTCTTCAGCCTTGTCTGAAGATAGTCCTTGTAGACAGAAGCTCTGCCTGGTTCTGTGCTGGTGGCCTGTCTGCTCCCATCTCTCTCCCTCCCGGTGCCTCTCCCAGAGCCCAGGCTGGTCCAGGGCAGCTCCCTGGGGACTGTGCATGGGCCGGGGTCTGCCTCTCAGGACATGTCGCACCCACGTCCACAGCTGTATCCACAGTGGCACCTCTAGCATCCCCCACGCCTTGGGACTCTGACTGCATGTGGAGGCTGCCTGGGCCCACGTCTCTGCTTCCCCGAGGCAGAGCTTGGTTTCCTGTCCTTGTGCCCAGTCTCGGCGAGGGAAAGCAGCAGCAGTGTACCTCACCAGGAGGCAGCAGCTCCCAGCTCTGAGGAGTCCTGGGTTCCCCTTCGCGTCCTGGCTGACCAGCTGGTGTGTGTGGGAGTGTTTGGGTGTCCCCGGGGGATGCTCCCAGGGGTCACAGAGTCCAGGAAGGGGCTGTCCTCCCAAGGACAGGCTATGCCTGCGAGCCTCCCTCTGGTAGTGAAGTGCAGTGCAGGCCCCCGGCCCAGGAGCCCCTGGGCTGCGTCGGGCCGTCTCCACTCTGGCACACATGCTGTGTTCTCCTGCGGCGCCCAGCTTCCAGGTGTCACCTCACCTCTGGCCTCAGGCCTCGGCTGAGGCATCAGGCGCTCAGAACCCAGCCTTAGGGCTCCTCGGTGGGGGGAAGCTGTGCAGCGGCTATAGGCCGGCTCTCCTGTGTCCCAGCTGTGATGGGGGCTTCTCAGCTGCTACCTTTCGGAGCAGAGCCCCCGCAGTTGTGCCAGGATCAGGTGTTAGCTGCAGGAGGTGTGACGGTCGCAGATGAGCAGGACCCCGGCAGCTTTGCGCCAGGGGTGGCCCCCGGCGGGGCTGAGCTGTCTGTTCATAGTCAAGAACACCAACCCGGCTGGGACTCGCCCAAGGTTATCCTGGTGGACAGGCCAGGGGAGGGCTCAGGGCCAAGGCTACCCTGGCCCGCACTGCACAGCCTGTCCTGGAGCCACCACCCAAGGTCCTGTCTACCCGCGTCGCCTTTCTCTCCCCTGAGCATCTCGCTGGAGCTCAGGGGCCACACGGCTGCACAGTGTGTCCAGAGGACAGGCAGGCCATGCTGGGCTAAGGAAAGGAGGCCAGGGGGCCTGGCAGCTGTGGATCCCATGCGGGGGTCAGGTGGGGCTGTGGCAGCCCATTGCCATGGCCCTGGTCCTCTGAGCTGCTCTACCGACAGCCTGCCGCCACCCCTCCTGCTCACAGCCCTCCCGTGTGCATCTATTTTGGGCACAGTAGCGAGAAAGGCGCTGCTTATGTAAGGCCGTGTGTCTGCAGGGCATGCAGGCTGCCACTGCTCCCCGTGTCCCGGCTTCCTTGGCCGTGAGGTCCCTCGCAGGCCTGCGGGCAGGGCTGCCCCTCAGCAAGCTGTGTGGGTGGGTGCCAGCTTGGGGTCGACATATGGCTGTGAGCAGAGCTCAGCGTAGCTTCTCGTCTCCTGCAGGAAGGCCCCGAGGCCCCAGGAACTGTATCCATGGTGATCCTGGGCCTCTGGTGCCCACTGTAGTCTCCGAGGTACCTGAGCATGGGGTGGCTGATCCATCTGTGCTGGGGTCGGCAAGTCAGCCTGCCTTGTTGGGGCCTGGGGATTCCTGCTGGCCTGCTGACCTGTGGTCTCCATGCTTTCAGAGAGGAAGAAACGACACGGTTTCAGGAGCTGCTGGCCAGCCCGGCTTACAGAGCCAGCCCTCTGCTGGCCATCAGACAGCAGCTGGCCCACCAGATGCAGATGGAAGGCAGTGGACAGCTCTGACCAAGGTGGTGGATGTGCGGTGGACTGTGCCATGCACGTGTGGAGGGCCTGAGTTCAGTGGACGCCCTGGGACTCGGATCTTCCTGAGTTGGTAGAGGAGGAGGAAGAGGAGAAAGTGCCCTGTGGGCTTTCCTCTCTGTTGCCCCGGGGCCCTTCTCAGAGCTTCCCCTCCATGTTAGAACCTCTCCTGCCTTCTTAGGGCTGGGCTGGCCTGGCCTCCCCGCCTCAGGACAAGCCCCTGTGCCCCTGACCCCCATGCCAAGCAGAGTCAGGGTGGCTGCTGACACCGTGGGTCTGCAGGGGTTGCACTCATGCAAAAAATAGGGTTCTATGAAGTATGCCATCCCCAGGTGGGCTCCAGTGCCCTCCCGAGGCCTCAGCCTGGTGTCCTTACTCTGTTTTGAAAGGGAGTCTGCTGCCACGCACGGGCTTTGGGCAGGGTCATGGGATGGGGGCCTGGGCCTGGGCCTGCTTGGCCAAGTTCTTGCACAGCCCACCGACGTCCCGTACTGCTGTGGTGCCTGCTGCTGGTCCCCGGAGGGGCAGCCCTGGGCACCAAGGGTGCAGAGCTCCCAAGGCCAAGCCAGTTCCTCTCCTTGTGTCCTCACTAGCCACACCATCTCCTGGCTCCCAGCCCAGGCAGCTCACCTTGCAGTCATGGCTGGGAGAAAATCTGCACCCAGGACAAGCAGAGCAAATCTGGCCCCAGAGCCTCCTGGCCAACCAGCAGGGCAGAGTCAGGGTAGTTACTGGCAGATGCTGGGATTTGGGGATTGGTTGTTAGACTGCACTTTTAGGATATGAAAGGTGAGGGGTGCTGTCTCCCAGGCCGTGGGGGCCTTCTGGGCTTTCCTCCACTTGCTCTCAGCCATGACACCCCCACCCCCACCCCCCACCCCTGTACTATGTAGGAACTCACAGGCCCATGTCCTGCCAGGGGACAGTGGTGGTGGGTGTGAGGCTCAGAGACCAAGGCCTCCACACAGCATCTGGAGGTGTCGGATGTAACCATTTGCCTCTGTCCTTCAGTGTGACTGGCATGCTTAGATTTTGTCCTCACAAAACACACGAACTGGGCAGTGTCCACCAAGGCCACCTAGCAAGGGGGAGCTGGACAGAGTGGAGCCTGTGCCCTGGGCCCCTTTGCCTGGACAGGGGCATACATGCTCCTGCTGACACTGTGCACACCACTTAGAAACTTTGTGAATAAAAACTGGATAATGGGAAGCCAGAGCCCCCAAACCGACCTTGTCTTCCCTCAGTGAGAGGCCTGCTAGCTCAGTTGTCCAGCAAGACAGCACTAGCCGCAAGCCATCTTGGGCCACCTCACTGACAGAAATGGGCTCTCCATCAAGAGCAGCAGCCGACTGGACAGCATGCGTGGCCGCGCCACCTTTGTCATGCTTTTCTGCAGAACTTGAGGTTTGGGAGCAAATACGTATTCAGGACACATTGTTTTAAGAGAAAACCTCTGGCTTCCTGGTCTTCAGGTGACTCCAGTCTGATCGTGGCTGGCACAGCCAGCAGCCACCTTGTAGTGATGTCCATTTTGGGCCTCGAGGGTCCCTGGCACCCACCTGAGAACCTGAGGCCTTCCCTTCCAAGCCCTGCCTGGGAGAGCAGCCCACGGCCATGCAGATCAGCCTCGCACCCACTGGGAGCAGGGGCATGAGCTGAGGGGTGCAGGACAATCGCAGCAGTCCAGGGTGGGCCCAGAAGAGGCGTCGCTTGAACGGATGCCACAGAAGAGCTGAGTGGACATCGCCCAGGACCAGCCTCTGGATCATCCCCGGAAAGCAGCCTGAGAAGGTGGACCTGGGGGTCTCCATGCATTCATTACGAAAGCAGAGGGCTGGAGCTCAGGCACGGGGCTGTCGGCAGGCTGCTCACTGCAGCGTGTGTGAGCACCGGGCTGGGCACCACGTGCAGCTGGGGGCTCTGGGCAGAGCAGGACCGCCCATTCTCCAGAACCGCACACACACCATCAGCTCCCTCTGCACAGCTGGAGAATCTTCGTGGGCGGTTTTGTATTTTCTAGTCCTTGTTGAAGGAACATGAATTACCTGGCAATAAATTTCAGGGAAAAAGTTGTGGGGTTCACTGATTTCCACTCTTAAACCCTGGAGCCCTCGGTTCATATTCTCCTTTAAAGGGTAAAGGGCAGATAAAAGCCCATGGGCCGTAGCAGGGCCGCAGCACCTTCCTCCCTCGTCCCAGAGGCAGAGACACTGCCCAGCCACCACACCTTGTTCCAGACATGTCCTCATCCCCCTGCAGCACCGGACCCACAGAGGAAGGGCTGTGGGGGGACAGTGGGAGGGGCCCCATGTGACCTCATCTTTTATGATATTTCTGTAGTGGATTGAGGTGGGCTCTCACTGTGTACCCCGGGATGGCCTGCTTCATCCTCCCAAGTGCTGGGGTCATAGGCACTTCCCACCACGCCTGGCTCCATGATCTTAACTCGGTGCATCTGCAGTGGCTGTTTGCCAACTTGCTCACTCTGGCCACTGTGGTGGGGCTTGGGCAGTGAGTGCTGAGAAGCCCCCACCTGCCTGGTGCACAGATGTGCAGAGCTGCATGACGCCAGTGAG
The DNA here is from genome assembly GCA_007922755.1 of Pedetes capensis. Classification (NCBI taxonomy): domain Eukaryota; kingdom Metazoa; phylum Chordata; class Mammalia; order Rodentia; family Pedetidae; genus Pedetes; species Pedetes capensis. The sequence continues at coordinate 223,860 of VMDO01000420.1, read as the reverse complement.
GACATGGTTGGTGCACACAACAGATGTGGGGCCTAGGCGTAAGTGCGGGGCGCAACAGCGTGGGTCTGAGCGCTCCAGACACCCACCCTCATGATCCTCCCTCACGCTGTCCGTCCGCACCACTGTGCGGATGTTTTAACGGTGGTCACCTCTCCACCAGACAGCTCCCGAGGGCAGAGGGGTCCCCAGGTGGAGCTGGAGGGAGGGAAAGGAGCCCCGGGCCTCGGGTGGTTGGCGGCGGCTGCGTGGCTTGTGCTGGAGCCGCACTGCACTCCGAGTCTGTGAGTGATGGGACCATCCTCCAAAGGTCTGCGTCCGCGCCATCGGCTCCTGCCCATGGGGTCGTGTGTGCTGTGTGGAAGTGGGCAGCATGCTTGAGACCATGCTGAACAGACAGTGGGCCCGCCAGGGGGGACAGGGGCCCAGGCGCAGATGCAGCTGCAGCTGGGGTAAGGCCCAGGCAGACGCGCCCCGTCGGGCTTCTGTGCTGCTTGGGAGCCAAGTGTTGAACAAACACTAGGCATGTTGCTTCTGGAATGTTCCTTGAACAGTGATAACATCACTCCAAAACATCGGGAGGTGCTGGCCGCCACCCAGGCCTTGTCTGCATGTGGCTCCAGGCCACGGCCGCAGCAGCTGTGGGCAAGAAAGGTCCCAGCCTCCAGAGGGTTCTCAGGCGCCACCCTCAGACCGGTTTCCTGGGGCACCGCTATCAGCGTGTGCTTCCAGGATGTCGGGGAGCCGGCTGGCTGCTGGAGATAGCAGGAGGCTGGCCCCTCGCCACCCACTTTGAAGCCATGTTCTTGGGCATCTGGCCTGATCCCTGCCTCCTGCCCTGAGAACCAACTCATACCTTCTTTTAGATCAGAGACCCAATTCAAGTGTCTCTTTAAAATAATGTGGGTTAAAACAGTAATTATAAGACTATTCTTGGTGTTGGGTTGTGTTGAGGTCTTCCTTAAGATTAAGAAATGTAATCTTAAAATTCCGGTAGGATATTACTCAGAGAAACTAGTAGTCGCTTGTACTTCTGAGTCCAGATTATTCTACCCAGGGCCACAGATGCAGAGGCCACAGAGTCCCTGTAAAGCCTCCTGGGGTTTGGGCGCTGGGTCCCTCCATGTGCCTCTGGCCCACACTGCCCAAAGGAGAAGGCCCAGGAGCAGCAACGGGGAGCTGAAGCTTTGGGACAAGCTGCTCCTCCCGTGAGGGGGAGCCTCCCTCCCAGACCTGCCCAGCAGCCGGTGCTGAGCTTCGGGAGCACCGAGCTTCCCCCCTCTCCACTCAGGCACTGGCCCTGGCCCCATGGCCCATTACTGGGCCTCCTGCCCTTGGCTCAGTCGGAGGCAGAGGCAATGGAGCCCACAGTGTCTTGGAGCACCGGCCCCCTTGGCAAGCAGGGTGACCTGTTGTGCCTGCGAGCTCAGCAGTGGGATAGCACCACACCCAGACGCACGTGCGCCGGGCACGCACACACTCAGGCGTGTGTGCACCACCGCACGTGTGCACCCTGGCAGATACACAGACACCGACTCACACCACGCGCTGTGTCCACGCAGGCACAGGTAGAGACAGGCCATCACCACACATGCTTTTTCCTGTCTCTGGAGGAGAAGCTTCCACGTACAGACCTGGAAGCCCCCGGCTTCCCCGTGGAGGCGACCACATGCAGTCATGGCAGCCGTGTGACGTGAGGGTGTCCCTACGAGGCCAAGCAGGACCTGCAACCCTGGATCCGGCACACGAGGAGCCAAGCCGGCCTGGGGCCACCCTCCCAGCTGCCAGAGTCCCCACCTCCCCGTGATGACTTCCACCGCCTGCCACCCCCCACGACTCGGGCCAGGAGAGGCCTCTGGTCACCTGGTGATGTCTACCCCGGGAGCCTGGCACAGGCCAGCCTCGGTGTGCCCAGCTCCTACCGAGAGGAACAGCCTTCTTCTGCCTTCTGGGGACCCTGTGTGGTTCTGGCACGTCATGGGGTCCCTGGTGCCCCTCTCCAGCTAATCTGCCCTCTGCCTGTCCTCAGAGCCCACCTCCTCCCTGAAGCCCTGCTGCATGCTGCAGATGGAGGAGACCCCTCCCCGGGAAGCTCCGGCTGCCCGTGGACGCCCAGGCCCTGGAGGAGAGCTTCCAGTCACTCTGGGAGGGTCAGGGAGCAGGCTGCAGAGCTTCCGGGGGTAGAACTCAGCTCCATGCCCAGCAAACTGCAGACCGGGCTGGGGTGCAGGCAGTAACGGGGCTGAGGAAGCAGAGAGGTCATTGGTCATCCGTGAGGCTTCAAGCTCCTCGCAACAGAAAACCCACACAGCGAGGCCAGTGTTGGAGACGCGGTGGGGCCTTTCAGCGAGTCCAGAATGCAGCTGTGTCTCCACCTCTCCATGCCATCCCCAGCGGCGTAGACACCGCTCTTCTGGGTTCATCTCCACGCCACAACTTAGCTGCGAGAGCCCCCACCATCACATCAAGGGCATAGAAAAGGTTAGTCTGTCTCCTCCATCAGTGGCCACCCACTCTGTACTGGCCAGGCTGGGTGACAGACACTGCCCTGGTCAAGTGGGGCTGGAGATCCGGCAGAGCCTGAGGCAGGGGGAAGAAAGCCCTGTCCCCAGGTGTTCCCCTGCCCCGCACCCCTCGGGAGGGGGTTTCAGCCCTTGACCACGTGACCTGGTCTTTGGCTACGGACAGCATGGCCAAGGAGACCGTGGGCCAGGGCTGCTGTGTCGGCACTGATCCCTACAGCCTGTGAGGGGAGTTTGTCATCAGTGCCCAGAGAGGAATCATTGATTGCGATGCCACAATGGGGCCATGGGGGAGGGCCCTGGTGTACCTGGCCTGCAGCCTGGACGGTGGACTGGGTGGGCCAGGCTGGGGATGTGCATACCGTAGGGTCAGAGGTCCTGTCATAGGGTCCAGACCTTTTCTAGAGTCCCAGCTGCCCCCAAACTGACTTCCTGATTCCCCGGTTCTTAGCCTCTGGGGACATCCTGCTCCCTCCGCGGGGTTCTGCCTACTGAGATCGCGCAGAGCCAGCTCCGGAGCTTCATGGGAAATGAGTGTCAGGAAGTTTCCTCAGACATAAGTGATGGCATCAAGTGGAAGGAGAAACCACAGCCCGAGGCAATCAGGGGCTCAGGGAGCTCTGGGTGGGGCTGGGAGCCTGGGAGCCTGTGTGCCTTTCCCTGACCAGCCAGGCCTGTCCCCTGCACCTCCCCCACTGAAGGGAAGCCGTGAGGTCCAGGAAGGGGCCTGCTTGCCAGACCAGTCCCCACCCCAGTAGGCACAGACTGTCACGATCTGGGACCTCCTTGGCAGGAATCGCCCACACAGAAAGTCACTGAGCTGCCCCGGGCTCCAGTCTGTCTGCTCCAAAGTCACTGGCAAGAGCTTTTTACACCTGCTGAGCTCGCGGGAATGGCAAGGGGAGGCTGGCGGGAAGCACCCAGGAGGAGCAGTGAGCAGTGGGCAGGAAGGCCCCCCTTCCCCTCGGGGCCCAGGCCGAAGGCCACAAGTTCAAAGGCAAGATGCTCTGGGGACAAGATTGCAGCTTGTAAGTCCTGGGCTGCTGGGCTGTGGCAGGGCCGAGGCAGCTGGACAGGGGCCACGTTGAGCACGCCGAGCCCTGGGCCAGGACGGATCACCTGTGTTCCAGAAGAGAAAGCTGAGTCCAGAGTCGATGACAGTGAGCAGGGTGCTGGGGCCAACCCTGCTGAGCCCGCGAGGTCTGGGGCTCTGGGCCACCCACTGCTGGAGTGGAGAGACATGGTTGTCACCATAGAACAAGGACACAGCCTGTGTCAGTTAGAAGACAGTCGCCTGCTTCCAAAACTGCTCCCTCAGGAAACACCACCATGTCTGGAGGGAGCTGGTGGCCCTGTGGGGGCCCAGGCTGGCCTGGGCTGGGCGTGGCCCAGGACAAGGATGGTGACGGTGGCTTCCTGGGCACAGAAACATGGCGGCCGTCAAAGCCCATGCAGGTCTGAACTCTGGGGGTTTGACAGAAGCCCCTCCCTTTGTGATCCCTCTGGTCCCTCAGGGCCTGAATGCCCTGGTGCTGGGGCTCCCCAGGCCCTGCAGTGGACAGCAGCAGTGTCTGTCCTGGCCCCTGTCTTGGGTGGACCTTGCTTCTCTCCCATCCATGGGATTCCAGACTGATCTTCCAGCAGGGCGCCCAGGCCCAGGCCCAGCCCATCTGCCCTGGATCAGGGTGGGAATGTGGCTGAAACAAGTACTGGGGCCATCCAAGGGCCACCCCTCCACCAGGAGGGTCCCTGAGTCCTTTCAGGCTGAGCTGTGCGGTGGGTTTCTGCCGCCGTTGCCCACTGAGTCCCAGCTATGGGTACCCTGGGGGCATCTCAAGCAGGGCGCCAGGGAGGACAAAGGGCGCAACTCAGGTGCCCCTGGTGCAGGTGATTTGGCTGCTTGTTGGCCCTGAGGCTCAGCCACCTGGCCTGACCCTCCAGTCCTTCTGGAAGCAGAATGGGGGCCATCTTGGGGCCCCCCAGGGAGGTATTCAGGCCAAACCATTCCCATCTGCCCTGCTTCTGGTCAGTGTCTGCCACCTCTGCAGGTGCTGCAGAGCATCGCTGCTCCAGGGCCTAGGCATCCAGCAGTGAGGCAGTGTGGGCACCAGAGTGCCCAGCAGCCCCGAATGACCTCTGTGCTTTCCAGGACCCTGGGCGCCAGGCCAGGCCCATTCCCGCTCACCAGAGCTGCCTGTGAAACGGCCATGGACCCTGCCGAAGGTTGGCAGAGTCTCACCAGTGACTGCGCTGACTGCTGGCTGTCCCTGCCCCAGGACCTGGGCCCCATTCCCGTCGCCAGCCTTCCCTGGGGGGAAGTGGGCAGATTTGTCAGGCAGGACCCAGGAGCCGTCAGGGACTTCATCCCCAGGTGGGTCGGGGGCACCGTGTCCCTCTCAGGACCTGTGGCCTCAGCTCTGGGAGATGCCACGCTGCTGTGCAGCCCGTCTCCTAAGGGGTGAGGCGCAGAGCCGGCCCCACCCGGGAGGCCCAGCATCTCCCTGAAAGCCTCATCCCACCATGGCCTGGCTCAGGGCATCTGCCCCTGCCCCCCCCCCCCGACCCTCCAGCCTGTGCCCGAGAGAACTGGTCCCTGCAGGGGCACCCACAGACTCTCCCTCCCCAGCGGGCGTGCCCCCCTGCTGCTGCGGCCTCCTGGCACCCTCTGACGCCACCTTCTCCAGGAGCCTTCCCTGCTGCCCTGGGGCAGGCCTGTCCTCCCTCTCTGGTGTGCGGATGCCTGGCTCTCCTCTGCACGTGTGGCCCTGAGCTACCGGAGGGCCAAGGTGGCTTCTCACACTCCTGAGTGTGGACGTGGGCTCTTGGTGGAGCTGACGTTGTTCTGACAACGACCTTAGCCTGTGGTCCCTGTGCCGTGGCCAGCTGGGATTACGTTCAGCGCAGAGCCCGCAGGAGGCGTGGGCCCGCGGTGGCCGGATGGGTGGGAGCAGCTTCACGGAAGCCCGAGCAGGCTGTCCGGGAGGGGCTTGTCTGTGGCCACCGCGGGCCCTGTGTCCGCCCACCAGCCTGAGTCATCCCTTACTACTGTGAATGCTGCTAATGAGATTCTCCCTGTCCCAAGCCCCAGCCGTGGGAAACGCAAGCCAGTGGTGCTCCTGGCGCCTCAGGTTTCCCACGGGCGTGGAGGCCAAGCCCGGGAGGCGCTCTGGGTCCGCACAAGCAAGGTCGTGCGTTCACAGTGACAATGTCTTCCCAGTGTGTCGGGCCTGACCCCAGGGATGAAGCCTCAGGATCTCCAGAGTCCTCAGGGAGGCACCTGCCCCAGCACAGCCCCCCGAAGCATCCAGAGCACAGGAAGTCCGCGCGTGAGCTGCAGCCGCCCTCCCTGGGACAGAGCCGAGGGGGCCACGCACGTGGGAGGGCTGTGTGCACGCGTGCCGGCGGAGGCAAACCTGCCACTCTCTCCTAGGTACCACATAGGCGTGTGCTTTTAAACGCGTGCTCCATCAGAACAGGAATGAAACCTATTATTCCTAATTATGCAGCGCTTTTATCAAGAAGAGAGGTTGCGTTTTACTGAATTCCTTCTTGGTGCCTGGTGAGAAAATCATGTGTTTCGTTATTATTTCTCCTGCCGGCGGGGTGAGCGATGTCAAGACTTTCCACCTGCCGCACCTCTGTGTTCCCCGGGCACGGGCCAGGCGTAAAGGGGATTCCTCAGCCAAGTTGTAGGTTTATACTGGGCTTCATTTTGGGGTTTCCTCCCCGCCCGTGGGTAAATTGCATGGAGCCTTTTGTTCCTGTTGGGTGTTCCTGGGGAGCAGAGGCTTCTCCTGGTTTTGTGTCCCCCGGGTCTGAGCAGAAAGGTGACGTCCTGTTCCTGGGGAGCAGAGGCACCTCTCAGGGGCTGCCCCGCAGCCTTCCTGGGCACCTGTGAAGGGTCACTTGGCTGGCTGCTGGGGAGGGACATGGGCTTTCTCGCCACATCCCCGCCTCTGCCCAGCCCTAGGTCCAGGCTGAGGCTGGACCCCCTGCCTGGCCAGGCTGCAGACACTGCCCTGGCGTCAGGGCTGGGGGTCCTCTACTGGCTGCCCAGGCGTGACCTGTGTCCAGTCATCCCCCGTCCTAACCCTGAGCTCCCCCACCCGGGTCCCGCGACTCTGCAGGCCGCTGTTCCTCATCTCTCCATAGGTCGCACCAGCACAGTGGGACCTCAGCCCAGCCAGGCCCTCGGATGCCGTGTGCTTGGGCCACTGTCCTGGTCCTGATGTTCTGTAGGAGCCGGGTCCCTGTGCTGCGGCCAGCGTTGGGGCCCACAGGCTCCTCATGTGGGTTTTTCCTTCCTGTTCCCCAGCACCTGAAGCTTGGGGCCTGTTCATGTCTCCTTGTCCTCGTTGGGTAAAACCCACTTTCTGCCCTGCTCTGCAGCTGTGCACCCAGGCAGCCTGGTCCTGCGAGAGGACCTGATGCTCACGTGGACTCGTTGCAGGAGCCGCCTAACCCTGAGTCTGGGGAGTCAGAGGAGGGGGTGCCTGGCAGATGCGCCTCCCTTGGGCTCCCGTGGCAGGCCCCGCAGTGGAAACAGACCAGCCCCTCTGTCTGCTCCAAAGCCCAGAGCGGGCGCCATCAGCAAGTGGTCAGCAGTGTGGCGAAGGCTGAGAACCCTCCGCAGGCCCAGTAAATCAGACGTAAGGCTGCCGAATGGCACTGGAAGGCGAGGCTCCCTTGCCAGTTTCTACCCCGATGGGAACCCCAAGTCATGCTGCCCAGCCCTATGACCCTGGCCCTGTGGCATCCTGCACCTGGCCCTTGTTTCTCATTGGCAGTGGCAGCACGGCCCGGCTCCTACCGCCTCAACCTGAAGAGTTTCCTTCCTCGAGACCTCCTCCTGAAAGCGAGGCCCTTGGCTCGGTCACAAAAATGAACTTTAGAACGAGTCAGCAGGGGAGCGAAGCAGTTTGAAGTTTAACAGAGTAAAAAATGGTACACGCTTCAGAGTGAGCGCAGGCATCTGCAGAGCGCCCTCGGTGTCTTTGCAATGGAGATATAGCTATATATATATATATATATATACATATATATATATATATGATTTTTTGCCTTTTTCTAACTAGGTTTAAGGATTAAACAAGGTTTAAAGAATAAGTAGAGTAAAAAATGTACTGCAGTAAGAAGCAGCATGAGCTAGTTAACCTATTTCCCTTATTCTAAATGATCTTTGTGTAAATTAAATTGTAAGGTGATTTTATGGGGTGCAGTGTTTAGGCCTGGGGGTGGGAGAGGGATGCCAGTTAATGTTAAACTCAAAGGTCATCAATATTCCGGGCCTAAGTGGGCTTGGTCCTCTTGTTATTTCCAGCCCTCTTGTTTGAGAGCCCCTAGGAAAACGGGAATCAACCCCATATAGGTGGTCTTTGCTGATCTTGTTACTTAGGTAGGTGCTGTTGACTCTCAGCCAGCGGGGGTGAGCAGAGCTAATCCTGATGATCTTTTTAGTCAGTGGGAGGTGTCATCAGATTCCAGAGTGAAGGGTTTCTCTCCCTTCCCATGGCCCCCCAGTTTCTCGTCTCTCTACCCTGCCTAGGTCTGCTAACTTTAATTATAGTTCATAATCTGGCTGGGTGAGATTTCGAGGGAAGCGCTGATTTATGTGCAGGCGGTTCCCACAGCAGTCTTCCTTTTCTGGTTGTGTGGGAATTCTCAGCTGATAAGACTCAGACCAGATCTCGGACGAAAAGCCCCTTTCTTTCCCATGTCCCCAAACTGTTCCCTGTCTTTCAGCCCTCCTCTTTTCCACAGCAGTGACCCGTGGCATGAGTGCCAGGAGGGGCTCAGTCCGTGCTGCAGAATGTGTGATGCTTTCTAGCGACCCACAGAAAGCTGGAAGTGAGCATTTGGGTCACAGTAAGGCAAACGACACAGCCAGGAATGAAATGGATCCTCTCTGTGGCTCTGGATGCAGAGGGCTTGAGGGCACAGGAACCGTGGGATGCCAGAGGAGCACAGCACAGAGGTGCTGGCCACAGAGGCTTCTGAGGGTGGCGAAATGCACTTGTTATCAGAATGTGAGTATTGTGGGTGAGAGGGGAGACACGTGGACGAGGGGCTTACATTGGATTCTAGGCTGCAGAAAGGATGAACCAGACAGACACGGAGCCCACAGAAGCAGGAGGGACGTGGGAATGAAGGGGGAGGCGGGGTTCCAGAGCAACGTGGCAGATGACAAGAGGCCTCTGTGCAGCTCCGTGAGAGGAGCCAGAGCGGCAAGGGGGAGACTGCCATGAAGAAGAATGAAAGTCTGTAATTTTCAGGAAAATCAATGAAACGGAGGAGATCATCGTGTGAAGCAACATTAGCCAGACCCAGAAAGACATAGCACGCTTCCTCTCATATGCAGAATCTAAATAATAATAATAATAAAGACGTGAAAGTAGGAGGGAGGCTATTTGGGAAGAAGAAAGGGAACAGTGTGGAGGGAAGATGTTAATGGGGAGGGAGAATATGATCAAAGCACATCATATACACGTATGAAAATGTCATAATGAAGCCCATTATTTTGCATAATTAATATACACTAATAAATTTTTTTGAAGATAAATGCAGGGACCGGAGCCAGGCACAGTGATGCATACCTTTACTCCCAGTGACTTGAGAGATGGAGGCAGGAGGATCGCAGGTTCAAGGCCAGAGGCAGCCAATGTAACTTAGCAAGACCATGCCTCAAAATCAAAAGTAAAACACTGGGCTGAAGGTACCTGAGGGTGCGGCTCAGCGGTAGAGCACCAACAAAGCATACGTGAAGCCCTTGGTTCAATTCCCCAGGACTGCTAAATAAATAAATAAAATTTAAAAATTAAAGCAGGGGTTGGTTTGGCAAGCAGAAGACTATAGCACTGACCTGGAACACCCCTGGGGAGATAATCATAGAGGAATCAGGTAGAATCCTCACAGAGGAATCATAGAGGAATCGGGCGACTGGCATCTTTCTACCATGTTGCTGTGTCCACAGCCTTGGGGCCAAATGACAGCATGTGTCTTGCCTATCCTTTCCAGCTGGGCGGCCTGGGCAAGGCACTCTGCCTTTCTGTGCCTCAGTTGACCCTTGTACCTTGGGATAGTGGCCCCTGTGCCTAAGTCTGGAGAGGTGGAGACGAGCTCCTACCGGGAGCACCGAGAAGCCCTTGCCTGGCAGGTGGGAGCGAAGGCCAGCATAAGTTGCTAGGGTGCTCACTAGTGCCAGCTGTTAGCATTGTGCACTGTGCGAGATGTTAGGATAACGAGCCGGTATAGAACAATGGCATGGATTGTGAGTGTGGTGCACTAGTGTTAAGGGTGAGTACAACACAGGAGCATTAGCTCTGAGCACAGAGCCCCCGCGTTAGCCATCCATGCAGCGTGCCGGCTCCTCCCGTCGGCATAGCACGCCAGCCCTCGAGGTCCACGTCCTCCCCTGCGGCCCCTCCGAGGCCAGCCTCTTCTGCCTTCTGAAGCTCTCCTGCCGGTTTGGTTCCTGAGCTGGTTTTGTAAAGTTTCGATATTGCTACTTTCCATGGTGTGTGTTTCTCTCTGAAGGATGCAGCACAGCATTGGCTTGGTAGCTGGGCTTGAAGCCTGTCTGTCTCTGCTTCTGTTTGTCTGTCTGTTCCTCAAAGCCAGCCTGCCCCTGGGGGATCTGCTGTGGCTGGGCTGGAGGCACAGAGGTGGAGGCCTGTTTCTCACCTCTTTCCAGGCCGACCAGCAGAGGCAGAGCTCCTGGGACGGTGGTGGCTTGTCGTGGCCAGGAGAGCCCACGGGGCCTCAGAAAGAGCCTGGAGTCCCGAGTCTGGGGGGCTGAGGAGCCAGAGTGGAGCCTGTGGGAAGGGAGCATCACCAGATTTTGAGAATAGGGCGGCTGGGGGGTGGTGCCCTGCCGGAGTAGATCTGGGGACCCTGCTTCTTGTCCCGTCCAGGAGAGGGGACCACAGCCATCCAGTGTCCAGGGGCCCTGGAGATGCAGAGACCCCATTCCTGCAGCACCCCAACCCTGATGGAGCAGTGCACCTGCTCCCCACCCCCAGAACTGGAGTTTGCCCAGCTGCGCCGGGCGAAGCAGACCTGAGCCTCTGGCTGCTGTTAGGGTGACACTGCTGCTGAGGGGCCCCTGTGCCCTGCTGGGCCTCAGTTGGGCAGATGACCGCTGGGGCTGCCGCCCTCAGCCTCGGCCCCCCAGCAGGGCAGAGTGGGCGGGAAGATGGCAGCTGTTCAGAGCGCAGAGGAGGCTGTTTACACGAAGCCAAACAAGCACCGTCATCCATCAGGGCAGCTGTAAAACAAACTTAGCCGTGTGGCAATATTCCGCTTTTGTTTCCACTATTCACACTTAGAAAAATGCGAGCGTTGCCTCAGCCGGGGTGAATCATGTCCAGGAGCCTTAGCAAGTGGCCGCTGCCACTTAGCAGCTCGGTGGCCCCGTGTGTCCAGGGGCTGAGAGGAGAAGATGCGCAGCCACGTGGCAAGGGCGACCTCGAGACGTGGTCGATGCGGGCGTGAGGGCATCTGCCCTGCTGCCGGCCGGGCTGAGTGCTTCTCATAGGTTTTCTCTTAACCCTCCCAGTTCCACAGTCAGCTGCCTGTGTCGCCAGCCTTGGAGACGCAGAAACAGAGGCACAGTGTGTCAGTGTCCTGGAGGGCCCCTGGGGGTGGGGTGCAGTTTCCCACCCTCAGAGTCGGCACATTTTCTGCAGTGACAATCTAGAATGGGGTGCTGAGGGCCAGGCCCAGCAGACCGCCAGGTGTGTGTCATCATTGGCCAGTGTGGGGTGGCCTGGGGAGGCCTGTCCTCTTCAAGGGCCCTGCCTGCCTGCCCTTTGATGGCCCGTGTCTCTATGGCCACAGGTGGTGAGGGAGGAGGGAGCTCAGAGAAGAGGAAAAGGCGGCTTGGGGACAGGGGCGTCCACGAGAGCATGGGCTGACTGAGGTGTTTGTGAGTGAGTTCCACATTCTCACGCGTTGTGAGCAGGATTCCTGTCTGTGGCCTGTCACGATGACGTTTCTGTTCCATTGCTTATTAAGTGTTAAGATGGTATATCTGGAAACGCGCCATGGTGCTGGGGTCAGGCCTGCATGCAGGCATGTGAGTGAGTGAGCTCACGTGCCAGGGGACACTGTGTGTGTGTATAACATGGCTTGTTGTTGTTGTTAGGTGCCATCGAGTCATGTCCAACTCATAGCAACCCTCACAGGGTTTTCAATGGCTGATTGTTTTGGGATTGCCTTGGGAGTGGATTGCCACGCCCTTCTCCCATTTTTTGCGGTGCTGGAAATTGAACTTGGGACGTCAGAGACTGCAAAGCAGTGCTCTACCAACTGAGCTAACTCCCAGCCCATAATATGGCTTATACATTCATTTATTCTGTTTTTACAGGATTTTTTGAGACAGGATCCCACTGTGTAGCTCAGGCTGGCCTCCCAACTCCGGATCCTCCTGTCTCAGCCTCCCAAATGCTGGGATTGCTGGTGTGGACCACCACACCCAGCTCACCTTTCTCCTTGAACTTGACCCCCTGAGCTAAGGCATCCATTTTCTTGGAGATAATGATTTGCAGAAGGAAGCTCTGCAGCAAGTCAGAACCCACGGGAGCCTCCCCTTGTTTTGCTGGAGAGGGAACTTTCCAGGTTCCAGTTAGATGGCAGATGCCAGCCAGTGGGCGGAGCTGGAGAAGGTGGCTGCCTCTTTCTTGGGGATAGCAGGCTGGCCTGGCCAGATGATGTTCAAGGAGTCAGATTACACTCGCACTTTCTGGAAACATCCAGCGGGGAGCAGCCCATCACCCAGTGGCCCCCAGGAAGCACATAGCCCGGGCTAGGCACCAGCTCACGGGAAGTAGCTCTGCATACTGAGGTCCTGGGAACCGTAGCCTGCAGATGAGACCATCTACCAGGGCCTCAGCCCCCTGCCAGGCCCAGGATCAGGTGGTCCAGGGTCCGGAGACCAGGCTGTGTCCTGAGGCCTAGAAAAAGGGCCACTAAGAGCCCTTGAGGACCCCCAGGGGCAGTCAGCCCTCAACCACTGCTTCCCCAGCCTGGGCACCGCAGCCAGTGGCTAGAGGGAAGCCATGAGGCCTGCAGGCTCCAGCAGAGGCCGGGCCACGTGGGATGCCACGTGGCTGTAGGCATGATGGGGACAGAGTTGCTGCCTGTCTAGAGACTACATACCTGCTCCCAGATCAGCACGCCAGGCCTTGAGTGGGGGGGCCCTCAGTAGAGACACCCTGTGGCCTCCCCCATGCCGGGCCTCGCTGGGAGGCCACACTGGCAGACCTTGGAGGAGGCACGCAGGGTTTTCGGTCTAGAACTCTCCTAGGATTTCCTAGGGAAAATCAGTTTTTCCTGTGAACTTCAGCCCTGCCGGGGAGGTGTGGGGGAGCCAGGCTAGCCGGTGCTTTCTGCACCTGATCCTTCCTTCCACGTTGCTGACGTTGATAACGAGCTGGCTTGACAGGCCCGCAGCTCCCAGTGTTTGTGCTGAGGCCATCCCAGCAGGTGGAGGCAGGTGGGAGCCAGCAGGAGAGGAGCTGACAAAGGCCCCAGCCCTGCCCTGTGGACCACAGCTCCCCATGGGGAGAGGCAGCCAGGGGGCTGGAGGCGGGTTCTAAAGCTGGGAGGTGGTCAGCCCCACATGGGGTTCCCAGGCACGGGGCCCTGCATTGCTGGGCAGCTCGAGCGGTGCCAGGTGGGACCAGTGAGGTGGGGCAGCATGGCGTGAGCTGCCCCGGGGGCCAGTTTTCCTGCTCTGGGGCTCCTGGCCTTTCCACGAAACCCACCCTCTGGAGAAGGAGGCTTTCAGGCCATGGAATCTGTCTGAGGCCCCAGCCCCAGGCTAGAGACCCTCTGACCACAGGGTGGGGACAGAGGGAGGCCCCCTGCGGCCTGGCCCGCTCAGGGTGCCGCTCAGCGGTGATGCTCCCCCCTCCCCCATCCCTCCTCCACAGGGCAGGGCATATGGGGCAGCGGGCCTGGACCAAAGCAGGACACACCTGCCTTTGCTGTCCATGCCCCGTCCACTCCGGAACAGCCAGGCGTGGGTCCAAGCGTGCATGGGCAGGGCAATGCCATCAGAAGCTTTGCGGGGTCCCAGGGCGCGGAAGGATCCCGGGAAGGAGGGCGTTTGCTGTGTGCATGCACCCCGCGTGGTTGCCTCCGGCCAGCCTCTGTTATTTTTAGTTGGCACCTGCAGCTCTGCTGGCAGCCAAGGGCAGGCGCCCTGGCCTGTTCCATTTTTAACACACCTTGGAGGAGGCCGAGCCGCGGCCCTGGTGCAGCTCAGTGCTTAATCAGAGCCACCTTGCCCAGCACAGCCCAGTGTTCCAGGCTGGGTGGGCCAGGAGGCCACCTGTATCCAAAGGACGCACCTATGTTCCCCAGGGCAGGAGGAAGAGGCCGAGCAGCGCTAGGTGAGCAAGAAGGTCCAGGACAATGAGAGGAAACCCCTAGAGAAGAGGCCCTGCGCGGTGGGCGCCGCTGCTCCGCCCCCCGGGGACTCTGCAGGGCCCACCAGCCTCCCGGGGCCCTGCCTGGGTTCGCAGCCAGGCCAGACCTGCTGCCCTTGGCAGTGCCACCCCCCGAGGTAGGTGGGGTGTGAGGCTCAGAGCTGCTGCATAACTTGCTGCTGGACAGAGCGGGGTGGCGGGGTGGGGCCAAGGCCCAGGGGAAGGTGGCACCAGAGCTTCTGCCCCCCGGGCTCTGCACACTCTGCAGGCACCAGGCGCCCAGGAGCCACTCCCTGCTGGGAGGCAGTGAGCTGGGAGCCACCCCTGGCAGCGAGGGAGGAGCTCAGGGGAGTCTCCGGAGAGCCGGGGGGTGTGGTGCTGATGCGTAGAAGACTCCACTGCGCCTGCCCTGCCCTGCTCCCCTTGTCCTGTCCTTTGGTCATCCTGTGCAGGACAGGCCCAGGTGCCTCACCCCTGGCCTGAGACTGACACTGGCACGATTTCAGGGGGGCCTCTGGCTGCAGTGTGTGAGTGCGGCCTATACCATGATCAGGGGTGTCGAGCTGCTGTTGTGGGGGCAGCTCTGCTAGGCTCCATGCAGACCCAGGACCCCAAGCCCACCCTGGGGTCTGCAGAGGAGGGGCCAAGCCCAGCCAGGCCCTGGAAGCTGGGGACAGATGAGCGGCCAAGACCTGCAGAGGCAGAGCTCCAGCTGGGCAGTCACCAGGCCCTCGGTGGCTCTGTGGCTGGGGGCATGTCCCGGGGGGGCATCTGAAGGAGAGAAGCACAGTTCAGGGTGCTGAAGCCCCCACGGCCCCGCGAGGTCGGCCACAGCCAGTGAAGCCCAGGCAGGTGCTCTGAGGTCAGGTGGCCCTAATGCCCCAGGTGCCCATGCCACATAGGCCTCTGTTACCTCACCAGGCCAGTGCGAGATCCCAGCACAGCAGGGACCTCGTTCCCCTCCTGGCAATGGCGGCAGCAGTCAGGTGCTTGGCCCCTCCCTGCCTGTCTGCTCTGCCACGGCCAGGTGACGGCTTCACCCAGGAAGCGAGGTGAGAGCCAGCTTCTGGGAAGAGAGCGAGGAGCCGCCTGGGGTCTGTGGAGCTCTGTTCCACCAGCCTGGCCCGCAGGTGAGGACCACAGTTAGAGCCAGGCAGGCATGGACTCCGAGCAGGAGTGAGCCTGTGGACCTCAGAACCACGAGCTGTGCAGCGGGGCCCAGCCCGTGCTGACCATCGCTAGAGGCTGTGGCCGGCGGGGCGGGAGCCATGACTCCTGCCTCGAGGGCTGCGTGGCCTGTTGGGCACCTGTTTCCAGAATGAAACCAGAGCTGCCTCGTGGGCCTGAGCGTCGGGACGAGAAGGCCTGGGCTTCCCTCGGCTGCCTCCTTTCTGCAACGGTCTTGGCATCCGGATGATCTTCGCCGTGGAATCCCAAGCGGTAGATGGCGCCACAGCAGTCTTACTGCTCTTTCACAACACTGTGAAGAGCAGGGGCCCTGGGCACCCCTCTCTCAGCCTGGGTACCAGGGTGTGTCCAGCTCTCCCTGGCATCATCAGGTGGGCAGCAGGGTGAGCCACGCGGGCTAACGGTTCAGCGCTGTGGACACAGCAGACGTCACTGGCCTGCATCTGTGTGTCCCACCCTGCGTTCCCAGAGTGCTCTGTGTAAAGACAAATCCTCTGCCCACCTGCACGGAGAGTCCACGCGCGCTATGGCCAGGACCCTGCTTGCTACCTCTCCTGCCCCCCTGTGGACTCGTTAACCAGCCGTCAGCTCTACGGCCACGTGTCTGTCACTCCTCTCAGCCAGCACTACCCTGTGACCCACCGATCTGCAGGTGGGGACCCCTGTGAATCTGGTTCTTCAGATGTAAAACAAAACTGAGGCCTCTGTGGCCTGGAGGCCCACGGTTAAGCTGGCAGTCCTCAGTTCTGCCCAAGGAAGTGCAGCAGGGTGGATTTCACACTGGCACACAGCAAGGCCCCCCGCATCTCCAAACAAAGGCACTTCCTGCCCTGGGCATGAATTCTGGGGGAAAAGGCTTAGGAAGTGAGGTCTTGAGACAGCGTGAAAATCCGTCTCCAGCTATTAGCTCACATCACAGCCAGTGGTCCGGCAGGCCCGGCGCCCTCACTGGGTCAGAACAGCCCAGGAGGCCTGTGGCCCCATCATCACGTCTTGTTAGGAGTCCTGGCTCGTGAGCATGCTGGGGAAAAGTAACAGTGTGTCACTGGTGCCGTGATGTCACTGCCACCTAAATGCCAAGCAGGAGCCAGGAACACCCGAGGATTGATGCAAAAGCAGAAAGGCGTCTTATGACCCCCATCCCCCCTGCAGAGGGAAGCAAGCCACAGGGGAGACTCCAAAGCACTCTGCGCCCACGAGGCTGAACATGAACCCCGTGACACATTCCATTCCGAGTCCCCAGAACCTGGGGACTTTCAGTGTATGGCAAAGAGCGTCTGCTACTCTCTGTGGCAGAGGATGGCTTTGAGGATCGGGAGACCCCCGCACAGCCCTCACGGGCGTGGGGCACCAGCGCAGGGGTGTTTATGAGAGAAGGCAGAGTAGCGGCTGGAGCAC
Source organism: Pedetes capensis (assembly GCA_007922755.1). Classification (NCBI taxonomy): domain Eukaryota; kingdom Metazoa; phylum Chordata; class Mammalia; order Rodentia; family Pedetidae; genus Pedetes; species Pedetes capensis. The sequence continues at coordinate 207,326 of VMDO01000420.1, read as the reverse complement.
AGAGACGCCACGGGAAGATGAACATGGGAGCCGCGAGGCAGCGCTGCCCTGAAGGCCAGGTGATGCGGCACAGGCTGAGACGGCGCGGCCACCCAGCCCTGGAGTGGGGGGGGCCTTCCCTGGAGCGTCTGGAGGGCACGCAGACCTCCTGCGCCTTCACTGTGACCCAGTGACACCGAGGTGTGGACTTCTGGCCCAGGTCTGTGAGAAAATAAGTTTCCGTGGTTTTCGGCCACCACGTGTGTGGTGACGTGTCCCCGCAGCCCCAGACGCTCACACAGCCTGCACCTGCTGGCCATGTGCTCTCCCTGTTGGAGGAAAGTTCCAGAAGGCAGAGGACCCGCAGGCTGAGGGATCTCATCTGCTCATTCACCTGGGCTCAGGTCGTGGCCAAGGGAACCCTCCGGAGGAGCCGCCCTCTGCCCCATGTCCCGCCCTTGGTGGTCTCCCGCCCCCACCTCCCTGGTCTGCAGGGCAGAGGCCCTTCAAGGCTCACCTGAGAGCCGCCTCCCAGGCGCCTTCTGGGAGAGGTGCTCCTCCCACCTGGCTCCTGGAAGCTCTTGGCTCGGGTGACAGGTGTTGGAAGGGGTAAGTTGGGGGGATCAGGGACAACCGGCGCTGTGCATGTGGCCGAGGCATTGCCTCCGACTTCACCTGTTCCCTGGGGCCAGGAGGACAGGGGGCAGTCATCGTGACTGTGGCTCTTGTGCTGCCCCGAGAAAGCCATGCCCGGGGGCAGCCACCACCACCCTCGCCCACGCCAGGCCTAGGTCCTCTGCTCTCACAGGGCCAGCTGCCTTCACCTGCTGAGGACGAGCCTTCCGGCAACTGTGCCCAGCGATGCTACCCAATATCCTTGCTCCTGTACACTCAGAACCTCTGCAGCCGCCACCTCCTGCTTCCCCTTCCCCAGCTCCTCCCCAGCCACCAAGGGAACCGTGAACTCTGTTCACCTGGCAGCCGACAGCCGCTTTGTCTGTAACCACCTAGAGCTGAAGGGACCTCGGACGCCGTGCAGCAGATGAATGAGTGACCACAGAGGCAGCACACGTGCCGGACACAGCCGGTGACACAGGAGCAACGCGGGCGGGGCTCATGAGCACCAAGCGCCCTTACATGCCCCTCCTCCCTCCCTCCCTCCCTCCCTCCCTTTTTTCTTCCTTCCTTCCTTGTCTTTTTTTCTTTCTTTCTTTTCTTTTTTTTTTTTTGGTACTGGAGGTTGAACCCAGGGCCTCATGCCTGCATGCTTTGCAAGTGCTGGACCACTGAGCTGCGCCCCAGTCTCTTTTTTTTTTTTTTTTTTTTTTTTTTTTTTTTTTTTTTTTTTTTTACTTTTTTGAGACAGGGTCTCACTAAATTACACAGACTGCCCCTGGTCTCGAACTTGTGATCCTCCTGCCTCTGCCTCCCGAGCCACTGGGATTACAAGCGTGTGCCACTGCGCCCCCCTCTTTTTTTTTTCATTTTTTGAGACAGAGTCACCATAGGCCAGGCCACGCTCCGACACCCTCCCGCCTCCGCCTCCTGAGTGCTAAGAGACAGGTGTGGCTGCCACCTGGCTTCCCCACATCTAAGTGAGGGCAGGCAGCTTCCTTCCTAGGCAAGGCTGTGCCTTCTGTAATCCCCTGCCACAGTGCCCTGGGGAGCGCAGGATGGCAGCCGCGAAGGGGAAGGTCTGAGTCTTTTGGTGTCCAGGCTTCTGTGTGAACTGAAACCAGGACCACGACCGGTTCTTCTGACCTAGAGGTCTCAGTGAACCCACCGTGGGTCCCAAGAGTGTCCCCTGGATCTGGGCTCATCTGCGAGTGGCCAGATCCTGGGCCCCAACCTGAGGTCATCAGCGCAGCCTGGTTGCCTCTCTGGAAGGCTCTGTCTCCTCTTCTCCTGGGAGCCGCCGGGCCACTGCCTAGGCCTCCTGAGGCGCCGAGGCCAGCACAGAACACGGTGCGGCCCACTGCTGTGGCCCGTCTTCGAGACGCCCACTTCATTTCCTGAGTTGCAGCCTGACCCAGGTGGCCGGAGCAGAGGTGACTATCAGGGCCCAGGGAGTGACAGACCAGGGAGGGGCCCCCAGGGGGAAAAGCACCATGGGAGTCTAGGGCCTGCCAGCAGGGGCGGCCCAGCGGGAGGCAGAGGCACAGCGGAGACCTTGGCCGCTCAGTTCAGCTGGGCAGGGCAGCTCCATAGGGACGCACAGATGGGCAGAGGCTTCACGGCAGGAGCTGGGGCTTTGGCGTGAATAGGTCCGAAGACCATCCTGTCCAGTGGCCAGGCAGGAGTCACCTGTTGGGATGCAGCTGGCCCGTGGCCAGGCCAGGACTGGAGTCTGGCCTGGTTGTGTTTCCCATGTCCCCATGAGTGTCTTCAGATGTCGCGTCCAGCGGGCCGGCTGGCCCATCTCCCAAGGGGAGAGAGCCCAGCAGGGTGCCTTAGAGGCCAGCTGCCCATCAGATGCCCAGCCAGTAGTCAGGACCCCAGGCCTCTGCTCTGTACCCCAGCCCCGAGCTTGCGCAGAAGGCAGCGTGCGTGCTGAGGGCGCCCAGCCCGCTGAGGCCTCACCTGTGCAGCCGTGGAACCCAGCTCTGTTCACCAAAAGGAGGGCCTGGTGCTCCCGCTCCGGGCAGCCGCAGCCCACAGCCCTCCAGCAGGTCCTTTCCTGAGCCTGCTGTGTGCCCTGCTAAGTCCCTGCAAGCCGCCCCTGGGCTCGAATCCATCTTACTCATCTTGCTACACCGTAAACACTGTCCTCAGAACTAGAAATCGATGGCAGTGGAGGCGCGTCAGGCCCCGGAGGGCTCCAGCCGGTCTGCGCTGCCACGGCGCATTGCCAGGACACTCAGCACAGGCCATGCTTGGGCTGGGCTAGGGCTCGGCTGCTGCCCAAGGGTTTCAGGCAGGGAGCAGGTGTCTGGGCCCCCACCATCCCAGTGCTTGGCTGGGCTGTCCCCATGGCCGGCACCAGTACCCACCTCTAGGCCGTGGAGCACGGTGTAAGGCCTGGCACTGGTGTGTCCTTTTAACCAGGGATACCATCCTTTATAAATGATCATCTGTTGGCCCAGCACTGAGGCTCATGTCTATAATTCCAATGACTCAGGAGGCGGAGGCAGGAGAATTGCAAGTTCAAGACTGAGGCAGCCTGTGTAATTTAGCAAGATGGTGCCTCAAAATTCTAAAAAAGTTAAAAAATGGGCTGGGAGTGCAGCTTGGTGGTACAGCTTTTGCAAAGCATGCAAGCATGAGGCTCTGGGTTCAACCCCACAGTACAGCAAAAATATAAATAAATAAAATTTTGAAAATCATCCGTTACAGAGTTTAAGAGAGAGAAAATAATTCATATGGCTTGGAACTTAGCCTGTTAAAGGGTGCTGTCCAGCGGCACTTAGTACATTCCCATTACACAGCCACCACAGCGAAACAGAAATGCCAGTGCCCACTAGCAGCCCCTTGCCACCCTGCTCGCCCTCCCGGCCTCTGGCTAGCCACTGTGGCACTCAGCCTCCCAGGTGCTGTGACAAGTCTCTGACATCAAGATCTCAAGGGAGGAGGCATTTGTTTTGGCTCAGGTCTCAGAGGTCTCAGGCCGTGATGGCAGAGGCGGTGGAGAGGCAGAGCAGCTCAGCCATGCTGGCCAGGAGGCAGAGAGGGCGCAGGCCTGCACCGGCGTGGCCTTCTGCTCTCCCGCTTTACTCCATCCAGGCCCCAGGCTATGCATAGGGCCGCTCACATTCCGGGCAGGCAGCTCTTCCCACCTTAGTGAACCCTCTCTGGGAAAACCATCATGGACACACTCAGAGCTGTGCTTTTCCGATCTCCTAGGTGTTTCTCAAGCCAACCAAGTTGACGACCAACATTAGCAAACACGTCTGCCCCCTGTCAACTCGGCACATAAACCCATCTCCTCAAACCATAACATTCCATCCCTGGTCCTCAAAGGCCTCATGTCCAGCTCATAACACAAAATGCACTCAGTCCATCTCCAAGCATCTCCATGATCTTAACAGTTCCACCATTATTCAAAATCCAAATTCAAAGACTCCTCTGAAACTCAAGGCAAACTCTTAGCTGTGAGCCCCTGTAGAATCAACAAACAAGTTACATACTTCCAGTATACAATGGCACAAAGCAAACATTTTCATTCCAAAAGAGAGGAACCTAAAACTAGAAAGGAGTGATGGGACCAAAGCAAGACCAAAACCCAGCAGGGCAAACATTAAATCCTGTAGCTCCATTTCTGGCATCTGGGACACATGATGTTATGATCTGGGCTCTAAAAGACTTGGGAAGCTGTGGGGGTGCCTGAACCCCAATGGCTGGGAGACTGGCGAGGTGCGGAAGATGGAGTCAAGGACTGACAGCTTTGGGCTCCTTTAGTACAGATTTTATTGTACAGCTCCTGTTAAAGAGAGAAAATCCTCAAGCCCTCCCTTTGGGATAGCGGACGTGTCACAGCTCTTAAGTGTTGCAGCTCTGCCTCCAGCACTGGGTCCAGAGGCTCTTCGTCTTTGGCAGCCCAGATGTCCCCCACGAAGGCCGGCTGCTTCTCTGCTGCTGGTCCCTGATGATCTCCACCTTGGTCTGGTGATGGGGTGGCCTTTGCAATGGCAGGCAGATTTCTCTCTTGGTCTGGCAAGCTCGGCCTCCATGGTGATGAGGTGGCTCAGCCTCCGTGGTGAAGAGGCGGCAGGTCTGTGCGGTGGTACGGCACGGCTCAGCTGGTGGTGGAATGGCATCTGCGATGGCAGACAGTGTCCTCTCTTGATATGGTGATGGTGTGGCCCGTCTGCGATAATGTGGCAGAGCAGACCGGCAGCAAGCAACCCCTTGGCAGGAAGCCAGCAGCCAGCAGCTCATGGCATCACCATCCACGGCCTCACATGCAGAGCGAGCTTTGTTTATATAGCCCTTGAGTAACTGCCTTAACTGCCTCAAGATGGCAATCAGGTGGGGACATGTGGGGCTGAGCACAACCAATTAGGAGTGACATTCAAATAAAGGATGAAATGAGATGTCATTCCTTGGGTAATCAAGGGGAGACCCTTGATTACCAATCAGGGGGCAAGATGAGGGTTGAATATAGCCAAGTGGATAACAGGGGTTCCAAGTGGGCTAGATAGGCCCCTATTCCAATCATGCTTCCTCTCTATCCCCTGGGGCTATCCCATAATATTCCCAACAGGAAACTCCAACCATGTGGCCTTGCTATTCACAGCCCACATGACCTCCCTCTGGTACTGGCTCTGCTCACTGCCGGGAGCTTCCCTCAGCAGACATTCCACATTCCTGGCCTCTCTAACTTCCTGGGGTCTCCCTTACGTCTCTGGCTTCAGCCTCACGGCTCTGTGTGCTGCTCTCTCAGGGACTTCCTGCAGGGGTCCTGATCCTTCCACACCTTGCCTGGTCTCCTAGGACTTCCCTTGAAATCTAGACAGAAGCCTCCGTGACCCTGTAACTCTCGCATTCTGTATGCTTGCAAAACAAGAACCACATGGATGACGCCAAGGCTTGCCACCCACTCAGGATGTAGCTGTGACCCCTTGGACCATGGCCATGTCCATGTTGGCTTCTGAGTGCCTGGGCAGCTGAGTTCCATGTGGAAACAACTTCCTAGGTGGACCTGTGTGAGCGGGGTGCCCTGTAGCGCCTCTCTTAAGGGAAAGCCTTTTGAATGAGTTACTCTTCTATACCCTTGAGTCTGTGATGGGTGGGGTCTAGACATATGTTTTCAATTACCTTGCATACACACTCCTTTAAGGTTATGAACAAACAGAAAACAGTCATACTGTCTCTTGTATTTACCTCTGCGGGTACCTTTACTTGGGGTTTGAGTCACTGTCCAGTGTTGCATCATTTCAGCCTGAAATCCTTCTAGTAGTATCTCTTGTAGGGCAGGTATGCTAGAGATGAATTTTCTCAGATTTTGTTTAAAAACTTTATATGTTTACATATTTTTATATTTATATTTATACCAGTTTATTTCATCTTCAAAGGAAAGCTGCACTATGTATAGAATTCCAGGTTGGCAGTCTTTTTCTTTCAGTACTTTTTTTCAGTCTTGAGGAGTTGAACCCAGGGCCTCAGGCATGTGTTGCAAGTACTCTACCACTGAGCTGCACCCCTAGTCCGTTTTTTACTTTTTATTTTGAGACAGGCTCTTGCTAAGTTACGCAAGCTGCCTCTGGCTTCGAACTTGCAATCGTGCCTCTGCCTGCTACGTTGCTGGGACTACAGATGTGCGCCACCGTGCCTGGCCTTTTTCAGTACTTTGAATGTGCCCTCCTTGCTGGCTTCATGATTTTGGATGAGAAGTCAGCTGTTAACCTTATTGAAAATCCCTTGTATGCATTGCTTCTCTCTTGCAACTTTTAGGATTCTCTCTGCATGTTTGACTTTTCACAGTTTGTAAATTATGTGGGTGTTAATCCTATTTAGTATTTCCATATGCATTTTAGAAAAAGTTTGTCAAGTCCTATCCCCTGCCCCCAAAAAAGCCTTTCGGGACTTCTATTGAGATTTTGTTAAATGTGTATAACAATTCGAGGATATTTGGTATCTTATGAACATCGAATCTTGCAAACATGAAGATGGTATAATTTCCCATTTTTTTAGATCCCCTTTTGTTTTTCTCAACAATTTTTTGATTTATATATATAAATCCTTTGCCTCTTTTATCAGCATTGTTCCTAATGTTTCATATTTTGTTGTTTTTATCAGATGGTATTGTCCTTTGCATTTTAATTTCTATTCCCCAGTGCTAGCATGTAGAAATACAATTAATTTTTATAATGATCTTGGTTTTTCAGGCTTTTCAAATTCACTCATTAGCCCCAGTAGGGCTTGTTTGTTTGTTTGTAAGTTCCACCAGATTTTCTGCTTAGATTTGTCATCTGCAAAAACAGACAGGCATAAGCCTTCCTTTCAATCATACTTCCTTTTCCTTTTCCTTTCCTAACGGCTCTGGCTAGAACCTGCAGAACAGTGTAGAATCTGAGTCCCAAGAGTAGGACCCCTGGCTTGTCCCTGGTCTCACCGGCTGTGTCCAGTCTGTCTTGATTGAGTCTGGTGTCAGCATGGGCTTTCAGAGATGCCCTTTGTCAGGCTGAAGAAGTTCCCATGGACCCCTAGTTTGCTGAGAGCATTTATCAGAGTGGAGGTTGGATTTTGTCAAATGCTTTCTCCGTATCTATTGAGAGAGTTGTATTATTTTTCTTTTTCGTTTGTTACTATGGTGAAGCATATCAATTGATTTTCAAACATTTTCCACTGTGAGGTCAGGGAAAATCATATTTGTTTCTGCTGCATTACCTCATTCTCACATTGTTGGGCTCGATTTAGTGAATTTCGGTGTGAAGTTCCCATCTGTGTTCACAAGGCACCTGTCTGATTTTTGTGTCTGGACAATGCTGGCCTCACAGATGGCTTGGGAAAAATTCCCACCTTTTCACTCTTCTGGAATGGTTCATGTAGCACCACCATTGTTCTTGTCAGGTGCCATCGAGTCGGTATCTGACTCATAGCGACCCTGCATACAACAGGCAAAACACTATTGTCAGTGCTTCTCTGCTGTTCATTGGGTTTTCAATGGCGGATTGTTTTTTGGGAGTGGGTTGCTGGGTCCTTCTCCCAAGCCTACAGCACCTGGTGTTCCCAGGTGGTCTCCCATCCAAGGACTAAACAGGCTCGACCCTGCTTAACTTCTGAGATCTGTCGGGATCGGATGCCACAGGGCTACGGCTGCAGGTTCCTCCTTAAATGTCATGGCATTTCCTGTGGCTGTTCTTCCTGCCGTGGTGCTACCTGGCCCTCCAACTCCGCTGTACCACCAGGAGGCTCCAGGTGCTACCAATGGGACACTTCTCCCACTGGGCCCTCCAGCAGGACAGTTGGGAAGCCACCTAAGCCAGCTTAATTGTGTGTGGGGGGCGGGGGGACTTGACTGCAAATTCAGTCTGTGCCCAGCCCTCTGCTCCTCTGCAGGAGAACTTGCCCAGCCGCAGGCCCCCTCTGTAAGCGCTGCTCTCCCCTCCCTGGTGCTGTCCTGCCATTGCGGCTGCCTTGGGCTCCCGAATTCTCAGCACCTCCACCCAGGAACCCACGTGGCTCCACCTGTCCACCATCAGTGCTGTGGCCGGGAACACTCTGCAAGTGTCAGCCAGGGGGGTGCTCAGCTCCGTTGCCTCCCCTTCCCTGGGATCGTGGCCCTCACCACAAAAGCCCTTGTTTCATGGGTTTTCTCTGCTATTTGATGGTTTGGGGCAGGAACAAAGATGCCACAGGTGTCACTCCACCGTGTCTGGAAGCAGAAGTTGACCCTGTCTTTCCTGTCCAGAAAAGTGACGTTTGTGGCAGGAAATCTAGACAACACAGAGATGTGTGAAGAAGGTAAGATGGCTACGGTCCCGTGGCCGCTAACACTGCTGGTGCTCTTGGCGGGTCTCCTGGTCCTAGTAGGTTTGGGTGGCACCTCCCATTGAATCTGTGGAAGTGCGAGGCACAGGGCTCCTGGCCCATGTGTGCCTGGGCCTGGTGCAGCCTGTGGACCTCCCTGCAGGAAGGTGCTCACAACTTTTGTTGTTGTTGTTAGGTGCCGTCAAGTCGGTATCCGACTCATAGTGACCCTCATAGGGTTTTCAATGGCTGACTGCTTCGGGATTGCCTTGGTAGTAGATTGCCAGGCCCTTCTCCCATTTTTGTGGTGTTGGGAATTGAACTCGGGGCCTCAGAGACTGCAGCGCAGTGCTCTACCAACTGAGCTAAATCCCAGCCCTGCTCACAACTGGTCACCAGGTTATTCAGGACAACAAAGGTCCAGAGGGGCCCAGCAAGAGCCACAAGGCCAGCGTGTGGTCCTAGTTGGCTGTGGCCTCCTGCGTCCTGAGGATGGGACTCTCCTCCAGGGCTGCTGTGGGGCCCCCTGCCCTCGCTCCTGTGGCTGGCGTGTGCCTTCTTTTCCATCACTGGGCCACAGTCCTGGTGCGCTCACCAGCCCTCCTCCCTCGCCCACGCGCCTCCCGTGAGATTTCCCTGTCGGTGTCAGAGATCACTTCCTGGCCCTGAAACTGGCCAGAGACTGGATGAAAGTGCAGGCCATGCAGTGTCCTGTTACCAAAAAAGTATTTGCAAATCCAGGGGCCCTCACCCCACAACCGTACCAGGCATCCTGAGAGAAGGGTGGGCGGGGCAGCAGCCCACGGTCAACTGCTGCCTCCTCCAGGGAGCTCTCAGACCCTTGCAAGGGCTGCTGTAGGTTTGGGGTGAGTCACAGTCCACAGGCATGTGGGGGAGGGCAGGAGATGGGTCCCTGATCCCAGACACTGCTGGTTTACAGAAAAGCAGACAGCGGCCCTGCGAGGTAACTCATTCAGTGGCTGCTCACAACCCAGGCAGAGCAGAACCCTGTATGTGCCTCGGATCTCCCTATACTTGGGTTATGAATCAGGCACAGTAAGAGACCAAGAACAACAACCTATGACGAAATGGAATAATTGAGTGGCCAGGCATGGTGGCACACGCCTGTAATCCCAGCGGCTTGGGAGGCAGAGGCAGGAGGCTCGCAAGTTTGAGACCAGAGGCAGTCTGCATAACTTAGTGAGACCCTGTCTCAAAAAAAAAAAAAAGTTAAAAAAATGGGCTGGGGGTGCAGCTCAGTGGTCCAGCACTTGCAGAGCATGCAGGCGCGAGGCCCTGGGTTCAACTCCCAGTACAGCAAAAAAAAAAAAAAAAAAAAGAAAAGAAAAGAAAAGAAAGAAAAGAAAAGGAGTAACTGTAACGACTCAATGTAATCAAAGCTACGTTGACGTGGACTCTCAAATTACCTTATTGCACTCACGTCTCATGATGATGGGGGGTGACTCGGGCCTCTGTGATGAGGTGGGGTGAGGTGAGTGACATGGCGATGTGAGGTGCCCTAGGCTACTCCGCCAGGGCCACTTGAACTCAGCACGGCAGCCCTGCTGCAGTCCCTTTGAGAGCCGAGATGGCCACCAGGTGACTCACACGTGGGCAGCATAGACCGGGTGGATGTGCTGGGCACAGGGATGATTCACGCGTGAGACAGAACAGGCCCACGCAGGACTTCACCAAGCGGCTCAGAACAGCACGTGGTTTAAAACTCGTGAATGTTCACTCCAGACGTTTTTCACTTAAGATTTTCAGACTCCACTGACCACGGGTGTGGGAAGCTGCAGAAGGCGGGTTCAAGGATGAGGGCCGTCAGCTGCATTCCTATGTCAATGGACACGCGGAAGGATGAGGCTGGAGCCCAGGGCAGCTCACCCAGGCGGGGTGCGGGGGCAGGGTCTGGTGGGCTCCGCCCATATTCTACAGCACCCACAGAGGTTCTGAAAGGGCCCATGTTGGCGAGGAGAGCCCGAAAGTCTCCTTACCACTTCCGTCTCTCACAGTTCCTGATGCTCCTCACAAAAGCCACCTGGAGCCGGCCCCTTCCCCTGGGCTTGGCTCAGGGCGGTCCAGCCGGAACCTGGCTCCTCTGCCTGCCAATGGCTGCAGAGTGGGGAGGGGGGCTGGAAGTGTCCAGCTGGTCTCTGAGGTCCTGGAGGCTCTGGGCCAGCCACTTCTGAAGCCCGGCTTGTGCCCCAGCGTCCCAGGTCCCAGCTCTGGGAGCCAGGAACGGCCCTGCTGGAGTGCCCAGTGAGAGAAGTGTCCCACCAGGGGCACCTGGAGCGTCCCGCCAGTGAGGGAGCTACAGGGCCAGATGGCACCAAGGCAGGAAGAAAGGAAATGCACAGAGGAGAAGAGGGGAGGGGACGGCGGGGTGTCAGGAGCAGAGCCCAAGCCCACTCCTCACCCCATGGCGCTCAGCTCCATGCAGTGTCAGCCCCAAGGACCCCCAGGAGCCTCCTGACCCGGGAGTCTGCATGCGGTCACAGCCCAGCCTGCTCTGGCCAGGTAAACCTAACCTGCATTTAGAGACTCCAGGGGAGGGGCCCCGAATTCATCCACATCGGCGAGGCTGGGGTGCACCGTGAACTCCCCCGTGGCAGTGACGGAAGAAGAGCCGGGCATAGGGCAGGGCTGCCAGCAGTGCGGCCTTCTTCACAAAGCTCAGGCAGCAACAGACCTGCAGAGACAGATGGGGATCCCTCCGGGGTGGCAGCCTGGCCACACACACGCTGCGGGGTGGTGTATTGGGGGTGCGCACAGTGTTATGACACCCCGTGCTTTGTGAAGCTGGACTGGGAGCCGCCATCTTGCAGAATTTGGCCTCCCTAGGAGGGCGCCCCCAGCTCTGGGGCCTATGTCTCCCTGACACTGTTGCACTGTGGGTGACGCCTCATCCCAAAGCTCCATTGGTCGTCTGCACAAGCTCAGCGGGGCTTCCGGAAGCCAGCAGGTCTCGGCTGCTCCCTCCGCGATGCCAAGAGCCCAGCTGTTTGGGGCTTCACAGGCAGGCTCTGCAGCCCTCCGCTGACCCTGCGTGGGCTCAGGCCCTGGCACCCTGGAGGTACAGCCCTGCCCCGGAAGCCTAAAGCCCTGGAGGAAGCCTGGAGGCCTGGCAGAAGCAGCTGCAGGTGGCAGCCGGTGCCAGTGCGCGTTCCCATCAAATTAAACATTTCTATCCATTTGCTTGATGGGCATTAGGCAGAGGAGCTCAGAGTTAAATGTGAGCCCGGTGACCTGAATCTGCATTATTCATCAGGAAATAGAAATGCATCCCAGGAGGTCAATACTTGGCTTCAAAACTTGGGTTTTCTCAAAAGATCACTAAAGGCCAGCAGGCAGGCGCAGCTGGGGCTTCCAGCAGGGGCGATGCCGGCCAGGTTTGGGGGTGAGTGGGCGCCTTGTATGGCAGGGCGGCACGAGGGAGGTGTGTGCATTCAGGCAGACGACACTCCACCGTGACGCTGTCAGAGTCAAGGACGTGGAGTCCTGCAGAGGCGTCTCGCAGCTGGGCGACCGGCGGCAAGCCGGCGATGGATGGACAGCAGGGGCTGGTGAGTCAGAGCGGCCTGCGGTTGGGAGTCGTGGGCCTGTGTGAGTCATGGGTGTGGGGACGGCTGTCTGAGGACCCTGAGAAGACCCTTGTGGGGTCGTAGGCCAAGCCTTGGGGTGAGGACGCTGGACTGAGGGCAGGCTGGGCCTCCTCCCAGGGAGGACATTGTGCCCCACAGTGTAGGCAAGGACACTGGAGGGGACACGCTGACGAGTCTGTTCATCGCGCCACTTCTCTTCCCATTACAAGATTGATGTGTTCCTTTTAGAAACTCAGGAAAGTACAGAGTGGCAAATAAGACGCTAAAGGGACCTGGATTCCAGCCTCCTGGATGGACCTTTGTTGGTGTCCACTCTGCCTCGGGCCGGTTCCTATCCAGGGACCGTGCTGCTCCTGCTGCTGGAGCCCTGTGTGTCCCTCAGGACAGGTCCTGTCTGTCTGTCTCATATGGATACAGGCGTCCACTTAACACAATCCTTTGTGAGTTGGGTAGTTTCAGATTTTCAAACTGGGAGTAGAGTGGTGCCGTGGACCCGTGGTGGCCTGCTGTCCTGGGACCCTTCCCTTCTTAGGCCCTGAGGGGTGGGGGGCTGGCCCACCCCAGTCCCAGCCTAGAGTGCATGAATCAAGCGGCCCCGTCACAGCCCCCACCCTCCTGGCCACAGAGGCTGGTGTGACTGTGGTCACGTGACCTGAGCAGAGCCACGCGAACACTCACAGGCTTCTGTGGAAACAGGAGTGCGATGTTCTCTGCTCCTGGAGCATGCTCTCTAGGGGCCACGCAGGGGCCACCACGGCGGGGGCCACCACCAGCAGAAATAGCCCGAGAGACTAGAAGAGACCATCCTCTAAGGAAGACGCAGGAATGGCCAGCACGCCTACAAAAGGGCTCAACAGCACTGGTCCACAGGGAAACCAAAGCCAGAGGACAAAGAGTGGCTGTAGGTATAGAGTGGCCGTAGGCATGGAGTGGCCATAGGCAAGGAGTGGCTCCTGGGGGGAAAAAGCCCAGAAAAGCACAAATGCTGGCAGGGACGTGGTGAGCTGGAGCCTCATGCGCCGCGGGTGGGAATGTACACATTGTGGCCGCTGTAGAAACCAGCCTGGTGGTTCCACAAAAATTAAACTAGAGCTACCATATGACCCAGTAATCACCCTGTCAGTGGTGTTGTTGTTAGGTGCCGTCTAGTCAGGTCCGACTCATGGAGACCCTAGGTACAACAGAATGAAACACTCCCTGACACTGTGCCAGGCACACCATCTTTTTTCTGTTGAAGCCCATTGTTGCAGACACTGGGTCGATCCATCTAGTTGAGAGTCTTCCTTTTTTTTGTTGACCTGCCACTCTCCCAAACATGATGTCTTTCTCCAGGGATTGGTCTCTTCTGACAATATGTACAAAATACGTAAGACGCACTCTAGCAATGCTTTGCTTCCCAGGAGCACTCTGGCTGCACTTCTTCCAGGACAGATCTGTAGGTTCTTTTGGCAGTTCATGGGATATTCAATATCTGTCTCTAGCACCATAATTCAAAAGCATCCATTCTCCATCTCCCTTGTTCAATGTCCAGCTCTCACAAGCATATGATGCGACTGACAGACAGATGAGGGAATGCCAGTGTAGACCCCCAGTAAGGACAAGGAGTGTCCTGGAGACACTGCACACCAGTGCTCACAGCAGCGTTGCTCACAGAGGCGAAGGCAGGAGGCAGCCCAGGGTCCATGGGCAGACGAGTGGACGGACAGGTGCAGCCCACCACGTGGTGCTTGTGGTCCAGCCTTAAAAGGACATTCTGGCACACTACGGCACGGATGACCTTGAGGACAGTATGGTCAGATCAGCCAGTCACAAAAGGATACAGACAGTATGACCCCACTTATGTGAGGTTGTCAGATTCCTAGAGACAGAAAATAGAATGCTGGGTGCCAGGGAGAGCGGGGACAGGGGGAGTTGATGTGTAATGGGTGCAGAGCTTCCCTTTATAAGATGCAAAGAGTCCTGGGCATGGACGGTGTGATGGGTACACAACCCTAAGATTGCATTTAATACCACTGAGCTGTGCACTTAAAAATGACTACGATAAAGCTGGGAGCTATGGCACATGCTTGTAACCCCAACAACTCAGGAGGCTGAGGCAGGAGGATCGCAAGTTTGAGGCCAGTGGCAACCTGTGCAACTTAGCAGGACATTGTCTCAAAAGTAAAAAATAAAATGAGTGACTAAGATGGTATGTTTTATGTCATGTCTTTTATCACAGTTTTTAAAATTGGGAAAAAAATGAAAGAAGCATTGCGCTGAGTGACCGCATCCAGAGCATGGGGCTGGCCGGGCCTGCGGCAAGCCTCCCTCCCACCACGCAGCCACACCAGCCAGCCCACGCTTGCCTGTCTGAGCCAGGTGGGAGAGCCACTCAGTGCGGGCCTGCGTCTGCCATTGGCAGTGTCTCGAAGGGGCAGAAATGGCCCTGAGAGTGGGGTGTTGGAAATTGCTGAGCACAGGTGTGGGGTGGTGGCAGGGCAGCCCTGTGCGCCACAGCAGAGCCTGGCTGACTCCGCAGTGGATGGAGGACTGTGGACTCAGCCCAGGTGTTGACCAAGGCCACTTCCTGGAGCTGTCCCCTGCCAGCCAGCTCAGCGCCTGCCACTGCAGAGAGGGAAGGATGGCGGTGCAGGGAGAGGCAGGGCAGCAGCAGTCCCAGTTGGCGCGCTGGGGAGCCGCCCCTCACTCTCCCATGCGAAGGCAGATGCTGTTTCCCCACTAAGCTCAGGGTTTCCTCCAGTGCAGAATGACACCAGGTGGACAGCTGCCTTCCCTGTGTTCCTCGGCTTCTCGCTGTGGGCCGCCTGGGCGCTGGGCCCTTAGGTGTGACCCAGAGACAGACACCCCAGGCCAAGGTCTTTGTCCGAGGTCAGAGGCCATTTTTTCATTTCCTCAATGCCTCCCACCCACACAACTGAGTGAAAGTAAATCAATCCAGCCAACCCTAAGCTCTGCCCCAAAGTTCTGCGATTGTTCCAGCATGGGTGCCCTCAGACCCGCTGCCCGGTGGGAAGTGGACCGCTCAAACACTGCTATGGTTTGACTCTTAAAAGTCCTCAAAGGTGCCGGGCGCAGTGGCGCACGCCTGTAATCCCAGCAGATTAGGAGGTGGAGGTGGGAGGATCGCAAATTTGAGACCGAAGGCAGTCTGCGTAACTTAGAAAAACCCTCTCTCAAGAAGCAAAAAAATGGGCTGAGGGTGCAGCTCAATGGTCCAGCACTTGCAGAGCTTGCAGGCGCGAGGCCCTGGGTTCAACCTCCAGTACCGCAAAAAAAAAAAAAAAAAAAAAAAAAGTCCTCAAAGGCCATGGGTTTGAGCATCCGGCCTTCAGGAGGTGGCTCTGGCCTGGGAGCTGTGGAACTTTGGGAGGCGAGTCCTGGCTGGGGGAGGTGATCACTGGGGGGCCTTTGGAGGTTTTGCTCATGGTTCCAGTAGCTCTCTCTGCTTCCTGAGGCTGTGACGTGAGGTCCTCTGCCACAGGCCACCGGCTGCCTGCTCCGCTGCCACGCCTTGCTGCCTCTGTGGACTGAAGTCCTCTAACCAGGAGCCGCAGTAGATCTTTCCACGTCAGTTTGTTTCTGTCAGGTATTTGCCGCAGAGGCGCACAAGTTGACCAGCGCACACTGCTACGCCACCCCTGCTGTGGCCACTGAGGCTAACACAGCAGGTGTCAGGATTCCTCCTTGGGGCCACCCAGGTTGGGGGTCCAGCAGCACTCAGCCACAGCCCCCCTGGGACCCGTGGGCCCTGTCCCTGCCCTTTCTTGTCAACGCCCTGACTCGCCACTGTTCCGGCTGGTCAGTGGGTCACCACAGGGGGCCCAGGGACACTGGTCACCAGGGTCTCACGTGCAGAGTTGCTGGAGCCAGGCAGCCTCCATGGGGGAGGAAGGCCAGGCAGGCCGGTCGGCTTCAGCCCGGTGACCCTCTGTGGACTTCGCCCACAACCCCAGGACATTAGCCCAGAGAAGATGGGGCTCTGAGGACTTAGGCTCCAACTAGGTCAAAGGCAAAGGGTGGGGTGACGGAAGGACCTCCCAGGGGACCCAGAGGGGGCAGGAGGAAGCCGGCTGGAGGCAGAACCATGCTGTGCGGGAGGTCCACCTGCTCCCATCCCAGAGCCTGGGGGGGGTGGGGGGGAACTGCAAGGAGGCAGCAGCGAAGAAGCCAAGAATGGCAATATTGTCTTTCTGTCCCCCTCTCTCCCTCCTTCCGTCCCCTCAACCTCTGTTCAGACGGCCTCAGGAGGTAGCACAGACTGACGGCAAACTTGCCTGGACTCTCCTGCCTCTCCCCCGAGGGCGGTACCTGAGTGCCTGGATTATAGGCAGCACCACCAGGCCTGGCTCCTGCAGCTGCACCACTGCGGCCTCTTGTCACGTCTTGGAAGCTAAGCAGGGTCAGGCCTGGTTAGTCCTTGGCTGGGAGACCGCCTGGGAACACCAGGTGCTGTAGGCTTGGGAGACGGACCTGGCAACTCCCAAAAACAATCTGCTATTGAAAAGTCTACGAATAGCAGAGAAGCACTGACAATAGTGTTTCACCTGCCATACAAAGGGTCGCGATGAGTTGGACAGCACCTGACAGCAGCAATCAGGTCTGGCAGGAATGTTGACTCTTAACTCTTGGGGGAAGCGGGAAAGACAGGGTACGGGGTGCTGAGCTGCAAGGGGTCCTGAGGATCTCAGCCGGGGGCAGCGCTCAGAGGCTGGCCATGGCTCCCACAGCAGGAGGCCAGCGGCCTTAGGGGAGGGCGGGGCCGGGGCTGAGGGGGCGGGGCCTGGGTGTGTGGGCGGAGCCTCGGCGGTGGGCTGGGCGGGGCTCCAAGCCCCGGCCTTAGACTAGCTGGGGGCAAGCGCCCCAGACTGAAAGCTGGCGGGGGTCGGGGGGAGGGGGTGTCTCCCCGGCGGTCCCCACGCCTCGGGCTGCCCAGCGCCCTCCGTCCGCCCGATGCGCAGGCAGGACGCCGCAGGGCCCTGGGGAGAGCGGGTTGCCAGTGCCCACACACTGGGTCGCCGCTGGCCGCTCCCACGTTGCGCCCGACCCTCCTTGTCGCGCCGGCCCTCAGGCCCACGGAGCCTGGGGAGGGGGCGGCTCCCAGGTGGCCCAGCCAGGCCCTCCAACCCCCAGGGCCCTGCTACAGCTGGCGGGGCTGACAGGGCCCTGCCCTTAGCACCTATCACCCGCCCCACAGAGGAGCCACCGGAGTCGGGGTGGTGGTGGCCGTGTCCTCTGTGGGAGCCCCAGACTCAGGAAGGGGCCATCAGGGAGTGGACAGGCCACAGAGATTCATTCACCCGGCCCTAAAGTGCTGGGTCTGCAGGGTCTGTGTCCCCAGGAGACCTCAGTGACCTGCCCACTGGCAGCCAGGCTAAGTCGCTTCAGGCCTCTGTGGACAGTTCCCAGGGTTCCCATCAGTGCTGACCAGGTGGGAGCCAGGGTGGGGAGCGCTCCTTCCAGCCAGAGCACCAGGTCCATCACCTATGCGCGCCGCCTACCTCGCCAAGTGCCAGGTCCATCACCTACGTGCGCTGCCTACCTCGCCAAGGTGGGTGGGCCAGCAGGGCCCCACACCCTCCACACCTCGGGCAGCGCAGACGTCAGCGCGTCTCCACCCAGCAGGAGCAGCACTGGGCCTGCGGCCAAGGAGCTGAGCTCTGCGGGTCAGTGAGGCTCAGGGACATAATCCCATCCCACGTCACTGCCGGGGTGTCCACGCGTTTGAGGTGGCCGCTGTCCACACGCCTGGGGGACACAGTGCTGCACAGCCCCCCCGCCCTGGTCTTCTGTTTTCTTCCTGTTGGAGTGGGGTGCGGAGGGGAAGGGGGGAAACCTGCACAGACGCCCCAGGCGGGTTTTTCGTTCATCCAGAGCCTCTGCTGTGCCCTTCCTGATGACCCCGAGGGTCGCCCCCTGCCAGGGTCTTCCAGACATAATCCTCGGAAGGAGCCCGGCGCAGGCTGGGAGCCCACGCCGGACACCCCGAGGCCGGAGAT
This sequence comes from Pedetes capensis, assembly GCA_007922755.1. Taxonomy (NCBI): domain Eukaryota; kingdom Metazoa; phylum Chordata; class Mammalia; order Rodentia; family Pedetidae; genus Pedetes; species Pedetes capensis. The sequence goes on along the minus strand of VMDO01000420.1, from coordinate 189,337 downwards.
TTCTACTGAGGAGCGTTCCTCTGTGGGGATCGTGGGAAGTGAGGCCGCAGCGTCCATCAGGTTTCCTGGCGTGCGGCCCCCTTGTCCACTCACACGCCGTCTGCGGCCGCTCCCATGACACCGCTCGGCCGCGTGTTGTGGGGACCGTCAGACCTGCAGAGCCCACAGTACTGACTGTCCTCGTGGAAAAGGCCTCCAAACCTGAGGTGGGGTGGGCTGTCCACAGCAAGGGGACCACGTGGCTGTGGGGGGCAGGGCGGGGCAGCAGGGCAGGGCCTGCGCCCCTTCAGCCTGGGCTCCCCAGGCCCTCCCTCGCTGTGCCCGCTGCGGCCGTCTGTGATTTCTCACTTCTCTGCATAAACACTCATTAGTCATGGGATTTACAGCTCTTGGGCCACTTGCTCCTGCCAGGGAGACACCTGCTGACACGTTGCAGCGTGGCCAGCCCAGCACGCCTGTGCTCGCAGTGCTGAGTGTGTGCCACGTGCCGGCTTCCACACGTCCTCCGACTAGAGAAGCCAGAAGTGCGGGGCCCCCATGGAACCCAGCGGGGGCTCATGCCAGAGGCAGGCTCCGCCCAGCCAGCCAAGCCATCCGTTACTTCAGGGAGAGCCACATCTCCTGCCCATAGGGGTCATTTCTTCCCCTGTCTGCTCCTCCCCTGGGCCAGGTGGGAACAATGGGGGAGGCGCCCCACGCAGCCATCATGGAGACACCCACAGACTGGGTGCCTGTGAGGCTGGGCTGGCTGCACCCTGGGCGCCCACCAGGGACAGATGCTTGCAGAGCAACTGGGTGACTCAGGGAAGCAGGAAGCAGGCCAAGAGGAAAATAACCCCAGTCGTCTGTTAACTGTTCATTTAATTAGACCAGCGGATAAAAGTCTTTCAAAGAAAACCAGGCCTGGGTTGTCTTCTGGCAAGCCTTACCAATGCACAAGAAGAAATAATTCTAATTTTAAAAGAATTATTCCAGAGTGTATAGAAGAATATTTTTAAAAGAAAGCCTGTCTCCTACGTCATCTCTTACTGGTGAGCTCTCAGAAATCCTCATGTTGGCCAGGACCCTGTCACCCCCACGGTCACCATGGTGCACGTCCTAGGAGAGCTTCACAGGAAAGAGAAGAAAAAGGAGTAAGAAGTGGCTTGAACAGATAGAACATCCATTTTCTCACAGTAGCATTCCAGCCCGGGTGAGGGGCTCTACTCCTTATCTGGCGTACTGTCCTCAACACTTGGTTGCTAACTCATAGGCCAAGATGGCTGCCCACATGCCAGCATCACGTCTGTATTCCAGCTGACTGAAGAGATGAGTAAGCAGGAAACATGCCTTCCCCTGTTAGGATGTTACTCGAGAGGCTCATTGGCCACTTCTATTTGCTCTCCGTGGCCGGAGTATAGTTGTATTGTCAGGTCAGTTGTCATCTTGCTCTGGGATGGCTACAAGTCCTGAATAAACGGAAACTGGGGCTGGAGGCCATTGATGCTCTGTCTGGGGACAGGCACCAGGGCTGGGGAGAGCAAGGCGGGGCAGGCGGGTAGCCACACCACGCCCCGAGGTCCTCCCTTCACCAGGAGCTGAGCCACGCTGCCACTCTCCCAGCCTGCTCTGTTCTCAGCCCCTGTGGAGGAGAGGTGAGGAGGCCGGGGCAGCCTCCAGTCCCCGTGGCTTCTGGACCGAAAGGGGGCAGTCATGGACCCAAGGAGTACAGGCCCCAGTGTAGGGTGCGGCGTGACTGTGTTGATCTCACATGACTGAGAGACATGTGAGTGGCACTTTGCCTCGTGGATCCTGTATCGACGTGGTGGCTTTTAGCAAGCCCGCAGAGCACAGTGCGTTTTGCCATAAATTTCAGTGAGGATATTTTTAGCTCCAGGGCTTGGGGGTCGGGGGAAAACTGACTGTGCAGTCCCAGAGCCCAGGCTTAAATCCAGAGCCAGCACCCCATCGTGACCCTGGGGCTCCCTGTCTAGAAGATAGAACCTCCCAGACCGTGTGACCTGCACGGAGGGGAACGCTCCCCCTAGTGCCGCCTGCCCTGGTGCCAAACAGTGAGAACCTGGGGCTGTGCACCAAGCAGAGAGACGGGGTATGACACGGGGGCGTGGTCGCAGCAAGCGGATGATGGGGGCTCTTTGGGAATGGATTTGGTCATTCCTGCGTAACAGGCTCTTACAAACCGCCCTCACTAAAAAACATGGACTCCTCACGGGACACACAGAATCCTGGTTCAGACCTCCCAGGGCGCCTCAAAGTCTCCAGCCCTTGTCCTAAGCCTGCGGCCACTTCGAGCTCTGGGAGCATTGACCTATAAACATCTTTCTGACAAGGGACTAAAACTACCCATCCCACGACGATATTGATAACTTCCTGGGACCACCCACAGATCCAGACTCAAAATCGTGGTCAACCAGATGGCACTCACTGGGACCACTCAGTTATGCAGACTCCTGCCCCGCCCCAAATCCCACCCTATGTAAACCTAAACCTCATGCCAGTTCCCCGAAGATGGACTCAGGGCCACGAGCCCCCTTACCTGTTTCTCTTCCCAATGTGCACATTGATTAAATTGGCTCCACACACCTCTCTCTCTCTCTCTCTCTCTCTCTCTCTCTCTCTCTCTCTCTCTGTTTTTTGGGACAGAGGCTTGCTGTGTAGCTCAGGCTGGCCTCGAACTCACACAGATCTTCCTGCCTCTGCCTCAGCCCATGAGATTAAAGGCACCACCATGCCTTGCTCATTACTCATCTCTTTAATTGGCATACTGGGCACAGGTGGCTGAGCCGAACTCCAAGAGGTGGGGCTTTGCCCTAAACTCCAGTAACACCTGGAGGGGTCAGGCTGGTGTGAGCCGTGGGCGGGTGGCGTCTCCCAGAGGAGCAGCGGCAGGCCCTGGAGCTCTCTGGTCTGCCCCCACCCCTTTCCCTGGGGGACCCCTCCACCTAGGCAGGGCTTGTGAGGTGGAGCAGCCTTGGCCGCCTCCCTGCAGGCTCCTCATCAAGGTCATTGGCGAGAATGGCGCACCGGGAACGGAGGACATTCTGTCAAGGTGGAGCAGTGTGGTGAGCAGGCGGCTGTCTGGAGAAAAGGTCTGCAGGCCCCAGGACACCAGGTGTGTCTTCTACAGGATGCCTCAAGGGGGTGTGGAACCCGGAGACCCTTCATCGTGACGTGGGAAGGGGGGGCGAGGACATCCTGCCTCTCTGGCCACCCAAGAGCGCAAGGTCCTTTAGAGAGGGCCAGGGCACCTCCGGGCCTTCACTCATGGTCGTGAAGGACAAGGGAGCCAAAGCCCGGCGTGTTCCGCCGAGGCCACAGGTGCACCCTCCGGGCAGGTGGAGCGTGGACGACAGAGTCTAAAAGGGCCAGGAGAGCCGGCAAGGCCCCAGCTGAGCCCCGGGCCCGTGACACAGCTGGGTGGAGGAAATCTCCCCTCGCTGCACAGACAGGTCATGAGATTCCCGGGAAGGATGGCTCTGGGCTCCTGGGACCTCAGATCTACACACCAGGCTCTCCTGGGTGTGTCTTCAAAGATGGCATCCCCTCCTATTGCGGGTGGGAAGACGAAGAGGGGCTGCGGGGTGAAAATCCTGTTCTGGAAATGCCCCTGGGGTCCTCTCCCGTCAAGAGAGGTGCCCCTGGCAGAGGCTCAGTGCTGGGTCACCCTCCCCTTTGCATGCACCAGGCAGAGCCCAGCAACCTACCCACCGGCTCTGGGTCCTGACCCCAGGAACCCAGCAGCCCCCACTCTCAGTGAGTGACTCCAGCAGGGCTGCCCCCCTGTGGGCACCGGACACCCCTGTGCTCTAGGGTGATCACGCTGGGGTGGGCCGAAGCACGTGTGAGTGTCCTGTGGCTGCCGAAACAGGATTCCATCTCCCTGGCCTAGAGGCGGGAGGTTCAGGGGAGGGAGGCCCCTCTGCCTCTTCTGGCCTCCAGGGGATTGAGAAGGCCTTTGGCCGGTAGCCACCTCCATCCCTGCCTCCGCCTTCCTTTTGCTTTTTCCCTCAGCCCCTTATAAGGACTCTTCGCTGGTTTTAAGGCCCCTTATCCCAAGACCCTTAACTTGATTATATCTGCAAAGACCCTATTTCCAAATAAGGTCATGAGCGCTGAGCCCGGGGCTCAGGACGTGGACCTGCCTCCTGCGGGGCCATCATGCAGCTCACTGCAGAGGACAACGCCAGTCGCTGCTCTGCGGCTGGGGTGGGCTGTGCGGGTTGGGGAGGCTGCGGCCACGGGGCCTCGATTGGGGCTGCAGTGGCCGCCCCCAGAGGGCAGCAGTCCAGGAAGCCTGGAGCTCTGGAGTGCTGTCCCTCTGGGAGCCAGCACTTTGAGGACCCCAGCACCTACGTGCTGCCTCACCCACACCTGGGCTTGGACCCACGACCCCAGAGACCTACGGGGCTCTGGCTCCTGTCATCCCAGAGTGGAGGGAAGGGCCAGGCCGGGGCAGTGTGGGGGCTGAGCCTGGCGGAGTCCCTGGTGCTGATTTCCACGTTGAGGTTTGTCTGTGTCTGTGTTTGGCAGGGACAGGCTGGGGTGCTGGCGGAAGCCCAGCCGGGCTGGTGTCCTGAGCCTCCTGCCCTGGGGGGCCCTTGAGCATGTGTGGGGTGAGCAGTAGTGACCAGGCCTCCTCCCCCCAGCTGGCCATGCAGGCTTTGTTTGGGGCTAATGAGGCACCGACAGCCCACAGGATGGAACTAATGTGACACTGGGGCTGGACGAAGGACAAAGGAGCCTTCAGTGCGTCCTGTGCTCTCCGTCTATCCTGACCTGCCCCCCCACCCCCGCCAGCCATTGCTCTGCTGGTTCTTGCCACGCTCACCCCCCCGCAGGCTGACCTGACACCCCAGCTTCGCTACGCCAAACTCCACTCCCCCCCAGCCCAGGTGAATCAGCTCTGCCTCACAGGGTGCTGCACCAATCACACGAGGCCCAGGGCCCTTGGCCCAGCCCTCTCTCACCTCACCCGACCCACTTTTTTTTTTTGGCAGTACTGAGGGTTAAACCCAGGGCCTCGCGCCTGCATGCTCTGCAAGTACTGGACCACTGAGCTGCACCCTCAGCCCATTTTTTTTACTTTTTGAGACAGGGTCTCGCTAAGTTATACAGAATGCCTCTGGTCTCGAACTTGCGTTCCTCCTGCCTCTGCCTCCCAAGCCGCTAGGATGACAGGCGTGCGCCACCGTGCCCAGCACCCACTTTTGACAGAGAAACTGAGGCTGGCATGCTGAGACTGCCGGGGAGTCAGGGGGTGCCCCCAACTGGCACCTGTGACTCAGCGAGGGCCCCCTGCTGCCCTTTGTCTCCCTCACAAAGTACAACTGTCCAGCCCAGTTCCTGCAGGGGTGGCAGCTACTGTCCCTTGCAAACAGCTTAACCAAGCAAGAGCTGAGGCAGTGGCACAGCCTGCAAGCGGGGCATCGAGCGTAGCGAGGGGAGGGGCCAGAGGGCACAGGGAGTTTACACGCAGAGACGACCTCAGAATTACAGAAGGGGCCCAGAAGACGGTCCCGGGAGTCTCGGCCTCCCCAGACGCCCGCATCCCTCGTCCTTCGCCAGTCGTGGTCTAGAATGTGGCGTGGGTTGCAGTACCTCTCGGCGGCAGAGTGCAGGAGACTGCCTTTGTTCATCTTTTTCTGCCCGACTCTGCCTGGCTTGGAAAGTAGGCCACGGTGGCCAGGGAGGGCCTGGACCCCCCGGCCGCCCAGAGCCGCTGGGAAGGGCTGGCTGCCCGGCTGGAAGCATTTGATTTTCTGACTCAAATGTGTATTTATATCCCAAGAGACTCTGAGGACCGGCTCTCCTCCGTGGGCGGGAGCGATCTCGTCTCTACCCTGCTGTGCAGGGGCACAAGGGATGGCGTGGCCCTTTCCCGCACCGCATCCGCCAATCTGAGAGGGCCGCCAGGGGCAGGCGGGAAGGCCGGGAAGTGCGTGCTTGTGCTCAGCCAGGCATGGCAGCCACCCATGTCCTCTGCACACAGCACACGAGTGACCTCCCTGTAGTCCGCACCTGCCCACCACCCCATGTGCCCGCAGGCCGTCCCTCCCAGCGTGCGCCCCATCTGTCACCAGGGCAGTGAGCACCTGTGGCTGGTGCCAGCCTCCATCGCTCTGGGTCCCTGGCAACCTGGGCGGGTGTCCTGCCTGTGCTGGGGACAGATGGAGACGATGGGGCTATGGAGGGACTTGTCTGGGCTCAGCTCAGCTTCTCCCCGCTGGGTGACATCACCGGGCCCCCTTCCCCTGGGACCCCACTTCTGTCCCTCCACAACCACATCAACAAATGAGGCAGCTGGAGGAAGGAGTGACTGTCACCTGGGGGACAGGCACGGGCGGCAGGTGTCCTGGTGTCTTGGGGCCTGGGTGCCCCCCGCTGCCCGAGTTCTGTCTGGTTGTGGGCAGAGGGCAGCCCGGAGACCCCACATCACTCTGGGCAGGGTCAGGCCCAGGCTGTGCAGAAAGGGTCCCTGTCACTGAGTCCCACACAGAGAGGGCACAGCTGAGCATCCCTCGCTGTCCCCTCCACCATCCGGCCTGCAGGCAGTTCAGCCACAGAGCCACAGCCTGCAGCCTCAGGGGTTTGCCAACGTCTCCACCCATTCCTGGTCTGCCCTTGTGAACCCAAGCTCCCCTTTGGTGTCCAGGCCGCAGAGAGGTTTGCAGGTCTGTTGCCCAGGGCCTGGGTGACACTGGGGCCTTGGCATGTGGGCACTCAGGGCCAAGCCCAGACTTCAGAGGTACTGCCGGCACCGCCTGCGTCCGAGGACGTCAGCGCCTGTGGAGATGCAAGTGCCGGGCCCCGGGAGAGGCCGGCAAGGTTTACGAGAAGTCCGCGGCCACGGCGGGCAAGGCCGCCGTCCCCGTTGGGAGCACAGTCTGTGTCCCTGACTGAGCAGAACTTCACAGCTTTGCAGCCACAGAGTTCTTGGCCAGGACGTTGGTGTCTTAGGAAATGTCGGGTTTCACGCTTATTTTTAGCTTCAGGAATGTGACGCTTGATAGTATTTGGGTTTTCTGAGAGGCGCCGGCTTTAAGATAGAGCTATGTCCCCTGACCCCACGCCAGCCTTGGAGCACTCTTGAGCAGACGCGAGGGTGGCAGTTCCACATGGCAAACGGCGGGGAAGCTCTGCCCACTGCCCCGGATCCCACAGCCAGGCTTCAGCTGGGAAAGCCAGGCTCTGCCAACTCCAGAAACAAACAATGCACAGACCAGGGCGGTGCCCCGTGCCGGGGCCAATCGCGCTGGGACACGTTCCCGACGGAGGGTCCTTGCTGCATGAAGACCCCTCCCCACCCAGGGATCCACCCCCTGTGCGCATGGTCAGGCACCTAGCTGGCTGGCCTGGCGCCGCCAGGGCTTGGTTGGAGCCCTTGCTTGTGGGGAGATAGGCAGAGGGACCAGAGCCTGGGGCCTTTGCCTGGGTTTGAAGTAAATCCTCTCTGGGTCCTTCCCTGGCTGTCACTGCAAGAACAGAGAATTCTGTGGCCAGCAGGGACTTCTGGGGTCTTCAGGGCTGCCGGCCACAGTGGCAGGCTCTCCCGGCGCGTCGCAGCTTTGGCCATCCTGGGCAGCTCCTCCGTGGGACCACTGAGCCTTTGTCCTGGCATGTCCTGCACGCTCTCCAAATGCCACATTTGTGGTACTTGGGCAGGACACGCCCCCACCCTGTCCTCCACCTGCCCTGTATCTGCCTCATGCCCCACAGCCTCCTCTATAGGGCTGGTGCTGTGTGTCCTGCCACCCAGCACCTCACCCAGAGGTGAGGAGGACACCACAGGCTCTTAGGACGTGTTTGTGCATGTTAATTAAAAAATAGGTCAGTAAAGAACTCAAGACGTTAACTGCAAAGAGCAAATAATCCAATCAATGAATGGGCAAATGAACTGAACAGACATTTCCCAAAAGTGCAAATGGCCAGTACATGTATTTTTAAAACTTCAACATCTTAGCCATCGGGAAAGTGCACATCAAAAGTACACTGAGATTCTAGCATCAGCGAAACACAGCGTGCTGGGGAGGATGTGGGGAGAGAGGAGCCCTCGGGTGCCTTCGGTGGAGATGCAAATTAGTGCAGCTACTGTGGAGATCAGTGTGGAAGTCCCTCAAAAAGCTAAAAATAGAGCTGCCGTATGACCCGGGCAGCCCACTCCTGGGTGTGCACGGGAAGAAGTCAGAGGCAGCGGACAGCAGAGATCCCTGCAGAGCAGATTTTATCACTGCACTGTTTGCAGCAGCCACATTATGGAATCAGCCTAGATGTCCATCAGCGGGTGTGTGGATAAAGAAAACGTAGTAAATGTGGCATATACACAATGGAGTCTTATTCAGTCATGAAGAACGAAACCACGTCGTTTGCAGGAAAGTGGATGGAACCGGAGGTCGTCGTGTTGAGTGAAATCAGCCGGCCTCAGAAAGTCAGCTGTCATGTGCTTCTTTCACGTGTGGAATCTACATTTTTAAAAACTCATGAACACAGTTGATAGGCTAAATATTATGCCTAGTATTATTAGTATTTTGTATATTAGTGTTTTCATGATATGCTGTGTTAAAGAAGGTCCTATCTAAGCTAGAAAGTCCTTTTCAGTTAATAAATACTGGAACTGGAATTGCATTCTTTCCAAAAAAAACCCAAAAAAAACCAAAAAAACTCATGAACATAGAAGTGGGAGTGTTTGGGAAGAGAGAAGGGACCAGTAGGTGGGGACGGGGACCAGAGAGATCAATGTGACCAAAATATGTGATATCCACTCATGAAAATGTCCCAAGAAAAACTATTATTTGGTACAATTAACACATGCTAATAGAAATGTCAAAAAACAATTAGTTGCTATGGTTTGAATGTCCCTTCTTAAACTTATGTTTGAGTTTACTGCTAGGTGCCGTCGAGTCGTGTCTGACTCATAGCTACCCTCATGGGGTTTTCAATGGCTGATCATTTCCGGATTGCCTTGGGAGTGGATTGCCATGTCCTTCTCCCATTTTTTGGGTGCTGGGATTGAACCCAGGACCTCAGAGACTGCAGAGTGGCACCCGACCAACTGAGCTAAATCGCAGCCATGTTGAAATTTAGTGCCACTGTAACAGTGTTGGTGGTATGACTTCTCTGTGGTGAGGGTCCTGAGGGCTCTGCCCTCGAGAGGATTAACGCTGTTCTCTTGGAGAGGTGGCTTTGTCACCGTGTCCTCTGCCACGGGGGCCCACTTACCCTTTCGCCCAGCGCGCTGCAGCGGAAGCCCTCACCAGGCCCAGCGCCATGCTCCTGGCTCCAGGACTGTGAGCCAAAGGCTTTCTATAGTGGTCTGTCAGGGCAGCAGTGTGGACCAAGACAGCCCTGGGAAGTGAACAGCATGGAACTGATGTCCAGCGTGGAGTGGCCTCGGTCCAGGCAGAGCGCAAGCAGAGCTCTTCCCGCCAGCCTCTTCGCACTGTGCCTGGGGATGCGGACCGGGCTCTCCCAGATATCAGCCTTAGAGCTGGAAGCGTTTCTGAAAGCACAGTTATTACTGAATTTTGAACAGGTCCGTGAGATGCCACATCTGCATCACAGATGCAGGGTTCTCTGGGGGAAACCACGGTGGAGGGAGCAACTGGAGAACAAGGAAGAGTCCCTGAAATCTGAAAAATGATCTTCAACCTAAAAATTCAGTGGGAAGGTCGAAGGTAAAGGGAGGAACTTCCTAAAATACCCAGAAAGTAGACAAAGATGTGGACATAGGAGGGAAAACTAGGAAATGTGGAGGCTCGGCCTGAGCCCTCTAAACGCCCCTCACCAGAGGTCCAGAAGGAGGGAGTGTGCCTGGCGGGGGATGTGCCCAAATCAGCAGAGGAAGTCCCTGGAGGCAGCAGCAAGAGGGAGCGAGGAGACCCCGGGGCCCTGAGCTGGACACAGGCCAGTGCTCTGCCGTCAGCCTGGTGGACTGGCGCGAGGGTCAGCGCATCAGCAGCTTGTCAGCATCCCTGAAGTCAGGTGTCCGCAGAGGGCCCTGCTTGAGCTTCTGAGATGGGAGATCCCACCCAGCCGGACAGCTGTGCCTGACGGCGAAGCTGGGCTCAGAGCGCACACTTGCTGTCCGGCGTGGAGTCACCCAAGGGCAGAGGCGGCGGCGGCTCTGAAGGGAAAGTGGCCCAGGTCGAGAATGCAAAGAGGTGGCCCCTGGAGACGGCATGGCAGGGCGAGGCCGTGGAGGCCCTCCAGACACGTCCCACGCTCGGGTGGAGAGCGTCGGCCACCACACAGTTCAGAAGCGGGCTGCGCTGGCCGAGACACCCCTCTGTCAGCACGAAGAGAGAAACACATTGGGAACTTCAGGACAGACAGCACTGGCCCGAGAGCCTCCACGCCAAGCACAAAGCCAGCTGACTCTCCGCTGGGTGGGGGGGAGAGGACAGGGCCCACTGGGTGTTGGACACTCCCCTCTCCACGGACTTCCTTTCCTTTCCTACAAGTTGGAGCCAAAGTGTGAAAATGGGCGCCTTCTGGTTCTCACTTAGGAAATGAGAATTCTGCAAGCGCTGTCTCTGACAGAGGGAGATGGGAGAGCCAGGCCCTCTCGCTGCACGGCACCCCCCCCTCCCCCGCAGGCCTGGGACGCTGGTTGATCCTCCTGAGGATTATGAGCTGTGCCACCCCCACTTGGCCGTACAAGGTAACAACTTTAATTGAATCCCGCCTTTGTCTCTTTGTTATTAAGTTGCAAAATCCCCTTTGCGTGCCTTGAGAGAAGGTGGAAGTTAAGCAACACTTCTGGCCCAGGGAGCTAAACAAGACCTCTGTTACAGTAGGTGAGGAGCTAAAATCACCTCAGGCTCTGCGTGACGTGGGCTCTGCTCCAGCTGCCTCCGTGGGGCTGGCCTGTGATGGCCTCGTTTCCACTCCCCACCAGTCACTGTGCTTTTATGTTTGTTTGTTTGCGGTACTGGGGGTTGAACCCAGGGCCTCCCGCCTGCATGCTCTGCAAGTGCCCGACCACTGAGCTGCACCCCTAGCCCCTCCCCTTTTTTTTACTTTTTGAGACAGGCTCTCCCGAAGTTACACAGACTGCCTCTGGTCTCGAACTAGTGATCCTCCTGTTTCCACATCCCAAGCTGCTGGGATTACAGGCATGCGCCACCGCGCCCGGCCAGTCACCGTGCTTTTGTGGCGTGCTGGGGCTGTTGCAGCTGTGACCCCCAGCTTCACATCAGAGGTGACCACGTCCGAGCATCTGGCCTTGGCCTTCCACTGGCCACGAACACGCCAGCAGCCCGTGTGGCCCCGCTGGCCCTGGGCTGCTTCCATCTCCTCCCTGCTGCAGGACCACACTGTGCTCCGACTTTCATCCCACAGCCCTGGGCAGGCAGAGCCTAGGGCCCCCAGACAGGACGGGAATGCAAATAGCCCAGTCCCTGGGATGCTGAAGTTACGCCACAGCAAGGAGGGGCACAGAGGCCAGAGCGGGAAAGCAGAGCCTGTCCTCACCCCCGGAGCTGGAGGACACCTTGCCGCAGGGGTGGGAACATGTCCACGGTGGCCCTGGATCTGGAATCCCAGTGCCACCAGGCTGGCCCGGTCAGCACATCTGGAGACAACAAGGAGGAGGAGGAGGAACACCTGTGCAGACTCCGTTATCCAGAAATGGAGGACCTTACTGGCCAGATGGCAAACAAGGACCCAAGCCAGGGGGCAGCTTCGCTGAGGAGGGGCAGGGGCGAGGGTCACAGGGAAACAAGCTCACGGAGTGGTCGGGGTAGCGTTAAAGCAGAGGGTCTAGAACATGTTGTAAAGTGCCGAGATAAAAACAGCATGGCTGTACCAGTGAGGACATATGAGGGAGGAGCAGAGGGGAGTCTAGCAGGGGCCCCACACCGAGCATCCTGGGGGGCCACTGCAGCCAGAGGGCTACCCGGGGACCCACCCAAAAAACAGCAAGTTGCGTTTACCCATCACACCACACAGCAGGAGAGGTTCCAGCAGCTCGACTCTTTCATAGTTAAAAATAAAACCCTAAAAGCATTTTCTAAAAACCAGAGCATTCTTTGAAACTCCAGAATGCTAAAAACGCTTTTTGAGCTGTGACATAAAACCCAGAAGCTCAGAGCGGCTAATAAATTTGACCACAGAGAAATAAAACCCATTTCTGCCTGGCAAAAGCTATGATAACCCAAGTCAAAAGACAGACTGGGCTGTGCAATTCATCTCACAGAAGCCAGGGTTCTCTCATATGTAAAGAGCTAGAAAGCAGCAATAAAAAGGGCTCCCATCAGCCCCCTTGGCACATAGCTTCCCAGTCCAGTGTGAACTCTGGTTGTGCCTTGGCCCGTGGCCACTACCCTCACCCTGGGCCTGTGTCCTCACATGGACCCTGACCCTCTGCCCCTGCAGCACTGGCACTGTCCATGGCCACCACCTCCGGGGAGCCCCCAGCCTTGGCTAAAGGGGCCCCTTCTTGGGCCTAGGGGGTCTGCCCAGGCAACTCCACTAGGCCCTGATTTATAAGGTGGGATAAGACTTTCAGAATAAAGCGTTTCTGCAACAAAGTGCAGGAAGGGTGAAGAACCTGGTTTTAGGGGTAGGGGTGGTCTAGGAGCCGGATGCTGGCCAGCCTAAGTGCTGGGGTGGGGCATCATGGCTCTAGGAGCCCACCTACGTGGCCAGGGCACAGAACAGTCAGGGTGCTGAGCGAGACTGGGCACAGCCAGCCAGCCGTGGCTTCTGGAAAGTTCCTTGGCATTGACTGTTACATGGGCTGGCGGCTTGGTGTCCTGGCCCAGCACAGAGGCCCATTTATGGATGTGAACATGGCAGTTAAGGTAGGAAGCAGCCAACGCGGTCGCTGGTAGGTTAAGGCTGCAGGAATGTTTGTTGAAGCCTGAGTTTTCTGTGGAGGTTCCCACTCTGCAGTTTAACGGAATTACTCTCACTCACGCTCGAATTTGCAGAAGGTGCTGAATCCCTCGCTTGCCACTTTAAAAGCATCTCCAAGGGCTTTGTTATTCTGCCTGCAGATAAATCAACACCAGCCGGCCTTAAAGGTTGAGGTTTTTCATTTGTCTGCTCTTCCCTGACGGCCCCCTGGGCGATTCTGGGAAGAGAAGGAGAAAATAACAAAGTCATAAGTAATGGGACAATCCCCGGCCACGGTGAGCGTGGGACCTCAGCCATGCTGGGAACTCCACGCTGTGATGTTCCAGGGGACACGGCTGCCTCCCTTCTGGAGGTCACAGCTGACCTTGGACACGGCTGTGGGAGGTGGGGGAGAATGCTGCCCCTGCCCCTTCCCCAAACATCCACTTTTTTTTCTTTTTCTTTTCTTTTTTTTTTTTTTTTGTGGTACTGGGGGTTAAACCCAGGGCCTCACGCCTGCATGCTCTGCGAGTGCTGGACCACTGAGCTGCACCCCCACCCCATTTTTTTTACTTTTTGAGACAGGGTCTCACTAAGTTACACAGACTGCCTCTGGTCTCAAACTTGTGATCCTCCTGCCTCCGCCTCCCGAGCCGCTGGGATGACAGGTGTGCGCCACTACGCCTAGCTCCCAAACATCCACTTCAAGAAAAAGACAGGAGGAGGGCCCACACAGGACCCAGGGCTGCTGGACTCACCTGGCTGCTGTGCACATTCCCACCATCCCTGAGGGGCATCGTGAGGGCTGTGTCACCCAGACACGTGTCCACTGTGGGGCGCCGGTGCCAAGCGGGTGGCATGTGTCTGTATGTGTGTTGGTGTGTGGCAGCGTGTGTCATGGTTTGCGTGTTACGTGTTGCATCTGTCTGTGCGTGTGGCATGTGGCTGCAGTGCTAAAAAGACGAGGCTGTCCTAACTTCACGACTCACCGTGAAGCTGCAGAGTCAGTACCATGGCGTTGTTGAAAGGGCAGCCAGGCAGCCAGGCAGCCAGGCAGCCAGGCAGCAGGAGGGCCCTGAGCAGACCCACACAGACACCGTCAGCTGTGGCCTCCTTTCTCCTAGTGAGCAAAGAATGATGTGGGAATAACTGGACAACCACGGGCAAAAAATGGACCTAGATATAAACAACAAATCCTTCAAAAATTAACCCAGAGTGGACCACAGACCTAAGTGCAAAACGCACTACTATAAAACTCCTAGGTTACACAAGCAAAGTCGGGATGGCTGGGTGCTCATTGGTAACTTTTTAGATCCAACACCAAAGGCATGATCCACAAAAGGAATAATTGGTGAGCTGGACTGTATGCAAAGTTTTAACCCTCTCAAAGATACTGTCCACAGAATGAGAAGATAAGCTATGGATTGGGAGAAAATATTTCCAAAAGCAAATCTGATAAAGAACTATTATCCAAAATGTGCCAAGAACTCTTAAAACTCAACAAGAAAACAACACAATTTAGAAATAGATAGAAGACTTGAACAGACCCTCACCAAGGAATAAAAGATGCTCAATATCATATGTCATCAGGAAAATGCAAAGTGAAACAACAAGATACCACGACACACCTGTTTTAGCGACTCAAATCCAGAACACCGACAACACCAAAGGCTGGTGAGGATTTGGAGCAACAGGAACGCTCATTCATTGCTGCTCAGAATGCAAAATGGTACCATCACTTTGGCAGAGGGTTTGGCTGGGTGTTTTCTTTTTTCTCTATTTCTTTTTTAAAAAGGGGCTTGTTTTAATTAAATACAATGGTGAGGCCAGGCGGGGCTGGAACTAGGTTTCCTTTTCTTTTTACAAAGCTAAATATGCTCTTCCTATACAATCTAGCAAACATGTTCATGATGTTTATCCAATAGCATTGAAAATGCTATTTATTTATTTATCTATTTATTGGGAGTTGAACCCAGGGCCTTGTGTATGCTTTACAAGCACTCAACCACCGAGCTGCACTGCTAGCCCAGTTGCTACTTTTTATTTTTGAGACAGGGCTTCACTAAGTTACCCAGGTTGCCTCTGGCCTGGAACTTGTGATCCTCCTGCCTCTGCCTCCCAAGTTGCTGGGATGACAGGCACGTGCCGCCTCGCCTAGAAAAGTGCTATTTATACAAACACAAACATCAGTGTCTTCAGCAGCTTTATTCATAATCGCAACCTAGATGCTCTTGGGTAGGAGAACAGCTAAATGATCCGTGGCACCTCAGTACAATCGAATGTCGTTCAGTACTGAAAGGAACGGAACTGTTGAGCAGTCTGTCTTTGTACCTGGGATGCTGCAATAACGTTCCACAAACTGGGCAGTCTGTGAACAAGAGAGGTTCATCTCCGCCACTTTCGGAGGCTGGAAGTCTAAGAGCGTGGCACTTGTAGGACCTGCCTGGTGAGAGCCTGTCTTCCTTGGTATGTTCCACTTGGTGAGAGGCTCCCAGCTCCCCTCATGGGGTGAGGACATCTGCATTTGGGGGACACACATTCAGCCCAAGCACCACGAAAAGACAGAAGAACCTCACGTGCGTGTTACAAAGAGAGAGAAGATGGTATGCAAGGCCGCACACTCTCTGACTCCGGTTACGTGACGGTCTGGAAAAGGCAGTGAAGACGTCACGGGCCTCCAGGGATGGGGGAGGTGAATAGCAGAGCACAGAGGGTTTCTGGGCAGTGGAAACGCACCTGGGATTCTGTGGAAACCTGTCATGACGCACTGTCAGAGCTTAGAGTGCTCAAGGGCAAGGGTGACCCCTAATGTAAACTAAGGATTCGGGGGACAGGGATGTGCCAGTACTGACAAACAGACCACTGTGGTGTGGGGTGCTGATAGAGGACAGACGGTCGGCGGAGGGAGTGTGGGAAATCTCTGGACTCCCCACTCAGTAAAACTTAAAACTGCTCTAAAAAGTAAAGAAAATTCTTTTTTTCTTCCTTTTTTTTTTTTTTTTTTGCGGTACTGGGGGTTGAACCCAGGGCCTGGTGCTTACATGTTTTGCAAGTGCTGGACCACTGAGCTATACTCCCCAGCCCATTCTTTTTACTTTTTGAGACAGGATCTCACTAAGTTACTCAGACTGCCTCTGGTCTTGAACTTGTGATCCTCCTGCCTCCACCTTCCAAGCCGCTGGGATTATAGGCATGTGCCACCATGCCTGGCACTAAAGTAAAGTAAATTCTATTTTTAAAATTTTAGAACTAAGATTTTTACATTTCAAAAATATGTAAATTTATATAAAGACCAATATAGTAATAGTAATTGAATGAGGGGTGAGGAATAAATGGAAGATTAGGTTTTACCAGAATGGGAGAACAATAATCAGGTCTGAAGTCGGGTGGTGGGTAGGTAGAAGGGCATTACGTATTTCTGATCACTCACATGTGTTTGATATCTTCCATAACACAGTTCTCTTTTAAAAAGCAATTGAAGAGAAAATGTCCCAAACAGAAGGGAGCCAAAAGAGATCCAGCATCCAACATGTGCATACCTGGAGTCCCCGAGGAGGGAAAATTCACTAATGGAACAGAACAAATATGTAAGTAACTAACACAAGAGAACTTTCCATAATAAAAGGAGACTTAAGTTTATAGATTTTAAGAAGTCATGGGGAATCTCAAGAAAGATGAACACCCCACAGAATTATCAACACTAAGATACTTGGAACATTTCCTGGACTTCAAATAATTAAAATATGTCTTTCTTTTCTTCTCTCTCTCTCTCTTTCTTTTCTTCTTTCTTTCTTCCTTCCTTCCATTCTCTCTCTCTCTCTCTCTCTCTCTCTCTCTCTCTCTCTCTCTCTCTTTCTTTCTTTCTTTTTTCTCTTTCTTTCTTCTTTTTTTCTTAAAGCAGACTAACAAGAAGACCAAGTTGGTTTTAAAGAGGAAACTCAGTCTGGCCTCAGGCTTCTTCATTATAACGGCCGACACTAGAGGATCCTGGAACAGCACTGAGAGAGCCTCAGGAGAAGGTGATATGAACAAGAATTTTATATCCAGCTAAGATGTCACCACACTGGAAGCCAAATGACACACATCCGTATCAGGTAAAAACTCAGGGGATGTTATTCTCATGAGCTGGAGGGTGACCCTCAGCCACCTAAGAAATGAATTTTAAAATGTCATCAAAGGCACCAGCAGGAAATTTTGAATCCACTTGGCAGTTGGGCTAAGGCTAGAACACAGGTAGCTTAACTGTGGTTTGCAGAGAAAGTAGGTGGGAGGCCGGGGAAAGTATACTGATTTCTCGTTTTTATGATCAGAGGCTTAAAGGTATTACATAAAACTGAAAAAAGGAGTGATAGCAGTTCCAGGTACATTTGACAGGGAAAGAAAGGTAAATGCCGAGGGGTCAAGAGTGATGGAGGTCTGAGGGGCAAGGGCCCCGCAGCGCTCACTAAGCACTGCTCGTGATGGAGCTCAGGAGATGCTGCTCAGAGACAGGAGAACGCAGCAGCATACAATTTTAAATTATTTAAAACTGAAAGCCAAAATAAATATATCCAAAGTTCTTAAAATAATAAATAATAAATATTTATTTTACGCAAGCTGTGATGGGAGCGGGAAATGCTACTGGTATACACACACCCCTTTCGTGTGGTTTTTGAAATTATATATCCAGAAGTGATGGTGGTTAAGGCTGTGTAGCCAGAAGCTCTAGCAAAAAGCCACTTCCATTTTGTGACTGCATAATTACATTCGCCGAGGAACTGGATGAAATAGAATTTTAGGGTGGTTTTTATGTCTTCTCTAAGATGTTTCTTAGGCCAATGTGAGGTTGGATGGTTAATGTTTAAGATTTTTCTGCAGAGTGCATTTCAACATTTGTGAAGTCCCAAGCCTGAACAGTTGGCCATGCACTGTCCTGAAATCATGAGAGGCCCTCTCAGATCTGCTGTGGGCTGTGCATGTCGCTGTCTATGGAAAGTCAATCCCTGACATAGATTCCCATCACTACACCGTGTAGTCACTGGGGGAGAAATGATTTGCCAGGAAAATTCCACACTCAATAGCTGTGGCCTCAAAACTCATTTACAGTCCTCCATATACAACAACAGCCTACAGTCGTAGCCCTGTGGCATCTGATCCGTCAGATCTCGGAAGCTAAGCAGGGTCAGGCCTGGATAGTACTTGGATGGGAGGCCACCTGGGAACACCAGGTGCTGTAAGCTTGGAAGACGGACCCAGCAACCCACTCCCAAAAAACAATCCTCCATTGAAAACCCTGTGAATATCAGAGAAGCAGTAACAATACTATTTCTTCTGTTGTATGTAGGGTTGCTATGAGTCAGATACCAACTTGACAGCACCCAACAACAACAACAACAACATTAAAAATATGTTGGGGGGAAATTCACTAACAAGGTGGTTTCATGCTTACAAGCTAAATTTGTCTTCTGATCAGGATTTCCCATTCAGTGTCCTTCAACTTGAAAACCTTTGGCTACAGGCTATTTCCTTCTCCTCCCTTCGAAAATCTCCACATTTCCAGACACTGAAGACGTGAGACAGACGGTCCACCCATCTTGCCCTTCTGTCCGTTTTTAGGATGCATCACAACCAATCTGGCTGGACTTGACCGTGTCCTGCAGAGAGCACCAGGCGCCAGCCCATCTGGTGAGCATTAGTCCATGGGCTTCTTGGTCGAGGCAGCTTTCACGTCACTTCAGTACAAACTGAAAATACCATATTTGATTACACAAGAATTTAGGAAAATAAGTGTGGTCAGAGCAAAGTTGTACAAGGATCAAAAATTTTAAAAAATGGGAAAATGCATTGGGGAGAAGAAACCAGAAAATTTCTCTAAAAAGTTAAAAGCCATTGAAAGATATATAATGTTTGCTACAAAAGTTCTTTTTGGAAAGTAAGCCTGTAACATTTTTATGATATTTACATTAATTTGGTTGACAGGAAACACAGAGAATACCTTCAGTAATTTGTGAGTCTAAAATTGTTTGCTAACTGAGAAATACATCAAGATGGACATGGGGGTCAAAGGAAGCAGTGTTTATTTGGGAGACAGAATCACCATATGGCCACGCCGGATCAGAGCTGCCCCAACAGTGTCCCATGAGGCAGGCACCCAGTCTGTCTATAGGGGACGTCCTAATAGTTGAGAGGTGTTCATTGGCTGGGCAGAACCCTAAACCTGTTCTGATTGGTCGGTTGATTGGGCTGCTCCCAGCTGAGAGGTGCTGAAGGCCAGGCTGACTTCATCGTCCATCCAAGCCTATTGGGACTGTGTTGACCTTCAGCAGAGCACAGTCCTAGTGAGGCCTGTCAGCTCTACTTTAGGAAGTCTTAGCCTTAATTCCTTTATTTTCTTTCACGTTTCTCTAGGCTCACAAAATAACGATACCATCTGTACATTGGGTTGGGATTTAACTCAGTAGGTAGAGCTCCGCTCTGCAGTCTCTGAGGTCCCAAGTTCGATTCCCGGCACCACAAAAATGGGAGAAGGACATGGCAACCCACTCCCAAGGCAATCCCAAAATAATCAGCCATTGAAAACCCTATAAGGGTCACTATGAGTCGGATACGACTCGACGGCACCTAACAACAAAAACAACATCTGTATGTGCTCACTGAAAGGAAAAAACAGTTGATAAATGCCATATTTGCGGATCCAGAAATTCCCTGTTTCCTGGGTTGATGGCCGTTGAAGCTGGCAGGACAGCGCCTGGTGAATTCATACCCCATGTAACCGCCCAGTCCAAAGGTAGCCACGCAGTGCTGGAGGGCATGGCAGCTCCTCGAGTGTCCGCCGCCATCTATTATTGTGTGTTGATATCACTTGGTCGGAAGTCCTGTCCTCCTCCCTGGGCCCCACTTCGTCCCACTCCATGCAACCGGCAGGCTGGGTCAAGGGTCTAGCCCACAGACCTGGAGTAGGAGCCCTGGCTTCTGCGGGCTTGCAGCCTCCCCTGCTGGGATGAGAGGGAAGGGGAGGCAGCCCAGGCACCTCAGGGTGCTTGTGGAGGAACACGGCAGAGCCTTCACCACGGTGAGCCCCGGATGGGTGTGGAGGAAGGAGCTTCCCCCCACTCTGATCCACTCCCCCCTGCTCCAGCGACTGCCCCTCTGCCCCCTCGAGTGGGCTGCGAGCACTCTCCTATTGTCCTATTGTGCGCATTACGTGTTTTGGGGTTTGTTTGAACGGGCTCCGAGATGCCCAGTAAGTTATGGTTGCCCTCCCTCCTCTACCCCGAACACTGCTAAGCGTCCCTGTGCCCTGGGCTGCCTCCCCACGCCAGCTTCTGTTCCGCCCTGGGCGTGGGATCCTGGTCACTGGGTTCTGTGGTTTTGGTCCACACACCGTGTCATTGCGGCTGCTTTCCCAGCAGCGCAGACTGACGACGCTCCGCTCAAGGCAGCTCTTACTCGCCGTGGTTTTGTTCATCCTGGGATCTGGACAAGGGTGTCTGTGCCGGAGCCAACCTGCTGCTGCAATTCCAGAACATTCCGTCCTGGGGTGTCTGAGCACATGACAGGTGTTCGCTGGGGTTGAGCGGGCAGCCCAGACTCAGTCAGCTATGATCAGAAAAGGGCGCAGACTCCTCCAGGGGCTTCTGCTGCCGCAGTAGAGCCTGAGCAGGCGACGGGGCACCTCGAGGTCCTCGAAGGGCAGCCTTTCCCCGGGAAGTGAGAGCTAAGAACTGAATATAAAACCTGCTTGTGGTACGGGAAACATGTTTATCATGTTTGCTGTATGTCCCACATAAGTCACTGTGGGAAAACGTTAAATTAGTAAGCGAAGAGAAGAGAGAGGTCCTCGCTACCCCACCACGTGCAAACAGTGGGTCGCGTGTTTGTGTCCATGTGGACACACCTCACTGCAGGCACACTGTGCTGTGTGCACAGGCAGGCAGCAGGCGCTACGTCACACCGCACGCAGCTCACGTGGCACTTGTGTTGTTAGCTGTTTTCGAGGTCAGTGAGCACAGGTCTGCTGGGCCCTCACAGTTGTGTAGAATGCCGTGGTTTAAACGCATGGCTGTTTGGGTTGTTTGGGTTTTAGCTACTGTAAACATGCTGTGAAAATACTGCTGTGAATGCATTTGGGGCATCTCCTACCACATCGTCGGGGTAAATCGCACACATCTTTAAGGCTTTTGATTGTTGTTGTTACTGTTGTTGTTATTGTTCTTGTTAGGTTCTGTCAAGGTGGTGTTGGACTCATAGCAGCAGGCAAAACACTATTGTCAATGTTTGCCTGCTATTCATAGGGTTTTCAATGGCTGATTGTTTTGGGGAGTAGGCTGCCAGGTCCTTCTCCCAAGCCTACAGCACCTGGTGTTCCCAGGTGGTCTCCCATCTAAGTACTAACCAGGCCCGACCCTGCTTAGCGAGATCTGACGGGATCGGACACCACAGTGCTATGGCTGCAGGCGAGGCTTTTGGTAGGTGTTGCCAAAGTATCCACAGGAACAAGTGTGGAAAGTTCCAGCATCCCCCAGCTCCTTGACAGTCTTTTTTATATTTGCTCTCTGAGAACTGAAGCACGATACATTGTTATTTTTCAGCCTGTGGTTTTATTAGTGACTTGGTTGTTCTTGAAATAGTCAAGATATTAATACTTGCTTTGCTACACATGTTGCAAGTGTTCCTCCCACGCTGCCAAGGGCTCCTGCTCCTGCTTGTTTTCTGTGGTTTTGCTGTGATCCCTTTTCTCCCATGGTGATCCACGCCTTTCCCCTTTGTGGTTGCTCTGCTTCTGTGTTTGCGCCTGGGTATTTGCTTTCTCAGCTCTGTAGAAGGCCGGGCACCTATTTCCATGCATGCTGGAGGTGACCCAGGAGTGACCCTCAGAGGCTGGGCAGTGTTCGGGAAGACCAGCCACCTTTCCGTGTGCGCACAGCAGCGTGGCTTGTATGCACTGCCTAGTGTCACAGCCCAGCCTTCTACTGCTGCAAGACCTCTCTGTATGTATAAGGATTTCACTGAACAACACGTCTGAGCAGAGGCACCCCCCCCCAAAGAGAAATGTTTTTAGCTTGATTTGCCAATAGACCCAGGAAGACACTGCAGCTCCTAAAGCCGCAAAAAATACCCAAAGTCAGGAGATTTCTGGGAACTTGCAGCACAGCACATACCCTGAACAGAAGATAAGCAGAAAGGCAGAGGCGACCAGGAGGGCCGGAGACCTTGAGAACCGCTCAGAGACCTCCTGAGAAATCCGCTGCTTCAGAGCTGGCTCTCACGCCCGCTTCTCCTGCTGTCTGTAAAGGCAGCTACGCCCTGCTGTCAGGTCTCAGCCTGCCTGCGCCTAGACGAATGAACGAGGAGCTTTTTAGTCTTCCACTTACGCCTCACGGGTTACTTTCAGTTCGCCATCCGCTACCCCTGAGAGTGTGTAAATTTTCCCACTGTAAGTACAACTTCCTAGGGTTGCTTCAAGGATCAAATGAGCAAATACATATGAGGTACCGGTCATGGTGTCTGGCGCACAGTAAGCGTGACATAAGTATTGTAATTGGGGAAGGTGACCTTAACTTTATAAAGCTGTGGGATTGATTCACTGCACCCCATCACAGATGAACGTTTGTAAGTTCTCTTTACAATTTCTCCAAGTCATTGGATCCGAATAGGCTAGACTGGACAGAGCTGGCACGTAGTAATACAAGTGGCATTTGCCTTTTGATAAACATTTCCTCCCCTGGGAGACCTGGGCCTGGAGCAGTGACTTAAGGAGGAACAGTGAGGGGAGGCCCAGGCACAGGCCTGCTCAGTCCTGCTGGGAAAATGGTCGGCAAGGCAATAAAGAGCCCTCCAGAGACCGTCCGTTCAGCAGGGAGATACCCACCACGTGCCGGCGTGGCTCGACAGCTTGGGGTAGAGACAGACCGAGGCTTTCTGCAGCTGCTGTGCCGAGGCCAGGCTGTGTCCAGGACCATCGGTGCAAACGCAGCCCTGAGGCCAAGGTGGACACAGGCCTCTTTGCAGGCTGTCAGGCTGGGAAATGTTGCTGGATTTGTCTTTTGAACATGGTGTACTCAAATCCCCCCACCCCAGCCAGGGACAGGGCCTGCCTTCCTGCTCCCCTCAGATTCTCCCCAGTTCTGGCCGGCCGGTGGAATCTCTGTCCTCAGGTGCCCTGGGGAGGCCCACGCACCAGGAGAAGGAATGCTTCGCTCAGGCTGCAGATGCAGATGCTCCTGAGGTCTGAAAAATCTGCACACAAATACTCTAAGCAGTGTCTAACCAGACATCTGGACCCAGTGGTCAGCGGAGTGGACCACAATCCAAACCCCTGGAGTGGCTGTGCCCTCAGAAAGGCCCCGGCCAGTGCCCAGGAGTCTGAGCACACACAGAGCAGAGCCTGCGGGAGGGGCAGGGATGAGGGCCGGGGTGCGAGGTCAGAGCTCAGTGACCTGCGGGTCCCGGGGAGACCGTGCTGGGGAGCATCCTCCCAACGGGGCGGAGGCTCAGCACTGGGGCCTGTCCTCCTCGGGCTTCCCTGCTCAGTCAGGCCCACAGGGTCCACTGAAGATCCAACTTGGGGCCAACCCTCAAAGGTCAGCCAGCACCTGACGGGGGTGAGGTAGAGCTCAGGCCAGGCACTGTCTCCGACTATGACATTCTACTTGGTGTCACCTGCCCCTCACTGCAGAGGCCAAGGCAGTTCCATAGCACATGCCAGGACGGGGAGGGCTGAGGAGCAGGGGCACCTGCGCTGGGCTCTGACAGAGAGGCAAAGGGGCCAGGTGGGTGCCCAGGGCCTGGTGTGCAGAGGGGCAGTGGGGCAGGCCCAGCTGGTCCCAGCGGCGAATCCCACACTGAGGGGGCCGAGAGTGTGGGAAGAGCTCATGTGTGGGAACCCGACGGCTCCTTCATTCACCCTCCCCACAGATGTCCATGCCAACTTTCTCCCCGATGTCGCCAACGTGTGGACCACGCTCTTCGTCCCCATTCCTTGGCTGGAAATTGCATCATCTTTTCTTCCGTCTTAGGGACTGCTTTGATGGGAATCGGGCTGGGCTGTGCAAGGGGCCTGTGGGACATCATCCAAGCCAGACTCCTGTCTCTGACTCAGGCCCCGAAGCTCCTGCCAGGGGATCTGCAGGCCGGGGGGTACCACGGTCTAGGCAGTGCTGGGCCCACGCTGAGCAGGTCAAGGCCATGCTCTGCTCTAGGTCAGAGAAGGTCAGGCCCCCATCCAAGGGGAAACCAAGTCCTCGGTTTGCAGAGACCATGGGCCCAGACGTTGCCCGTGGGGGGGAATAAGGAGGTGAGGTGACCTGAACAGAGGGCCCTCGTGTAGTAGCAGGGCCGTATCTACCCTCCAGCTTGAAGAGTCACAAATCAAGAGACAAAGTACAGGAAACTGTGGCTTTCAAGACCTTGGCATCAGACAGCCAAGGACGGCCACCCCTGAGAGATGGCGGACAGACCAGCTGGCCCCAAGATGCCCGGCCAACTGTCTGGAGGGTTTGCAGGCTGCGGCCAGGGAGGGGGAGCTGAGGAAAGCAGGGCACGGGCCAGCCTCTGCCTTCTTGCTGAGCACAGGGGCTCCTCACTGCCTGTGAGGGAGCTGGGCGTGACCCAGGATCAGGCACCCCACCCCGTGGCCTTCTGTGGCTGAAACTCCCGACCCTGTTATAATCAGGCTGTTTGGCACTGGGCTCCCATGTGCCTTCCCAGAAACGCCTGTTCATGCTGGGCAGGCCCAGGTCTTGAGGCAGCTGATTGGAATTTGGCCCTGGCAGTTAGCAGCCAGGTGGCCCCAGGAGGGGCTGAGGACTCAGTGAACTGAGCTGCCCAAGGCGGGGCTGGGACCACCTTCCTCACTCCGGCTTGCTGCTGTCCACTGCCCCGTGGACCACTCCTTCCCATGGGCACAGGCTGTATGGGAAGGAGGCTGAGGACCAAGGGAGCCTCCGGTTCCCACTGGGGCCCCATCCAAGAGTGGAAGGGCGAGCGTGAGGTGGATCTGCCACGGGGGCCACGGCTTGCCTGTGTCCCAGCCACCGTCCATGATGACCTGGTTGGTGTGAGGGGAGCAGCACTAGGTCAGCCCTGGATGAGCTTGAGCCCTGCTGCTTTGCAGGGCAGGCAGGGAAGTTTCCTCTCTGGTCCGCCCATCTTCAGACTCACAGTCAGCACTGCCCACAAGAATGCCCTTCTCCACTGCAGGAAGTGACCACCGAGGCTGTGCTGACCCCTCACGGACCCAGGCATAGGCACGTGCAGTGACTGCTGCTCTGGGGAGAGAAGCTGCCACTGGGTTGGACAGCCCACCTTGCCAGGGGCCAGGAGCGGATGGCAGAGAGGACCCTGGTCGCAGGTGACAAGCTACAGGTGTGAACTGGATGATGCCACGGCCAGTGGGCACGTCACCCGCTGCTCGGACCCCAGCCTCCCTCTGGCAGATGAGTCACGCGGTGGCTTCTGTCGGTTTCTGGGCTGGAGCCGCGGTGATGGGCAGGCGGGATATTTTTAGCCGCCCTCCTCTGCGCGTGGTCTGGTGTCTGCAGCAGCAGCCCCAGGTGTGAGGAGCTACGGTAAGAGCAGTCGTTTGGTCTGCGCTCCCACAAACTGAGAGGTCTTTTAAGGAAATCCCTCCCCAGCACTGAGGTGAGTCATCTGGCTCCCATCTCTGGGCTCCTTAAA
The DNA here is from genome assembly GCA_007922755.1 of Pedetes capensis. Taxonomy (NCBI): domain Eukaryota; kingdom Metazoa; phylum Chordata; class Mammalia; order Rodentia; family Pedetidae; genus Pedetes; species Pedetes capensis. The sequence continues at coordinate 163,846 of VMDO01000420.1, read as the reverse complement.
TAACTGGAATCTCAAATTAGCCATGAAAAAAAAAATCACAAAACCTTTCTTGATTATAAAAAGGAAGACAGAGCCCCAGTGCTGACACACAGGGCCAGGACTGCTCCATTTGTCAACTTTTATCTCTCTTCCGGCACCTTCCGGCCTCTTCTATTCGTGGAAGGCAGCAGGGAGCTGGAGCTGCACAAGAGGAAGGTCGGGAACCAGAGCCAGGCAGCAGGGCCAGCGCTGCCCCAGAAGTCCTCAGACGCAAACGGTCTCTCCGCAAAGCACTGGCCAAGAGGAGATGCAAATGGGAGATATTTTTAGGACATGTTAAGGCGCAGGGCTGTGATTTGCGGACGGCTGCCTCCCCCCAACACTACTCTGTTCTGGGTGAGTGGTGGCTCCTGCTTTTTAAATCCCACTTTGGAGCGGTGACTCGGTGGCTCTTCCCCGAGGAATGCACACTCACTGTAAGACGGGCAGCACCCCGAAGCATAGGAGGAAACAGCAAGCAGGAGAGCCCCACCAGGCCCGGCCGAGGAGAGCCTCTCCCTCCCGCCAGCCGGGCAGGTCTGGCCAGTGACAACCTCTACAAGGATGGCAGCTGGTTGACAGACGGTGGCAAGGGAAGGGGTGAAGGGCTTCATTTGACTTCACAGGAGAGGAAGGAGTGAGGTGAGGCTAAGAGACTGCTAAACTTCACATCCATGAGTCTTTGTCAGGAGAAATACCTTGAGGGGTCCCCCAAAGAGAGCAAGGGTCACACCCCAACAAAGACAGAGGGCAGCACCAGCCCCACCTCCCCTTCAGAGATGACCACATCCTCAGGCTGGGCAGGAGCAGGACAGAGGACACTGGGGAGCCCGTGCTGGGGAGGGTGGCGTCTCACATCTCTAGGGAAAAGCTCGACTCTGAGTGACCAGTAAGCCCACTGGATAGCCTTGGGGGAGCTTAGAGAGGAACCTCCCCCCATCACACCAGAGAGCCGGCCTCCCGTGGACAGGAAACTTAATGAGAGACAAGAGCTTATACAAGCACTAGAAGAAGACAGGTGGATGCCCCCCTCTAACCTTGATTCAAAGAAAAGAAGAGACCCATGAATGCAAGCATAAAGGATGTTGTACAGCCAAGAAAACCATAGATAAAGTTAAGACAACTGAAAAAGTAGGAGGACTGTTTGTGACATGTATTGCAGATGAAGGATTGATATCCCCAATACGGGAGAACTCCTTACATTTCAGGATAAAGATCAAAAGGCAAATAGAAAAACAGATGAAGGACAAAAAGAGACAATTCACAAAAAAGATATTAAAATGAGCTTTAAACACACAAAGAATATTCCCTCGCTTCAGTGTTCAGAGAGTAAGACTGAGCCAACACTGGGATTCTCTTTCTCATCTAGCAGATGGGCGAAGCTCTGGGCTGCGATGGCTCTTTCTGGTAGTGGGGCCGTGGGAGGCAGCCCCTCCTACATCTCTGGGGCCCAAGTCATGAACTGCACTTGCTTGTGTGGCTTCCCAGGACTTCCAAACTCAGATTTGGTGTCACCCCAGGAACCCCTGGCATGGGCACAGCAGAGTGCTCTCTCTAACATGGTGTCATAGGTCCCAGCCAGTGCAATAAGGCAAGAAGTCCGTTACTATTTACAGACAATATGATTGTGGCTGCAAATGTAGAAAGTCCTAAATAATCTACAAAAAATACTAGAATTAGTAAGTGACGATAACAAGGCCAAAGAATAGATGGTCAATACTCAAAAGCAATCGCTTTTCTGTATGCTGGCAGGAAACAACTGGAAAACCAACTTTAAAAATCCCATTTATACAACAAAAAAAGATACCAGGGATAAATTTAACTAAAAGATGTGCAGGGCTGGGGTTTAGCTCAGTTGGTAGAGTGTTGGACTGCATTCTCTGAGGACCCAGGTTCAATCCCCAGCACTGAAAAAATGAGAGAAGGGCATGGCAATCCACTCCCGAAGCAATCCCAAATTAACCAGCCATTGAAAATCCAACCTGATGGCGCCTAATGACAATAACAAAATATGCGCAAGACTTCTATCTTGAAAACTGCAAACCACAGCCATGAAAATGTAAAGGTACCCTAAATAAATGGGGAGTGCATGGTATACCAAAGTTCACACCCCTCGTTCTTATGCTGAAATCCTAATCCCCAAGCTAATGGGATTAGGGGTGGTGACTTTGGTTTAGACATGGTACATGTCATGCTTTGACTATAAAGTGTCCCCCAAAGATCGTGGGCTTTAACATTCGGCCCCCAGCAGGTGGTGCTATCCTTGGAGGCCATGAAACTTTTGGAGGAGGGATTCTTGCTTTGTAGAAGTAGCTTCCTGGTGATGGGTCTTTGGAGATTTTTACTCTGGTCCCTGGTCCACCATGCTGTGAAATAGTTCAACAGGCCCTGCTGCCATATGGACTGATTCTCTAACTGAGCTCCCAATGAACCTCTTCTACCCATAAGTTTGTTTGGGTTGGTTCTTCTGCTATAGTAAGGACATCTTACTAATACACTGTATGACTTTATAGAAGAGACCACGGAGGGCTAGGGAGCCCCTTCCACCACACGAGGACACAGCAAGAAGTCTCCATTTATGAAACACGGAACAGGCTCTCACCAGACACAGAATCTGCAGCCACCTTTATCCTTGACTTTCATACCTCTTGAACTGTGAAAAATAAATTTCTGTTGTTATTAGCCACTCTGTTTGTGGCATTTTGTTATAACAGCCTGAACAGATTGAGACAAAGAGGTATACCATGATCATGGATTGGAACCTTCTGCATGGGCAAGATAGTCATTCTTCCTGAAATGACCATGGATCCGTGTCATTCTGATCAAAATCCTAGCAGGACTCATTGAGAAACCATCTGGCTGACTAAAAGCTTAATGCAAATGAAAAGGACTTAGAACAACCCTGACAAGACCGGAGGGTCTTGCTTCACTTATGTAAGGGTTTAGGACTCAAGGCAGTGCTGTTTCACTGTGAAGAGAAACAAACTGGTCAATGAGACAGAATAAGGAATCCAGAAATAGACCCACGATCATAACAAATCAGAAAGATGGTTTCCTCTGGCTGACAATTCTGACTTGAGATGGGCCTTTTGAGGCAACGGCTGCTCCAGTTTGTTATTGGGGTTCTGATTAGTCTGCATTTGTCAGAACCATTCAACTACGCTCTTGTTCTTGTTGTTGTTGTTAGGTGCCGTTGAGTCAGTATCCGAATCATAGTGACCCTCATAGGATTTTCAATGGCTGACTATTTCGGAATTGACTTGGGAGTGGATTGCCAGGCCCTTCTCCCATTTTTTCAGTGCTGGGAATTGAACTCAGGACCTCAGAGACTGCAACGCAGTGCTCTACCAACTGAGCTAAATCCCCCACACTTGGGTTCCTGCATTTACTATGTATAAATTGCATGTCAGTGCAATGGGTTGATAATTGATAGGAAGAGGGCCTGATGGGGCTGTGACAGGGGTCATTGGGCATTGCTAAGGAGCAGAACTAGAGGGAGGGGATGGCTTTTCTGGTGGACCTACTGCAGAGAGCTGCAGTGGTGCTGCATTAACAAGTTCTGTCACTCTCTAGGGATGTTCCTAATAAGTAAGCTCAAACTCTCCTGTCAGAATAGGCTGTAATGGACGTTGGTGGCTGGTGGGTGTGAGGCCTGCTGGGCTCGCTCGGTCATCTCTCAGCAGTGTGGTGGGGACTGGGGCTTTAGCTGGTGCAGCCAGTGTCCACTGCGCACGTCCTGGAGTCCACGTGAGCAGAGGGCAGCAGCTCCTTCCCCTCGTCTTCCCTCCACTCTCTCCTCCCTCTTCCTGTCCTTCCCTCTGCTCCTCCTGCTTCTCAGCCATAGAGGACGTGGGGGTGCTGGGACCCCAGGGGTAGAACCTCATGCAGGGCTTCCCCGGAGTCCTCAGTGCAGAGGAGTGGGCACCGCTGATGTCCTTATTCACAGCCACCTATTGGGATGCGTGGTAAGTGTAGATGCTGGAACAGGAAGAGTTGAATACAATCAAGTGGGGCTTGGGAAAGCCATCTGCACGCGGTGCGCACAGCCAGCTGCTGCTTGGGAAGCTGGGAAGGGACTCGGGGCACCCGTCGCACAGACTGAATGCAACAAAGATATTGCCAGACAGTCGAGGAAAAAAATGTGTTTCCCATTTTGGGAAATAGTCAAAGCTTTTATATTCCACTAAAAATAGAAGTGGAATTCTAGAAAGCAAAAATAGGTGGGCTTATGTATGTATGCGATTCCAACAGAGCCGCACAGACTAGAAATGCTCTCATCTCTCTGGAATGCGTCCGTGGAACCAGGGAGCCAGAGGAAGCCTGGCCGCGCTCCTGGGCCTGAGCGAGCTGCGGCCACCCGGCCTCTCCCAGTCAATCCTTGCTGCCCTTCCCCCACCACAGGGACACACAGGGCCACCTGGGCCTGACCACAGCAGGGACGCACCCACTGGCCCCTGTCTGGGGGGACGATGGCCGACACGAGGCCTCCCCTGAGTGGCTGTGCTGAAGCTCTGCTTCGTAACTCCACACGAGCTCCCACGGCGGCTGGTGCTGGGTGGGGGAGGTGCCGGTATTTTCCCCTGTAGACCCTAGATCGCATCAGAACACTGGGTGCCACAGCCCGCCATGGGTGGGCCGGGGGTCTCTGCAGGCAGAATCAGTGACTTGCATTTGGAAATGGTTAACTGAAGGTTTTGATATATTTAGCTTTTATTTCACATACTTTGTTTAAAAGCATCTTATTTTTGTTGACATATGATTTGACAAGGAACCTTTCTGGTGAGAAAATTGAAGCCCAAGGAAGGGACCCAAGTCCAGTGAGTGACCGGTCCTCACCCCACCAGACCTGCCTCAGGCACCATATAGAACCCAAGGCTCAGGTGCCTCTTGTCTTCCACGAACGGACGCAGCATCATCAGGGGCTCCTCAGGGCAGCACCGTGGCCAAGCCACAGCAGCACAAGCTGGAGCCCCAGGGCCCTCCCATTCCTGCTCCTCCACTCCTTGCCCACAAAGGAGACTCTGGGTGGGCAGCTGGGCAGAGATGGGGCCTGGAAGAATCCTGGGCTATCTCTAGGGCTTGTCAAGTTGGGCTTATTCCTGAAATGGAAGGTTGGTTTAACATTTGAACTTCAATCAACTTGATTCACCCTATTAATATAATAGAGCAGAAAATACCATCGCTTTGATATGGCAGAAGAAAAATTATAAAATTCAACATGCAGTCATGAAAAGAAACTCTTAACAAAATAGGAATAGACAGGAACTTCCTTAATCGCATAGGGAGCACCCAAATAAAAAACATCCCATAATAAACGTCACACTTCCTGGTGGAATATGGCAATTTTCCCCTCTGAGATGAAGACTAAGACGAGGGCACCATTATGAATACTGCTGTTCAGCACTTGCCAGTGCAGCCCTCCAAGAGAAAAGCAATAAAGGAAAAAGTCATTATTCGTAGACAAAAGATCTACTGTTGTTGTTGCTGCTGTTATATCTATAGATAACTATTAAAATTATTAAGTGAATCTTGGAAGATTGTTGGACATAAAGGCCATGTATAAAATCAATTATATTCTATTCAAACCAAAAGCCAGCGATTGCAAGATGAAAATAGTGAACATTCTAAATTACCATCCAAAGCACCAAATATCTAAGGATAAATCTAATGAAAATATTTGGGAATTATCTATGCAGAAAACTATGAGATCAAAGAATATTGCAAGAAATGTAGGGATAAACATGAATTGGAACACTCACTATTGTGACGATATTCATTCTCACAAATTAATGCATTGTTGTTGTTGTTAGGTGCCATCAAATCATGTCTGACTCATAGTGACTCGTATAAGGTTTTTTTATTTTTATTTTTGTGGTACCAGGGGTTGAACCTAGGGCTTCACGCCTGCATGCTTTGTAAGGGCTGGACCACTGAGCTGTGCCCCCAGCCCAGTTTTTTACTTTTTGAGACAGGATCTCGCTAAATTACACAGACTGCCTCTGGTCTCGAACTTGCGAGCCTCCTGCCTCCGCCTCCCGAGCCACTGGGATTACAGGTGTGCGCCACTGTGCCCGGCGCTTCATGTAAGGTTTTTAATGGCTGGTTGTTTTAGGATTGTTTTGAGAGTGGGCTGCCACATCCTTCTCCCAATTTTTGTGGTGCTGGGGATCAAACCCAGGGCCTCAGAAAGCACAGAGCAGCACTCTTCCAACTGAGCCAAACCCCAGCCCCAACTGACGCATAGCTTCAATATAATTCCAACAAAAACTGTAGCAGGAATTTGGGGGATACGGATAAGTCAATGCAAAAGTTCTGTGGAAATGCAAACTACCAAGTATAGCCAAAAAAATGTTGAATAAGAACAAAACTGGAAGAGGACTCCGTGGAGTCAAAATAAAGCTTCCCCTTCAGCTCAGTGATTAAGATAGCAAGCACTGATGCAGGGACAGATCATAGCACTCAACAAATAGCCCAAGAAAAAATAGCACGCACCCCCCTACATATGTGGGCCTTTAATTCATGAGCAAGGTGCCACTGAAGAGCAGAAGGAAGAAGAGTGAGTGTTTAAATAAATGATGCTGCGCCACTGGATACCAAATAGGAGCAACAAACTGAATCTGAAACTCTACCTCACACCATATAGGAGAAACAATTCCAAGTGAATTGTTGCTGTAAATTTGAAAACTGCAACAAGACATCTTCTACAAAGTAACAGAAACAATCTCCATGACCATGACGTAGCTCAGGTTTTCTAGTTAGGACACATACACAAAAACAACTAACATAAGGACAAAGACTGATATATTGGATCACACTGACAGTAATAACTCCTGTTTATCGCAAGGCCATTGTTGTTGCTGTTGTTAGGTGCTGTCAAGTTGGGTCTGACTCATAGCAACCCTGTTTACAACAGAATGAAATACTACCCAACACTGTGCCATGAACACGATCTTTTTTATGTTTAAGCCCATTGTTGCAGACACTATGTCAAGCCATCTAATGGAGGGTCTTCCTTTTTTTGTTGACCTGCCACTCTCCCAAACATCACGACTTTCTCCAGGGATTGGTCCTTACTGAAAATATGTCCAAAATATGTAAGACGCAGTCCAGCCATCCTTGCTTTGAAGGAACACTCTGGTTGCACATTTAGAATGGATTTGTTGGTTCTTTTGCCAGTCCCTGGCATATTCAATATTTGTCTCCAGGACCATAATTCAAAAGCATCAATTCTTCTCCTGTCTCTCTTATTCAATGTCCAGCTTTCACAAGCATATGATACAGCTGAAAATACCATGGCACAAGTCAGGCGCACCCTCATCTTCAATGTGACATCTTTACTTTTTAATATTTTAAAGAGGTCTTTTGCAATAGCTTTTCCCAGTGCAATGTGTCTTTTGATTTCTTGACTGCTGCTTCCATGGGTGTTGATTATTGAACCAAGTAAAGCAAAATCTTAGGCAACCTCAATCTTTTCTCCATTTATCGTGACATTGCTTACTGACCCAGTTGTAAAGATTTTTGTTTTCTTGACGTTAAGGCACAATCCATACTGAAGGCTGTGTTCTTTGATCTTCATCAGTAAACGTTTCAAATCCTCTTTCAGCAAGAAAATTTGTGTTATCTGCATAACTCAGATTGCTAATGAGTCTTCCTCTAATCCTAATGCTGTTATCTTCTTCATAAAGTCCAGCTTCTCGCATTATTTACTCAGCATAGAGGTTGAAGAGGTAGGTAAAAGGACACAGCCCTGACGCACACCTTTCTTGACTTTAAGCCAGGCAGTGTTTCCTTGTTCTGTTTGAACGACTGCCTCCTGGTCCATGTACAGATTCCTCGTGAGCACAATTAAGTGCTCCGGGATTCCCATTCTTCACAGTGTTATGCATAATTTACTATGATCCACATAGTCAAATGCATAGTCAATAAATAAGGCCTGACAAGAGTTCATGCCCACATAAACAAAGAACTTCTATAAATATATAACAACAACAACACCCACCTCATGCTTCTTCACCACAGTCCGTGCCAGGGGGAATATGCCCACGTGCACATGCTGGTCATTAACCACTGAAAGCAGCAAACACCTTCCAGAGAGGTTTACACAAAAGAATGCTGGTGAGGATGGACAGCAACCAGACCTCTCCCTTTTTGCTGGTAGGAAGGCAATGTGGTTCAGCACTTTGGGACACTGGCACTGCCTGTGAGAGGGAGCATACGTGTGTCCCAGGATGTGGTAACTGCTGGGTAGAAGCACGCACACCCGTGTCCCAGGAGGCGTGCCGTGAGCATTCACAGACGCACTGTCCACAGTGAATAATACAGGAAGCAGCTGAATCTCCATCAGTAGTAGAAGGAATAGACATATTGTGGAGTCTTAACCCTGCGGCTATATGGCGATGAAAAGGCGTCAGTTATGACACATGGGTGGTGGGGCTCACAAGCACCTTATAAATGAAAACAGCAAGACGCAGAAGAGTACATGGGATATGATTGCTTTCTTGTTCAGGCAAAAACAGGCATTACTAGTCCGTGGAGATAGAAGTCAGGGTGATTTTACCTCGGGGTCCCTAAAGCCCTTTTCAGTTCTAACTACCTTTTAGCTTCTTAAGAAAGACTGCTACATAATAATTAAGAGATAACTCAGTAAAACAGAAAAGAAAAAAACTGAACCAGAAAACCACAAGAGCTCCTTGTCCTGGTTCTGGTCCATTATTTTAGAATCATATTACCAGAAACCATACTGTGTTTGCATCTAAATAAACAACAACAAAAACAAAACAGAACCACCATTCAAAATGAGTTGGTTACACTGCTGATTCTACCACGTATTTATTTCACCCACCTTACCCCACGAAGAATCTGCGGCCTTTGGCGATGTGGGTCCTCCCCGTGTTATGCCAGGCTGTCCCGCAAGTGCCACGACACTCTCTCGTCCCAAGCTACCCTAAGAACCCCCCTCCTCCCCTTCCTCATTGCTTCCTCTGGGCCCTGGCTGCAGCTCTGGGCTCTGCCGCCACCCACTGCGTTTCCTGCTTGGAAATCGCCGATTCCTCCACCGCACCTGCCTGTTCTCCCAGGCCCACCACAGTCTGCAGGTTTGGGTCCCTCTGGAGCTTACGTGGAAACCTGATCCCCAGTGGAGTGGCACTGAGGGGCAGGGCCTTGCAAGGGTGCTCAGTTCCCCGAGAGGTCGGTGCCCTCATCGAAGAGGCCCGAGGAAGCTTGTGGCCCCTTTTCTTTTTTTCGCCCTTCTGCCCTGGGAGGACACAGCAAGAGGGAGCAGGCCACGGGGAACAGGCCCACCCAGACGTCAGATCTGCCAGGAACCTTGGACCTGTGCACTCCAGAAGCACACAGCACGTTTCTGCTATCTATAAACCGCTGCGTGGGCATGTTCTCAGGAGCACAATGGTAGATTCCCCGAGCTGGTCACGGCTGCCAGAAGATTTCAAGTGCTTTTCCGAAGCGGCTTATCACTGCCCCCGTTACTGCAGGGTTCTGTACAAGTACCATCACTTTATCAGTCTGGACGTCTGGTCAGAGTTCTCCCAGCCTGATTCCTGTCTCACCCATTTTTCTCTCTTTTAGAATTCCGTTTTCAAACATGTGCTGCTTGATTTGCCAAGAGGGTACATGTGAGGTGTGTATAAGTTATGAAACCCAGCAGTGACCTCTCCTGTCCTCGCCGCATAGCCCCGGGGAGTGCCCCGAGCCTCCTCCCTCTCCCTGTGTGAGGCTACCTCCACTTTCCACGGTGCCATTGCCTTGCTAGCATCCACGTCCAGTCGTGTCTGTCTGTCTGTGTGTATCCTACATATAGGGTGTACCCGAGCGCGTGCCTACGCCCTGTGAGGCCAGTGTCCCTTGCTTTTAGGCTCTGCAGGATGGTGTTTTCAGCCAGCGTTTGATTTCTGAGGTTTGTAGTGTTGGGTGTGGCTATAGTTGTTGAAGGGCTGTGTCTACCTTCCCTGGTGTGTCTGCAGTGTGAGGTGTGACAAAGATGGATTTCACCTTTCCTCAGGAAATGGATACTTGGATATTGTGATCAGGCCACTATGCACTCCTGACCAAGTGTACTGAGGGGCTGCCCCTGGATAATGGAGTATATGACTATCAGTTTCATGGGATGCCGAAGTCAATTTCCTAGAGGTTGCAAATGTTACTCCCACTAGCAATGCTTGAGAGTTCCGGTGGGCTGGTGTGGGGGGGTGGTAGCTCTGTGGTAGAGCACTAGCCTAGCATGCTTGAGTCCCTGAGTTTGATCCCCAGCACTGCAGGAAGAAAAAAATAATTATAATTCCAGTAGCTCACATCCTCTCCAACACTCGATTTTGTCAGCCTTTACAATTCCTGGCAACCTGGTGGGTGTAAGATGGCATCTTACTGTCATCCAATTTCTGGTGCTGATGAGGCCATGCGTCTTCCAAAGCTCTTATTAGCCACACATATTTCCTCTTCTGTGAAAGTGACTGTTTGTCTTTTGTCTATTTCTTTATTAAGCTGTTTGCCTTTTTAAAATTAGATTTGTAGCTCTTTACATATCCTGGATATAAATCCTCTGACAGTTACATGTATTTGTACTTTACTGCATCTTTTGATAAATTCATAACTTTAATATGATCGGATTTATCAATCTTATCTTTTACGGTTAACACTTTTTGTATCTTAAAAATTCTTCCTTTTTCAAGGTCACAAAGCTATGTACATATATTTCAAATTTGTTGTTGTTATTAGGTGCTGTCAAGTTGTGTCTGACTCATAGTGACCCTTATAGGGTTTTCAATGGGTGATTTTTTTCAGAATTGCCTTGGGAGTGGATTGCCACATCTTTCTCCCATTTTTGCAGTGCTGGGAGTCAAACTCAGGACCTCAGAGACTGCAGAGCAGTGTTCTACCAACTGAACTAAATCCCAGCCCATTTCAAATTTAGTTTTCTTTAATTGTCTGGAACTTATTTCTGTGTAGGGCATAAAGCATGTCCCCAGTTCCATCTTTCCCCCGATGGAAAATGTCCTAACCTCACTTACTGAAGTTGTCCCTTCCCCTCTCGTCTGCAGTCCTTCTTGTCACACAGCAAAATATGCACTTGTCTGTCTTGGTTGGGCAGTGTGTCCACCCTTGCACCAGTGACGGAGGATCTTATTCACTATAACTTGCCAGTACACCTTGGTATTTGTGGTGTAAACCCTTCATCTTATTCTTCTTCTTAGGAGTATGTGGGCTATTGTAATCTTTTGCCTCTCGTTCTGAGTTTATGTTTTTTCAGGTGTTTTTGTAGAAATCCTTAGGGTAAAGAAGTTCTCTTCTATTCTTAGTTTCCTAAAAGTGCTTTTCTAAATACAAACGTTGCTGGACTTTTTCAAAAGCTTTTGCTGCAGCTGCTAAGATGATCATAGAGATGCCCTCCCATCTTTTCTTCTTTCTTTTTTTTCTTTTTGCAGTACTGGAGATTGAACCCAGGGCCTCGCGCCTGCATGCTCTGCAAGTGCTGGACCACTGAGCTGCGCCCCCAGCCCATTTTTTTTTTACTTTTTGAGACAGGGTCTCGCTAAGTTACACAGACTGCCTCTGATCTTGAACTTGAGATCTTCCCGCCTCCGGCTCCCAAGCTGCTGGGATTATAGGCCTGTGCCACCGGAACCGGCTTTCCCATCTTTTGATGCAGTGATTTAACTAATAGATTTTAGAATGTTAACTCAAAGTCCTGTTCTTGGGGACGCCCAAATTGAGCACAACATTCTTGTTGTCACTTTACATATCATGGACCTTGGTTTGCTGAGTGTCTGTTCAAGTTCTGTAATAATTTATTTAGGCTTCTGTGAGTGAGGTTGGCGTGTCCTTTTGCCCTCATACCATTCTTAGGTTTTGAGTACGTGGGAGGCGGGGGTATAACTCTGTGGCAGAGCACTTGCCTGGCATGTGAGGCCCCAGGGCTTGATGCTCAGCACAAGAGGAGAATAAAATAAAACCTTACAAATTGCAGTAGGTGAGATGGGAAGTGTTTCCTCTCTGGCCAGTCGTGTTGCTGACAGGCTGCTGCTTCTCCGAGGTCACTGTGACCTCCACGTCGTTGCTGTGTCTAACAGACCTTCCCTTGCGTTGCCTGCACTTACAGACTCTCTTTTTCCCCAGAGTGCTCTTCTCTCAGTCCCTCTGCCTCTCTGCTTTTCCCGGTTCTGAGGCACGCTGCTCTCGCAGAGCCCAAGCCCAAGGTCGAGGGCTTCAGATCTTGGTCCCTTTCCTCTGTCCACCTCTCTATAGGCCTGGTGACCTCTTCCACTTGCTCCGGCCTCAGATGCATGTTCCCACTGTCATTCTCTTCTCTGGACACCAGGCTTTTTTGGGCAGCTGCCTTCTTGACAGCCTGGGATTTAGCTCAGTTGGTAGAGCGATGCTCTGCAGTTATTGAGGTCCCGAGTTCGATTCTCAGCACTGCAAAAATGGGAGAAGGACGTGGCAACCCACTCCCAAGGCAATCCTGAAACAGTCAGCCATTGAAAACCCTATGAGGGTCGCTATGAGTCGGACTCGACTCGACAGCACCTAACAATAACAATAACCTTCTTGACACAGTTGCCTGGGCACCCAGCAGGCTCCCACACTAGACACAGCCTAAGGCTCAGCCTCTTCCCACCTTCCCATCTCAACTCCCAGCACCGCCTCCTCCCTCACAAGCAGGCAGAGCCCTGCGTGAGGGCTTTGATCCTTCCCAGCCCTGCAGCCCACCCACCCCTCAGTTCCATTGCGTCTGTTTCCACATCCACCCGCTCTAAGCTCTCTGGGTCTCCCCTGGGAATCTGTGCTCACATTACCGCTGGTGCCTAACCAGCCTCCAACCCTTTACTGATGGTGATGGCCGTGGCTTGCCTGTCTGCTGTAGACAACGCACACACTTTGATGGTTGCTCCAGAGGTAGGTCCTACCTGGCTTAGCAAGTCAGGCACTGCCTTGCTTTTTATATGAAAGACCAGATGATAAATAATTTAGGCTTGTGGGCTAAACATGAGCCCATTGCATATTATACCCCCCATGCTTTATAATTGTAAAATTCCCCCTTAGCTGTGGCCTGCACAAAAGTGGGCTGTAGGAGCCGGGCACAGTGGCGCACGCCTATAATCCCAGTGGCTTGGGAGGCGGAGGCAGGAGGATCCCTAGTTCGAGACCAGAGGCAGTCTGCATAACTTAGCGAGACCCTGTCTCAAAAAGTAAAAAAATGGACTGGGGGTGCAGCTCAGTGGTCCAGCACTTGCAAAACATGCAGGCATGAGGCCCTGGGTTCAACCCCCAGTACCACAAACAAACAAACAAACAAACAAACAAACAAACAAAAAATGGGCCACAGGCCGGTGTGCCCACTTGTGGCTTAACCACCCGACACAGTCCATCTCCTCCTGGTGGCTAAGGGAGGGTGAAGATCCAAGAAAGCCAGTCAGGCTGACCCAGGACAGGGGTACTGGCGCAGCTCCTCTCTCCTCCGAATTCCCAGGGTGGAAACTCTTCCCTCTGCTCCGGGCACCCTCACAACCAGCTTTGTTCATCCTCAAGGCTCGCCCTGCCTGCCACCGTCCTCCTGTAGCGGGTTCTGAGGGCCTTGTCATCAGCGCTGGGCTGGCCTGCAAGGTGGGTACCACCTTCTGCTTTAACAGATGACAAGTTCATTGAGGCTCAGCAACCTGTCCAGTCCCACAGCCAGATCTATCTGGCCCAATGCCCGAGCTTGTCACACTGGACTGTCTCCCAGCTCCACCACTGGCTGGCACCCCGGCACCATCTCCCCCCAGAATATGAGCAGCTAGAAAGCAGACGTCTTAGCCACGTGGCCTGTCATGTACGACACTGTTGGAGGTCCTTAGAGGCCATGAGAATGTTCCCAATACCTGTGACTGCAAGGTGGCCCTGTGTCCCCTCGGTGTGCATGACAGGCGGGAATGACGACCCCAGCCACTTCCGCCCAGGCACAGGGAGACTCAGGACTGACCTACGATGCCAGCTCTGAGTTCCCAGTGCACTTAGGGAGTTGGAATTCCCCCTGCTGTCCTGAGACGGGTGAGGGAGCTGTGTGCAGGTCACAGAGCACAACCAAGTCAGCTCCTGGTCCATCTCATGATTCACTGTGGGGCTTGGGGGGTGTCCAGCAGAGGTGGCGCACCGTGGGCGTGGCAGACTGCATACAGGGTGTCTGCTGCCATGACAAGCTGCTGACTAAATGGTTTAACACCATCTGGCTTTTGCCAAGTCAGCCTCAGGCTTTTAAAAATATAGGACAAAAACTGTCTCAAATGTACATAGCCACAGTATACTGGTTACCTCTTAGCAGCAGTTTCATCCTTCTCACTTAATCTTTCGGGGGCTGTGGAGTTAACTCAGGGCCTGCTAGGCAAGTGCTCTACCCCTGAGCTACATCCCCAGCCCACCTAACTTTTTAAGAAACAAATCAATAACCTACATTACAGGAACTGAGCGTTCTTTTCAGATAGCTTGGGCAGAATTAAATAAAACAAGGCAATAAACTTTTTTTTTCCCCAGATACGTTTGGTTGTAACAGAGACTACAATGAAATGGGCTGCAAAAGAACAAAGAAACGGTTGTCCTTGGTGCTGAATGGCTGAAACACACACTCCAGCCTGGGCACCTCTATGCTGGTCAGATCACACGTGGCCATGGCCTGGCAGTCTCAGCATGACAGGTGGGAACATTCTCTGCCACTCAGACTACGTGGGTGACGGTGTGCAGGACACCATGTGGTTGGGGAGGACCCATCTAAGCTCTAGAAAGGTAAGGGCAGAATGGCCACTGAGAGGGTCACCCCATGGGTAGGTGGCAAGTCCCTCCTTCAGCTCCTGTGCCAGCCTGTCACCGTAGGAGGAGCACGCCAGTGGCTCTTACACCTGCAGACTCTGAGTACGTCCGTAAAATGAGCCCAGCACATGAAAAAGGGTCAAGCTGCTGGATAGCTGCAGGCTGGACCCTTCCTCCCAGCAGCTTCCAGAAGGGACCTAGAGACCCCCCTGAGAGGCACATTCATTTACCTGGAGTCTGCCAGAGGTCTGCCTGCTGTGAGCCTCAGAAGCCACTGGCAGGCCTGTTGTCGTTAGGTGCCATCAAGTTGTGTCTGACTCATAGCGACCCTCATAGGGTTTTCAATGGCTGTTTCAGGATTGCCTTGGGAGTGGATTGCCACGTCCTTCTCCCATTTTTGTGGAGCTGGGAATCAAAGCCGGGGCCTCAGAGACTGCAGAGTGACATTCTACCAACTGAACTGAATCCCAGCTCACTGGCAGCCCGTACCCTGCAGCACCGTGGGGCCTGAAGAGTGCGCAGATCCTGCCTGTGGGGTGCAGGTGCACTGTCACACATGAACTCAGCCAATGGGCACAAGACCCCCCGCAGTTCTGTGTCACACGTGTGCATAAGATCTACTGCCGCGCCACCGTGGCAGGTGTAGACAGTTGGGTCCCACATGTGGTGTTGGCGCATCGCACGTCTTCCCGGCCCCCAGTGTGGAGTTTAATTTCCCAGTCTGCCTGGGTGGGACGTGAGCATGGAACAAGCACGAGGAGGTGGTGCTCAGGCCTGCAAGCTGCTCTTCGCCATGAAGCCCTGCAGGATGCCAGCACTTCTGAGACCCAGGGTCCACATCAGGCACCCAGAGGCAGAGCTTGACTGTGAACAGGGACGCACGCTCGGTTGCCCTCCCCATTCTGCTCGGCCTCCTCAGGAGGCTGCAGGAGTTCTCCTCAAAGCAGCAGAGCCTGCAGGACCCACGTGGGCACATGCAGGCTCCACGCTCCACGCTACCCGGCAGTGCCTCCAGCCTGGGGTCTGCTCTCCCTGATGCTGGATGCAGAGGATGCTCAGCATGCACCCCAAGGGAGAGGTGCGTGATGAGGCTGCCCCCCGACATGGGGGGACAGGAAAGGACAAGCGCAGGCTCCTGGCCATCGCCTCTGGGCAGCCACAGAGGCTGGCAGCAGCGGTGTGAGGGGCGTGGCCTCGGCCACGGTCTGTCAGTGCTACCAAGGGACAAAGGGGACAGGATTGGTACAGCCAGACCCTCGTCTTCCTCAGGACAAATCACACCCAACGAGAGGCCTGAAGAACCTGCCAGAGCGTGTCCTCTGATGAATCGTGCTTCCCTTGTCCACGCCTCTGTCCCTCCCCTGTCCACTCACACCCTAGCTGATGACCCGAGAAGAAACAGTGGTGCGAACTGAAGCTGGGAATGGCCTGTGCACCTGCTCCCGTGTGGGTAGAGCCCAACCACTATGCGGCAGCCCTGGCCAGCCTGCCCGTGGCGGACACCACACTGTCCAGGTCCTCCTGCGGCCTACGGAAGCCAGGTCAGCTGACACCCATGGCCAGAGATGAGTCGCATCAGCTGCACGCAGCCCAGGCTGCTGGTCACAGGATCACCAGCAACGACCGTTTAAGTTGTTAGATTTTGGGGTGGCTAGTCACAAAGCCGGGCCCTCTGCACGTTTAGGAAGGAGGAAGTCCCAGCGGGAATCCCAGGAGGCTTTCTACTCAGTGGGCCACAGGCGCCCCTTTAGATGCTGCCTGGCGTCCAGGCTGCAGGCAGGCTGAAGGCCCCCACCGACGGGTTTTCCTGTCCTGTGTGATGGAAGCGGATGTCGGCTGTGGCAGCCCTGCCTCTGGGGTCAGTTTATGCAGAGCCCCGGCCTCCCCAGGGCCCAGTCTGTCACAGCACTCTGAGGTGAGGTATTGGACAGTACTTAACGGGGTGCTGACCACGTACTAGGTGCTAGACTTCGCACTTTCCCTGTATCGGACTTTTATTCTGTGTTATAAATGAGGAAAGAGGCAGAGAGTGGGTAGGTGGGATATCTGATGTCCATGGCTAGGATGTGGTGTAGTCTGCATTCCCGGAGGGTAGGTGGGGAACCCCGACTGCCCCTTCCAGTCCTCTGGGCTACACCGGTGACCACTGATGCCAGTCAAGCTGCTTCACCGCGGAGGTCCCTGCCTCTCTGCTCTCGGGCATCCGTATCTGCCATGGGGTTTCTGGGTTATGCTGCAGAGTCTTTTCAGTTCTCCATCTCTGCCACCTTCCTCATTTGTAAAACGGGGAATAAAAGCCTAACACGGCGAAAGAGCTCCGCGCTGCAGCTGGACGTGGTCAGCATCTCCCCAGGGCTGGCTGATAGCCTGACTCCAAAGTCCTGTAACAGAACAGGTGCCCAGAGAGAGTGTGCTCTGGAGCGTAAACTGTGACCAGAGCTGGTTATTAGTCTTTGGGAATGTCACAGTTCTATTTATGTTTATCATCACCTGCACGCACAATTCTAGGTATGCCTATAGAAAACCACCAGATATAGATGATGATGTTAGGTGCAGTTGAGTCGTGTCCAATTCATAGCGAACCTCATAGGGTTGTCAATGGCTGATTGTTTCGGGATTGCCTCGGGAGTGGATTGCCACGTCCTTCTCCCACTTTTGCAGTGATGGGAATCGAACTTGGGACCTCAGAGACTGCAGAGCAGCGCTCTGCTAACTGAGCTACATCCCAGCCCATATATAGACAAGTGGATAATTTTATTGCATGAACCATAAAAAAATACTTAAAATGCCTTCACAATCAAACTAAAAACCAAACCAAAACGAAACACCAACCACTACCTTAACTTTGGTAATTCGATCTTGCTCCTCATTTCAACCAATATTCCACACAGAACCCCCTCTGGCGTGGCTGGATCACCCCCTCCATTCTCCTTCAAGCTTAGAGTGTGGATCAAGAATTAGAGCAAAACTCCTAGAGCAGGGCTGGGAGCCGCAGGCACTAAGCATCAGGCCTGACAGGACTGGATGCAGACCCCCTGAACCCCACCTGCCTTTGGGGACACCCAGCACGTGCAGGTGCATCCACAAGGCAAGACCAGAAATAGCTGCCGCCCAGGACACCCTGAGGGCGCCCCACTACCGCCCGGCCCCCAGCTGGCATGGGGGAGGACAGTCGCTGCCTGCACGCGGCCACTTGTCCTCAAGGTCTCAGGGAAGAGGACGTGGTGGCTCAGGGGCTGATGGTGGCCGGGTGCGCAGGGCGCACGGCACTCGGCGCGGCCTGCTCTGCCCGCTCTGGAGAAGGCGGGCCGGACACACCGTGCTCCGGCGCCCACGGAGCGGGGCCGCGGGGGCCGGGATCGCAGGCCCAGTCCGCCCCCGCCCGGCCTCCTGCGCCCCCGAGTGGCCCGAAACGCGCGCCCCGCGGTGCCGGCCCTGCGTCCGAGAGCGCTGAGCTGCAAGGGGGCGCGGGAGCGCGCACGCCGGCGCCGGCACCGCCCCTGCTGCGCGCGCGCGCCCGGGTGGGGGCGGGGCAGAGCGGGGGGCGGAGCCGCCGGCCGGGGTGAGCCGCCGAGGCGGAGGCTGAGGCGGAGGCTGAGGCTGCGGGGGGCGCCGGGCCGGGGCCGCGGGGCCAGCCGAGCCCGTCGCAGCGCCCGGTGCCCGCCGCGACTGCCCGGGGCCGGCGCGCGCGAGGTAGGTGGCGGGGGCGCGGGTGGCGGCGTTTATGTAAGAGCCGGGCAGGTGGCTGAGGCCGCGGGCTCCTCCCTCCGGGCGCCGACCCCGGCCACGGCCCGCGACCGCCGGGCTGCGGGGCTGCGGGGCTGCGGGGCCGCGGGGCTGCGGGGCTGCGGGCCGGGGCTGGGGTCGGGGAGGGAGGGCGGGCTGTGCGCGGCGGCGTCCCCTCGGCCGGCCGCGTCCTCGGATGCGCCGCGCCGCGCCGCGAGAGGAGGCTGCGCCCAGCACAGGCGTCCGCCCGGGAGGCGCCGCGGCCGCGTGGGATGCGCTGCGCGGCGGAGAGCGGAGGGCGCCCCCCGGGGAGGCTGCGCGGCGGGGCGGGGGCGCTGCGCCCCGGGAGGGGATCCTAACCCCGGGGAGAAGCTGCGCCCCGGGGAGGGGATCGGCGAGGGGACAGGCGAGGGGACCCTGCACCCCAGGAGAGGCTGCGCCCCGGGGAGGGGACCCTGACCCCCGGGAGAAACTGCGCCTGGGGCGGGGAACCCTACGTCCCAGGAGAAGCTGCGCCCCAGGGAAGGGATCCAGGGCCCCAGGGAGGGGACCCTGACCCGGCGAGGGGACCTGCGCCCAGGAGAGGCTGCGCCCCGGGGAAGGGACCTTGCATCCCTGGGAGAGGCTGCACCCCGGGGAGGGGACCCTGACCCCCTGGAGAAACTGCGCTGGGGGGGGGAGGACCTGTGTCCCAGGAGAAGCTGCGCCCCAGGGAGGGGACCCAGTGCCCGGGGGATGGGGACCCTGACCCGGCGAGGGGATCCTTCACCCCAGGAGAGGCTGCGCCCCCGGGGAGGGGACCCTGCGCTCTTGCAGAGGCTGTCCTCCGGAGAGGGGACACTGTGACCCGGGGAGGGGAGGCTGCGCCCTGGATGGTCCGTGCCCCTCCCGAAGGCGCAGTGTCCGCACGGGACGCGCGCGGCGGGCAGCCCGGGGCGGAGAAGTTCCCTGGGGCGCTGGGTCTGCTGCGGTCCGGAGCCGTCTGGGGCCGTTGGGGGCCTGAGGTGAATTTTGACGCGCTCAGCTAGGCGGCAGGAAAATGACTGCGTGGAGGCTCTGTGCTAGGGAAGGTGTCAGATGGGGCCGTGGACGCTGACCGTGTTGATGCCCAGCTTCCTGCCCGGAAACCTGGAATGTGTTCCCGTCGGGATTCACATGTAGGAGACCCGCGCCGCGGTGTTGGTTGGCGATTAATGGTTTTAGGCAGCAGATTTTAGTTGGTGCTTCTGATAAGGGCATCTTTTCCTTCTTGCGCACACCATTATTGCGTTCCATTCTGGGAGTGTAACGAAAGGCGGCCTGATACCAAACTTGCTGCTTTACTCTTAGTGCCATAATTAAGACGATCGGGCAGTAGTTGTTACCGAGAATAGAAATGTGTATTCAATCCTTTTTGTTCCCTTTTAAATCTACTCCTTGTTTTATTCCTTTGTAAGGAAACTGCATTTTCCAAAAACAGTTTTGTCTGTTGTCTCTTGATTACCATCCTTTCTTGGGGCTGTGCCTGCCTGATCCTTTGCCTTGCGGAAGCTTCCCAGGAGGGAAGGGAGAAGGAAGAGCAGGCAGACGGTGGGCAGCTCCAGCTCCGCCTGGGATCGGAGCACTAACGGCCCCTCCATGCAGGGTTCCCCTAGAGGGCAGATCCTCCGGCCGGACACCCACAGCAGGGGCTTGATAAATATTGGATGAGACACGCAGAGCTGGGTGCTGTGATCCTGCCAGTGGACAGAGAAACCCACAGGCTTTGAAAGGAATGCATTGTCTGAGCAGTGCCCGTTAGATGTCAGGGGTTCTGAGACGGGGCGCATTCAGCTGCATCTACATCGGCTTTGAAGCTGTGCTTGGGAAAAGAAGGCCTTTCTGCAGGGGCAGTGGCGAAAAGAGAGCGGGTCTGGTTCTGAGGAATGGATGACACACGTGTCTCCTTCGATGTGCTCATGCCGTCATTGCTGGGAGGCCAAGGCAGAAGGATTAGCTACCAAGAAATAGCATCATCCGCAAAGCACAGCTTGGCTCCTGGGCGAATTCGCTTTGTGAGTTCACGTGTCATAAAGCGTTTGGATTGCTTTTAGGTTTTCGCAATAAGAAAATCCTTTAAACTTGTCTTTGTCCAGTGGATGAGCAGAGCAAACTTAATTCATTTGCCAGGTGCTTGTCTCCGGCTTGTCATTTGCTGGGCGCTCCCCTGGAGATCCAGTGAGAATGTGACGGGCGAGTTGAAAAGTGCCCCCGACCACTTGCTTTATTTGTCAACTTTATAGCATTAAAGTTTTACAATAAAATGATAGTAGTTGTGTAGATAGTATGAAATGTTGTTTGTAGATCTAAACGGCCAAGCATGTCCATACTACATTCAGAAGGCACCCAGGGCACTCAGCCTTGTTCTGTCCCTGCTACCCAGTTCCCTCCAGCTGCCAGCACCGGCTGCCTGCGTGTTGTCCTAGCGATGGTCAAAACAACAGACACAGTTGTGGATGTGTTTTCATGTAGTTTTAAATGTCCCTTAACACTGCTACGGTGATTATTCTTGTACATGGGCACAAGCAAAACCTACTTACACTTTTTTATTAATTGCCCCAATTCCTTATCTGTGAGTGTTATTTAAGAACTGGGTTTTATCCCCTTGAATGCTTTGATATGCCCCATAAGTACATAGGACCAAAGACTATTGCTTACATAGGAAGGAGGGAACTAGAAAGTACCTTTTGGAGATTAGTCAGTGAAGTTATCCACTGACCTGCATATAAAAACTTAAGGAAAATTGTCACATTTAGAATGAAACCAGAAAGCTTAGAGAGGTCCAGCTTGATTGGAAAGCTTGATGGTTTTCTGTGTCACCTTTCTGAAATGTGTGAATTCCCATGTCCGTAGTTTGGTTTGGTGGAAATGGTGATGCTTAAGACCCTTTATTTAATATGTTCAGACTATGTGAGGCAGGAAAGGCAAATAGGATTTCTCTTAAAAATTATGATTCATCCCTTGTGCTCCGAGTGACCTGTCTTCCCCAAGTGACAGGCGTTCGGAGCATGGACAGGAAGGGCGCTGTAGCCAGCAGAGGTCTTCCAGTTGCCTTCCCTCTGCAGAGTTATGTTCCACAGCTTGGCAGCTGCTGGGCCAGGACCAGTAACATTGAATTGTTATCACATTCGTTTTGGCTGCTTGACTAGTACTGCTTTTCCCCACCTTTGTGCTATAGAACAGGGGTTCGCCCACCCCAGGCTGCACAGCAGAGGGGGCTGCAGTGGATCGGGTGAACTTCCTCTGTGTTTAGAGCTGCTCCCCCTTGGTCACATTGCTGCCTGAGCGCTGCCTTCAGAAAATGGTCTTCCATGACATCGGTTCCTGGGGCCAAAAAGGTTGGTGACCCTTGCTCCAGGAGTGGGCAGCGGCACCTGCTTTCAGGTGTGAGGGATTTAGAGTGAAGACAGCGCTGGGTACACTGGCACACACCTGTAATCCCAACAACTCGGGAGGCTGGGGATTGTGAGTTCAAGGCCAGAGGCAGCTTGTGTAACTTAGGCCCTGTCTCAAAATAGAAAAGGTGTACACAGCGGGCGAGGGATGCAGCCCAGTGGTAGAGCACCTACGCAGTGCTGTGCGTGGTGTGAGGCTCTGGGTTCAGGCCCCAATACTGCAAAAAATAAATAAATAAACAGTCAAAGTGGGGCAGGAAGGGGATGCAGGTAGTCTGCAGGTACCGTGTGTTTTTATTTTTATTTATTTATTTATTTATTTTTTGTGGTACTGGGGGTTGAACCCAGGGCCTCCTGCCTGCATGCTCTGCAAGTGCTGGACCACTGAGCTGTGCCCCAGCCCATTTTTTTACTTTTTAAGACAGGGTCTCACTAAGTTTCACAGACTGCCTCTGGTCTCGAACTTGCGATCCTCCTGCCTCTACCTCCCGAGCCACTGGAATGACAGGCGTGCGCCATTGTGCCCGGGCTGTGTTTCTATTGGCATCCAGTGGAATGGAAGCTGCTTGCCCTATGTCCGGTGCCTCCTGACCTTGGTTTTGTTTTATTCGCACTTGGAGTCCTCAGGTTTTTCCCGGTGTGTCCTGTGCAACGGGCGCTGTCCTAGGCGCTGGAGACGTGGGGAAAGCCTGATGAGGACAGGCCTGCCTGTTTGGGGTTCCTGATACGAGGCAGGAGAATGGTGAAGCCCTGGAGTCCAGTGTCCTGAGGGCGAAGGGGGCATGGCAGGTCGGGGGTGGCGGAGCAGGGGTGGGGATGTGTGCTGGGCTGGGGTCCTGGCCCAGCCTTTCGGGTGGGCAGGATGCTGGGGGAAAGGCCTTGGCGTGTGCTGGCGACATGGGGGAGGCCCCTGTGGCCGAGGGTGGGAGAGGGACAGGAGTGAGGCTGTGGACTGGGAGGGCTGCGTCCTGCTGGAGCTGTGGGGAGGGCTCAGACTCTAATCCAGGGTGATGGTGGCCTCGGAGGGCTGCCTCGCCTGCCCTGCTCCTCCTCCCTCTTAGAGAGTTCTGAACAAAGGGAGGGGGACCCACTCCGTCTTTGAAGAGAATCACTCTGCTGTCGCGTTATTAGGAGCTTGCGGCGTGCCAGGCTGTTATAAACACTTCGTGACAGTCTACAAGGTGGGCATTAGTACTGTTGTTCCCTGGTTACAGATGGTGCCACCTCACAGAGAGTGACAGAGAAACCAAGGTCACACCGTGAGTGGCACAGGGGGTTGTGCTCTCATCTCCTGCCCGTGGTGAGCTCTGTCCACCTCTGCTGTAGTTAGGGGAGGTCAGCTGAGGAACCAGTGGGGAGGTTCTGGTGGAAGCCAGGTGTCCAGGCCATCACTTGCAGGTTGCACTGTGGGTGGGTTTTGGTTTTGGGGTTTGTTTTTTGGCAGTATTTGGGGATTGAACGTGCTTTGCAAGTGCTCTACCACTAGGCTGCACCCTCAGCCTGTGTTTTAATTTTTGAGTCAGGGTCTCAGCTCCACAGGCTGCCTCTGCCCTCAAACCTGCCGTCCTCCTGCCTCCACCTCCGTAGTTGCTGGGACTGCAGGCTGGGGCCACCAGGCCTGGAGCGCTGCTGTTCTTTATCTAACACAGGGAGAATGTTGCTGGTGAGAGAGTGACAATACTTTGCTCTCACCGAGCATTCATTTACACTCACTGAGAGAGCTTAGCCTTGCTGGGCACTGTAGGGCACTTCTGCAATCCCAGCGATTCAGGAGGTGGGTGCAGGGGGATCGTGAGTTCAAGGCCAGAGGCAGCCTGTGAAATTTAGTGAGACCTTGTCTCAAAGTAAAAATACAAAAGTGGGTGGGAATGCAGCTCAGTGGTGGGCACTTACCTAGCACGGGAGAGGCCCTGAGTTCAACCCCCCAATACTGGGGAAAAGAAGAAAAAAGAAAGAGCTCAGACTTTGAGTGTAGACATTTACAGTTACATCACTTTTGGACTTTCATAGAAGAGGAAACTGTAAGGGAAATAAAGTCATTGTAACATTTCGTACAGGAGCCATTCTTCCGAATCCTCTTTTGACTTGGGGCTGTTGCCGTGTTGGTGCTGTCGATGGCTGGGAAGGATGTGTGTTTGGAGTGGGGACTGGGACTTGGGGACGGGGCAGTGAAGCCTGGGTTCTTTGGGCGGCGGCCCCGTTCAACATGCACACCACACACCAGCCTTGTCTCAAAATAAAGAATAAAAAAGTGAGTGGAATTCACCTCAGTGGTGGAGCACTTGCCTGGCACGGGAGAGGCCCTGAGTTCAACCCCCCACAATCCTGGGGAAAAAGGAGGGGGGGTCGTCGTCCCACTTCCCACTGGCTGTGTGAGCTTGGGTGAGCTTCTGAGTGTTCCTGGGCTTCAGTTTTTCATCCATAAGCCAGGGAAAATAGTAGCAATTTGTGCCTCACGTGGTTGTTGAGTCGATAAACTGAGCTAATATCGGGTTCTTAAAATAGCACCTGACTAGCAGTATTTAAGAGTTTGTTTTCCTTATTATTTTTATGATTAGTCATCTGAGGGAGAGGTTTGGAGGTAGATAGAAGTTCAAGGTCAGGTTTGAGAAGAGGTTGGGCCAAGTGTGTAAACTGAGGACTCCTTTTCTGTATAGCGTCTGCCACCATACCGCCCTGGCGTCTGATCCCACCTGATCTCGGAAGCTAAGCAGGGTCAGCCTGATTAGTCCTTAGATGAGACCACCTTCGATGGGAACACCAGGTGCTGCAGGCTAGGGAGAAGGACCCGGCAACCCACTCTCAAAACAATCAGCCTTCGAAAACCCTGCGAGTAGCAGAGAGGCACCAACAATAGCGCTTGGCATGGCGCAGTCTTGGGGGGTGTTTGTTTTCTTGAATGTCGGGTCTGTGAGTCAGACCCGACTCGGTCCCTCCAACAACAATTTCTGTGTAGCTGGTACGTTAAACTGTAGGCTGGGCAGTGGTTGTGGGTACAAAAGAGCAGAGGTGGAGGCTGACAGGGACTTCTGTGAGGGCTCCCCGGGGAGGGGGTGTGAAACAATGCCACTGAAAAGGGGCACGCTGAGGAAGGAGGGAAGCAGGAGGGTCTGCGGGCCAGGACCCCTGATACAGAGGGGCCCGTCCTCCTCATTCCTGGGGGGCTGGAGAATCTGCCCTTGGACGTGATGAGAGGCAGACCCTCAGAGATTCTGTCTGGTGTCCAGAATGGTGGAGAGCGGAGACCGAGCTGGGGCCATGAAGTGTGGCTGGCTCTTGAGGGTGGTCCCCTCAGAGGGAGCAGACTGAGGGGTCGAGTTGGAGGGTGGGGCCCGTGTGTCATGTTGATGGCAGTCGTGGTAGCACATTCACAAGCAATAGGAGTGATGGTCAGGAAGGGGGTCACTGTTGGAGCAAAGTCCCCGAGAAGGTTCGGGGGGCTGGAGGGGCTGGGTGTTGAGCCTCTGTGCCTGGGACCTTCAGTTTACTCAAAAGTATCTTGAAGACATGCTGTCCTTTTTATTTATTTATTTATTATTATTTATTTATTTACTGTGGTACTCGGGGGCTGAACCCAGGGCCTAGCGTACACTCTGCAAGGGCTCTACCACTGGACCACACCCCCAGCCTATTTTTAAATTTTTTACCTTGAGACAGGGTCTCACTAAGTTCCACAGGCTGCGTCTGGCCTCAACCCTGCGATCCTCCTGCCTCCACCTCCCGAGTTGCTGGGATGACAGGCATGCGTCACCGCACCTGGCAACACGCTGCCCTTTTAAAGGAGGACAGAAGGTAAAGTCTGGCTTTGTCCTCAGTCCAGAAAAGTTGGGGAGCATGCCCTAGGACTTAGGATATAGCTTCTACCAGCCGAACACGCCCTGAGACCTTGCAAAAAGACACGTGAGGAAATAGAATTTTTCTTTTTTAAAGAGGTTTCGCTGGGCGTGGTGAGTATAATTGTAGTACTCGGGAAGCTGAGGCGGGAAGATCCACGGGAGCAGCCTGGTCTACTTCGTGAGTCCCAGGACAGCCTGGGCTGCGAGTCAAGACCCTGTCTCAAAACAACAGCAACAAGCCGGGTGAGGTGGTGCACCCCCGTAATCCCAGTGGCTCGGGAGGCGGAGGCAGGAGGACCGCAAGTTCAAGACCAGAGGCAGTCTGCGTGACTTAGCGAGACCCTGTCTCAAAAAGTAAAAAATGGGCTGGGGGTGCAGCTCAGTGGTCCAGCACTTGCAGAACATGAAGTGTGAGGCCCTGAGTCCAACCCCTAGTACCGCAAAACAACAACAACAACAAACAAACAAAAACCAACAACAAAAACCAGCAACAAAAGAGGTTTCTCTTGTCTGTAAAAGTGTGCTTAATGTAAGGGGAGTTGCTACCTTTACTCACCACATGCAGTCCTGCCCAGTGGCTCCTAAGACCTGGTGCCTGGAAGGTCTAAAGGCTGTGCCAATTCTGGATTCAGGATGTGCCGCACCTCCAGCCCCAGAGGAGGGCGCTGTCGCGCCTTCTCCCAGGAAGGCTTAGGTTGACGCTCCTCTGGGTTTGGCTCACAGCACTGCCTGGTGGATTGGGCACATCTTACCTGCATGAGTTTGGGTTGTGTTGCCTGAGGCCGGCATGTGGAGTTTTGAAACGCCCTCGTTCTCAGGGTCCAGCTGGAGGGGAGACAGACCTTCAGGAGCTCCCCAGCGCGTCCGTGCGGGGCGGAGCCCATGCCCTGCTCTAGGGGCTCGGGCCTCCACGCTTCTTCAGGTGCGGGTTTGGCCTGGAGTCTGCTCTCTGCCATTGTGGCGGGCGGAGGCCGGCAACAGGGGAAGGAGGGGGGCTGTGTTTTTGGGCTCAGGTTCCCAGGGGGGACTCAGCAAACCACGTCAGCAGATACCGTGCCTCGAACCTACTGAACCCGTGCCGCGCTGAGGGTGCTGTGCCGAGGGGACCTCTGTGCCAGGCGTGGTGTGAGAAGGCTGAACGAGCCACATGTCTGCAGACGTCACGAGGACCTCCCCGCGAAGGTCCCGCCGTGGAGCGCCTGCGTGTTCGAGCTGTCAGGGAGCTGTGTGTCCAGTCCTACTGCTGTGCATTCGGAGGTGGAAGGCGAGTGGGAGGGACAGGAGCAGCCAGGCGGTGCGGGCTGCCCAGGGGCATTGAGTAGGGACTGGAGGAGGGCGAGAAGGACGGTGAGGACCCTTCGGGGCTTCCACGTAATGCAGGGGCAGAGGTGCTGGAGCTGAGGGGAAGGGAGCAGCCGTGAGCTGTTTTGATGGTGGGTGAAGGACTGGGTCTCGGAGAGAGGGAAGAGGAGGAAGTGGGCAGACAGCACCAGCGCAGACTCAGTTTCTCCTGCTGTGTGCGCTCCGTGGGATCCTTTCTGTGGCCTCCGAAGGTAGCAGAATCGCTTCCTGTGAGCAGGCCGTTAGCTCTTGAGCAGACACCAGCCAGGAACCTCGAATTCAATGCCGTTTTGACACCGTCTTCCTGGAGGGCACCTCAGGTCCCACAGGCCGAGGGCTCCATCCCCAGCTCGGCCCCCACTTCAGACCCCGTCGCCAGTCCAGGCTCTGGAACCTCTGACCCACCTGTGAGAAATTGCGGTTCCCTGGACCCCCTCCTTGGGTGCAGCTGAGTTGCTAGGGTGGCTCGCAGAATTCAAGAAACACGGTGCTTCCATTTCCCAGTTCATTACAAAGGACTTTCCTTTTCTTTTTCTTTCTTTTTTCTTTTCTTTTCTTTTCTTTTTCTTTTTTTTCTTTTTTTTTTTTTTTGTTTGTTTTGCAGTACTGGGGGTTGAACCCAGGGCCTCACGCCTGCATGCTCTGCAAGCGCTGGACCACTGAGCTGCACCCCTAGCCCATTTTTTTTCTACTTTTTGAGACAAGGTCTCGCTAAGTTACGCGGACTGCCTTTGGTCTTGAACTTGTGATCCTCCTGTCTCCGCCTCCTGAGCCACTGGGATTACAGGTACGCGCCACTGCACCCTGCTTACAAAGGACATTTTAAAGGATGCCCACAGCAGCTGGAGGAAGAGGTACATGGGGTGAGGTCCGGAAGAGTCTGCGGCATAGGAGTTTTCTTCTCACGGCGCTGGGTGCCCCTGCTCCCGGCTGTGGCTGAGCTCTCACTTGCCTTCCCGTGAGCCTCCACACACCCCGCTGTCCGGAAGCTCCTAACCCTGCCCTTGAGCATTTTATGGAGACATCACTGCATAGGCATGACTGGTAACAGCCTGTGGGGGGAGCCCAACGGTGCTGTCCTGGTGTAGCATCCCTCCTGCCATCTGCCTTGGAGGTCTTACCTACTGTCAGACAGGGTGGGTCGGAGGAAGCTAGGGAAGACTGGAGTTTCTGTGACCTGCCCGGGGGGAGGAAGTGATGAGCCAGGAACTGGGGACAAAACCCAGCACGTGTGTGTGTGTGTGTGTGTGTGTCTCATAACACCAGAGGTCAAGAAGATCTTGACTCTTGAGTGACAATGTGAAGGGTCTGGGGGAAGAGTCTTCACTGTGGATATCATTTAGTCTTGAGTTATCTCCTAGCATATGACATGCAGAATAGTTACATACACTTAGATATGGTCCACACAGTACCTCATGCATTGTAAAACAGACAGGTCTGTGCAGGTAAGCTTTGAGTAGGTAGAGCTGGTAATTCTTAGGGGTCCTCAGACTTGGCTCTTTCTCTCCTCACAGCAGCCACTTGTAGAAGGTCTCACTGCTCTTATTTTTCAGATCAGGAAACTAAGAGGCTCAGTGACTTCCCAGGAAAGCTGGATATCACTTAGCTAATAATTATTAGGGGCTGGGGCTTAGCTCAGTTGATAGAGCGCTGCTCTGTGTGCTCTGAGGCCCTGGATTTGATCCCTGGCATGGCAAAAATGGGAGAAAGACCTGACAGCCCACTCCCAAAACAATCCCGAAACAACCAGCCATCAAAAACTCTGTGAATGCAGGGAAGCACTGACACAGTGGCAGGCACGACACAGTGTTGGGGAGGGTTTCGTTCTGTTGTACATAGGTTTGCTATGAGTCACACCCGACTCGGCAACATCTAACAGCAGCAGCAGCAATTATTAAGCTCTTACGTGTGTCAGGCATGGTTAAGCGAGTTTAGTCTCGCGAGATCCTCGTGATGTTCTTGGGAGATCACTGTCAGGGCGCTGCCACCCCCGTCACCGAGGAGGAACCTCAGTCAGGTCTCCGTCGGCCAGGTCTCCTGTCTTCAAGTCTGGGTCCGTTCAGTCTGTTCTGGGTCAGCAGCCAGGTTCAAGCCTTAATGCAAGACAGACGTCATTGTCCTGCTCGACACCGTGCTGCTGCCCCATCCCAGGCCCTTCCAGCCGTCTGCTCTCCCACTGTCTTCCGCCCGCACCCTCGGGGCCTTGGCTGCAGCTATTCCCGGTCACGGCCGGATTTCACTTCATTCCCCGGCGCACTGCCGCCCTGGTTATCTCTGCCATCTGAACTCGCCCCACCTCCTCTCCCCACAAGGCCGCCTGGCGGGAACGGAAGCCTCTGGAAGGCAGGCCTGTTTCTCTGCCTGTCCCCGGGGCTCTGAGGAGTGCGTGGCACGCAGGTTGTGCTCCTAAACATGCAGAGCAGGCGACTTTTCCTTGCTTTCTCTTTGTCTTTCCACTCAGTGGAACCTGAGCGGAGGGAGTTCGCTGCCTCTGCAAATGTATGCTTTCCCGCCTCCCCACGCTGCCCCCACGCCCCACTGTACTCGGTGAATCAGTCATATATTTATGCCCCATATGTCTGTGTTATCGCCAGACTTCCTTGCTTTTCTTCGTAGAATAGAAACATTTACAAAACATTCAAAATTGTTATAAAACCACAGAGTGAGATATAGTAATCTGTTGGAAACAGGGAACTTACATCTGGGAAAAAAACCCGCTGTGTCCTGACAGCATCATCTCGGGCAGTGTGTGCCCTTAAGTGACAATGGCACCTGAAGGGCAGGGCTCCTGGGAGGGTACGGAAGAGAACAGCCAAGTAGGAGGAAAAGTAGATCCGATTCAACTGTGGGGGCTTCAAGGAGTTAAAAATTGAAGAGCCTGTGGCTCATCGCCTGCAGCCGTAGCCCTGTGGCATCTGATCCATCAGCTCTCGGAAGC
Source organism: Pedetes capensis (assembly GCA_007922755.1). Taxonomy (NCBI): domain Eukaryota; kingdom Metazoa; phylum Chordata; class Mammalia; order Rodentia; family Pedetidae; genus Pedetes; species Pedetes capensis. The sequence continues at coordinate 133,775 of VMDO01000420.1, read as the reverse complement.
TAAGCAGGGTCGGGCCTGGTTAGTACTTGGAAGGGAGACCACCTGGGAACACCAGGTGCTGTAGGCTTGGGAGACCAACCCGGCAACCCACTCCCAAAAATCAATCCTCCGCGGAAAACCCTATGAACAGCAGAGAAGCACTGACAATAGTGTTTCACCTGTTGTATGCAGGGTCGCTATGAGTCGGGTACTGACTTGACAGCACCTAACGACAACAATGGCTCATCAGCTATTGGATAGAGGAGCAAGCAAGAGGGTGGCCCAGAATTTCAGGGGTTGGGGACTTAGTTCCTGCTCGGCTCTGAGTCTGCTGCAGGTGCCTTCATGTGAAGCGGGGGTGGGGAGTTGGTAGTTTTCCTTTTTGTTTTTCCCGCTAGTACTGGGGAGTGGAATGTAGGGGCTCATGCATACTAGGCAAGTGATCTACCACGGAGCTGCACCCCCAGCCCCTTTTTAATTTTTAGTTATTTATTTTATTTTGAGATAGGATCTTGCTAAATTGCACAAACTGCCTCTGGCCTCAAACTCATGATCCTCCTGCCTCAGCCTCTTGAGTCGCTGGGATTACAGGCGGTTGTGCCAGGGTGCTCAGCTGAATTGATTATTTCTAAGATTTGTTCTGGGGCTGGGATTTAACTCAGTTGGTAGATCGCTGTACTGCAGTCTCTGAGGTCCCAAGTTCAATTCCCAGCACCGCAAAAATGGGAGAAGGGCCTGGCAATCCACTCCCAAGACAATCCTGAAACAGTCAGCCATTGAAAACCCTATGAGGGTCGCCATGAGTCTGATACCGACTCGACGGCACCTAACAACAACAACAAGATTTGTTCCATTCTAGGAACTGGGTCACTTCGGGGCCCACCCAGTGTCCTTGGAGCCCCCTTTCTACTTAGAGACACCCAGTTATGAGTGCCCTCTCCCTGAGACAGAGACCAGAACACCGTCTCCCGCTTTCCTGCTGTCAGGGTACACCATGGGCGCTGTCAACATGACACCCCACAAAACCACACCTTGGGAGAGAAACCGGAGGGCGTGGGTCCCTGGAAGACTGCTGAAACAGAGGCCTGGGGGTGACGGCTATGCAGCGTCCTCACTTGGAGTGTTGACTTACCCGTGTCCCCTGGCTCAGGCCTGGGCACACCGAGCCTGAAGTCAGTCTGGCCTGAGGTTGCGTCTCCGAGAGACTGACATTCTGGGGCCACAGTGGAAGGTCCAGTGTGATTTGACTGTTCGAGTCTATGCTGTTGTAGATAGGGGTGACATTAATCACATAGAAGCATATTTACTAGTCTTGACAAGTGCAAATTTAGTTTTGACAAGGTCAAAGTTCAGGGTGGTTATCTACCCAAAGTAGTAACCCAGCAGAGTGGTCGTTGTGAAGGCACTCGCCATCTTTGCCTTAGGGTTTACTGTTTGCTTCTGTCCCAACACAGGCTCTTTTGTGGACTCCTTGAGGGGCTTCTCTTTCCTTTTGTAATACATTGAAACTTTGTTTCCATTGAAAGCCTGTCTAAACTTTTTGCCTCAGCCTCCAGTAATAATTTTTTTGTTTAAATTTCCAGTTCCAAGGAAGTAGGGCACAAGGTGTAAGCAGTGGACAGCTGTTTGCTGCATTTGGAAGCTGGTTTGGGCAGGTGAGGCTGAAGCATCTTAGCTTAGCATCTTAGAGAGAGATTTTAGCCGGGCATGGTAGTGCATGCCTATAAGCCTAGCACTTGGGAGGTGCAGGCGGGAGGACCGGGAGTTCGAGGCTAGCCCGCACTATACAGCAAGACCTTATCTCAATAAAACAAAACAAAACAAAACAAAACAAAACAAAAACAACAAAAAAAGGAAAACAATGAGAGAGAGAGAAAGAGAGAGAGAGAGAGAGAGAGAGAGAGAGAAGGGGGAGGGAGGAAAGGGGGTGGTATTCACAGGAATGAATCATCTGGTTTCAGAGCCACAACAATTTGGGATCACTGAGTTCAGCCTAGATTTTACCATCACTGACACCCCATGACAAAACTTTGGTTGCATAACATTTCAGCTGGCTTTTGGAAGTGCTCCGAGGAAAACCTCTGTCTGGAATCTGCTAACCAGCTGTCCTTTGGCACTTGTGCCACTGTGCCCCCGGGAACAGAGACATTGGACTTCTACTCTGGGGATTTTTCCCTCTGTATTTCCTGGTGCCTCCTGGTAGATGGTTTTTGCCCACATGCAGATGAGTGAGTGGCATGTTTGACCACTGCACGGCGAAGCTCTCTGTCCTCTAATTTCCTCCCTCTAAGGGAACTGTGCAAGGGCACTGATTGTACTTCTGTGGAGAAAGCTAGTGTCGCATAGCCTGCAGGGCAGCACGTGTGCCTTACGTGGCAGCCGGCATGCACTTCCTGCTCCCCTCACCTGCAGTTCTTTGCATGTGAGTCAGCTGCAGGCGTGTGTGACATGGGCGTGAAGGATCCGTGAGTGGTGGGCTTTAGGTCTGTTTGTTCCTGAAAGTCCTGGCCAGAGCAAAAGGGAAGCCCTTTTTTTTTTTTTTTTTTGTGGTACTGGGGGTTGAACCCAGGACCTCGAACCTGCATGCTCTGCAAGTGCTGGACCACTGAGCTGCACCCTCAGCCCATTTTTTTACTTCTTTTTTTTACTTTTTTTTTTTTGAGACAGGGTCTCGTTAAGTTACGCAGACTGCCTCTGGTTTTGAACTTGTGATCCTCCTGCCTCCGCCTCCCGAGCCGCTGAGATTACAGGCATGCGCAGCACTGCGCTTGGCCCAGAAGCTTTTGCTTTTTCTCAACACTTTACTGGAAAAGGCGCACTTTGATTGGTTGGCTGGACACCACTGGCCACGCATGAAGCCAGGCCAGGGCAGCGCTGTGCAGACCTCAGTCCGGCCGTGCACCTCTTCACACCCCATCTGAGAGCTGGTCCGGATTCCCCCTGGGCTTTTGACTTTGATGGAGACAATGCAGAGTGGGGTAGGATCGGATTACCCCCGAGGTCCATCTTCCCAGAGTGCTTTGGGAAGGCACGGCAGATGCACAAGACGGGCCAGGGCCCTCCGGGGGTTTTGTTTCTTGAACAGTGGCCATGAAGTCTCCCTTTGCCCCCGACAGGTGGGCAGTTCAGCGATTTCCTCGCATGTCTGAGTCATGCCACACGGAGCTTGTCCATGCCCTTGAATGTTCTCTGTGTCTGTCTGTAGTGGAGTCCCGTCCCTAGCCCGTCATGGGCAGTCTGCCTCCTGTGCCTTTTCCAGATCCCTCATTTGACAGAGTCCTGTCTGGGGTCGTCTTCTCTATCAGACATCTGCACATTGCTCTTTCGACTCAGGGGTGCTGTGCCTGGCCTCACCTCCCCAGCTGCTTAGGAATGTTCTGGTGTACGGACCTAGCACATCCCATTTAGCCCTCACTAGAGGTGACTTTTTGGCTGGGGTTTAGCTCAGTGGGTAGAGCGTTGCGCTGCAGTCTCTGAAATCCCGAATTCGATTCCCAGCATCGCAAAAATGGGAGAAGGACCTGGCAACCCACTCCCAAGGCAATCCCGAAACAGCCATTGAAAACCCTATGAGGGTCACTATGAGTCGGACACGACTCGACGGCACCCAACAACAACCACATGAGATGACTTTGGGGCGTTTCCACTTCTTGACTCTTACGAGTGATACTACTATGCACGTTTTTGGCAAATGTGTGTCTCTGTCTCTCTTAGGTAGATTCCCAGGGATTCATGGGAGTTTTGAAATGGAGTTGAAGACAGAAGCATCTTTTTGATGTTGATGACACTCATGTAGACGATCCGTTTGGTTCCACACAGCTTGTTCCGGAGGCCTGTCTCTGTGGAGTGTGCCCTGGTGGCTTCCAGGATGGAATGTCTTGGCCACAGTGTCGAGCAGAAGCTGTGTGGGTTTCCTAGGGGGCTGTCCTGTGGCTGGTGCGCTCTCTCAAGGCCTCAGGAAGCTGATTCCCAGGGCTTGCTTTTTCATGCTTATCAGGAAAGGAAATCACTGAGGTACGTTAGGCGTATTAAAACCACAGTCAGCCTGCAAAGCCACGTCGGCTATTACCTTTTGACCTGGAAGTTCCAGTTCCAGGAATCTGTCCGGCGTCCGCACCCCCACTAACATGACCGTGTCTGTGGCATCACCTGGATGGCTGTACACAGAAGGTTGAGGCTGTGTAAAGCAGGACCGCCACTGTGGACGGCCTTGTGAAGATTTCCAGGACAGCCAGATGCGGTGGCGCACGCCTGTAATCCCAGCGGCTCGGGAGGCGGAGGCAGGAGGATCGCAAGTTCGAGACCAGAGGCAGTCTGTGTAATTTAGCGAGACCCTGTCTCAAAAAGCAAAAAAAATGGGCTGGGGGTGCAGCTCAGTGGTTCAGCACTTGCAAAGCATGTAAGTGCGAGGCCCTGGGTTCAACCCCCAGTACCATAAAAAAAAAAAAAAAAAATTCCAGGACATGCTGGGCATGGACTGGGCAAGTGCCAGGGAATATCTAGGGTGCCGTGCTCGTGTGGGAAAATGCATGCTGGCAGCACTCTCGTGCAAGGACAGGAACAGAGGAGCGCGGTCATTACGGGGGCGTGGGAGTAGGTCGAGGAAAGGGACAGGCACCGGGCTGGGGCCGCTGCACTGCTCTGAGTACGCTGTGAGTATGGCTCCACTCTGGGAACCGCAGATACTTCACACACCCAGCATGAAACAGATAACGTCAGCCTGGATAAACGGCAGACCCCAAATGGAACGCAAACGGAGACACCACACTCAGAGCAACCCAGCGACAGAGCCACAGCAGAGCAGCTGGGGAAAAGGACTAACCTTATTTTGGAAAACAGCGTATTGACTGGATTCTGTGAGGCTAAAGGCAGAAAGAACCTCATGAAATGCTGTTCTCTAGCAGTAAATTTGTTTCTCAAGGGCCAGAGGTGAGCCGTGTGAAACTACATTATGTGTAAACGGGCAGATCATGGTGGATGAGGAAAGCCAGGTCTCTCCCTACCCCAGGGGAATTCCACCTAAGAAAAGGAGGACAGCTAGAAGGCATTGTGGGCCGGAGCAGGGCATTGGTGTGCCCCTGTGGTCCTCGATACCTGCACGCACAGCTAGGCATGGCAGTAATGTGGCTGGATACATAGGGACCCACGTATCTCCTTGCTTTGTCCACTAGAAGTCCCAGCAGCAGTGACCCCCCCAGCAGCAGTGACCTTGCACCAAGTAACTGATTGCTTGGAGAAGATGACTTGCAAACCTGCTGGGATAGAGCTGAGGACAGGGGACATCAGAAGGGACAGGAGCCAGCCCAGAGGAGCTCCTGATGGCCAGGGCAGGGGAGGAAATGACAATAGTATAGCTTTATGGGGCTGGGATTTGCCTCAGTTGGTAGAGCACTGCACTGCAGTGTCTGAGGTCTCAAGTTAGATTACCAGCACCACAAAATGGGAGAAGGGCCTGACAATCCACTCCCAAGGTAATCCCGAAACAGTCAGCCATTGAAAACCCTATGAGGGTTGCTATGAGTTGGATTTGACTCGACAGCACCTAACAACAACATAGCTTTATAGTCCATTGAATAAAATAAGCACCCATCATTACCTACTGAGAGAAAAAATGGAACAAATAGAAGGGACAGCTCCTCTTACGTGAGGACGCCAGTCAGCCAGCGTGGGAGGAGTGGGCCACAGCCCCTCACTTCAGGCAAGCGCCACAGGGCTGCCCCAGGGGCCGGGGTCAGGGGCCCAGGGCAGGCACTGAGGTTAGTGCACCTTTCCTATGTTTTCTACAATTATGTCTTGGAATTTAGTCTTTGAAGATAACAATTACAAGGAACAAGTCAATCTGAAGGTTGAATCCTCATAGGTGACCTTTTATTTTTTTAATTTTTTTGTTTTTCTTTTTTGTTTCTTTTTGGGACAGAGTCTCACTTTATAGCCCAGGCTGGTCTCAGACTCCCTGCGCAGCCCAGGCTGTCCTTGAACGTGTGATCCTCCTGCCTGAGCCTCGCAAGTGCTTGCGATTATAGTTCAGGAGAAACAGGATATTTTTCTTGTTTCAAAGTATCTCTTTCCTCAAGTTGTTTATTTATTGAAAAGGGAAAAACAGTAACTTCAGAGTGGAGAAAGCCACCAGACACCACCTCACCTGGGAGGCCAGGCTGACCTCACCTGCGGGAAGTCTGGGCTCCCGGTGCGTCTCTCAGCCTAGTCAGGAGGAAAGGGGGTTCTGCCCCTTGGGGCCGATGCCAGGGCCTGGCCAGTGCTCCTCTGCAGTGGCCAGCTCAGGAGATGGGAAAGCCTGGGGCAACGAGGAGCATGGAGGCTGCTGAGCAGAGGCGGTCTCCTGAGCTTGACTCCCACCCCGCCTCTCCCCTGCCCACCTCCCATACTTCCCACCCTCTGCTTTCGGGAGAGGTGCCCGGTGGGCACGCAGGACCTTTATACGAGTTCAACTCCTATAAGTCTAAACATTCACAGTGAGATGTGGAGAAAGCAAGCCCACCGCAGAACGGGCCAAGATGCCGCCAAGCTGAGGACGGTGGGCGGGTGGGCGGGGACGGCCCACTGGGCCACCTGTGTGCGGAAGGCTTTTGTCCACCCTGCCGCCGAGGGTGGGGTCAAGGTTGCATTCGGTGAGAAATCCTTCCACACGAGCTTGCTGTGGAAGTTCTGCCTGCTGCTGCTCTGCAGATGTCCTTTCACACTTGGGGAGGGCAGGCACCGGCCCTAAAACCTGGGTTTTTCTCTGGGGAGGCGAGCCCTCTGCTGGCCCTGATACCAGAGGCACCACCGAGGTCTCATTCCCTGCGTGGCACAAAATGTTCTCCTAGCTTAGTTTCCTAGCTTAGTTCCTTGGTCTTTGGATTGGGTTTTTTTTTTCCTCAAAAAAAGAAGTTTTTTATTTTTATGTTGTTAAATGTATTAGTCTCATATGTCACTGGATTCTGAGTCCATCTAAGGACATTTTCTTTACTTGAATAGTTGCATTCTTTACCCTTTTCTAATAGGTTGTATTTTGTTTTTCTCACTTAGCTTATTGATCTGTGTGAAGTTGGTTTTTGTGCAGTTTGAGGTCAGCCTGGCGGTGTTCCCGTTGGCCGGCCACGTGCCTCTGTCAGTGAGCTGTGTGTGCCCTGAGCCCCGGGCTGAAGTGTGTCCCCTTCATCACGTGGTAAGGCTTTTCAGTGGCCCTGCTACAGGCTTGTCATGGCTGTGCCGGAGAGCAGTCGATCGTACCCCAGCTGCCGTTGTGTGCCACGGCTTCTAGACAGGGGGTCACCTTGTGAGTGCAGTGTGTCCTCCTTCTGAATCTCTGTCCCTTTCCCCTCATGCGTGGCCTGGGCGCCAGGGCCTGTGGAAGGCAGTGCTTGGGTAGCGGCAGTGGTCGTCAGGCTTCCTTCCTCCTTAGCCTTCTCACAAGCGCCCCTCGCGCTCTGTCACTCGAGGCGATCGGTGCTGTAGTTCTGTCTTCATCTGGAGTGGCTTTCTCCCCCTCGTTTGCCGAGGGCTCTCTAAAGTCACCTTTGCCACGAGTGGCCACAGAGTTTACTCTGTGTTCTCTTCATCTGCTGAGAGGGTCATGGTTTCCCCTCCCATCTCAGTTCAATAAAAATCATGACAGGCTTCCTGATGTAAAGCATTCCTGTGTTCTGAGGAAAACCTTGCTTTTGACACACTGAAAACTAATTACATTCGTGGTTCAATAGCTCCTGCTTTTTCTAAACAAGTCTTTCCCCGCTCCTAGCCACCCAGCTCTTTGGTTTTGAGACATGGTTTACAGACTGGAAGATGTACGTGCTGGCGCACATGTTTAACAACGGGCTCTTCGTGGTAGGTGTAAAAAGCCCTGATTGGTAGCGTTTGCCATTTTCTGTATTCTGTATTCTATTTCAAGCTACCGGCTGGTTGGCAAAATTCATGGAAGTGTGGCGGATATCAGTGGGGAGCAGGTAGGAGCAGGGCCCAGGGGGCCACTGGGCCTGAGGGTTTCATCTGGTGGCTTTCCTGTTGCTGCTCTCACGTGACCATCCCCAGGACCAGCCTCATGGCCATTGGGGTCAGCACACCCTCGCCCCTAGTGACCGGTGCTGCCCTGGTGTCCCCGTGGTGCCCTCACCTTTGGCAGAACACCTCCTGTGTTTGGAAGTCGCTCTGTCTTCTAGTCTGTGCGTTTCCCGCCTAAGCACTGTCTCGGCTGTCTCATTTGCCTTTAGTAAAAGATAAGGGTTTTAATGATGGTGATTCAGAAATTGAGTGTGACCCGTGATCACGCTTGTGGCGCCGAATCTGTCAGGCACGCTTTACAAGTTCACGATGACAGCCCTCCGTAAACGTGAGAGGCTCTGCCGTGGCCACACAGCCCCTCGTCTTTTGCATAGATGAGACCTTCTCCGTTCATTTCTGTGTGCAATAATTGAATGAGAACTTTATGAACTCCTGCTGTGTACGTGCTGTGGCACATTTTCGGTGCCAGGGACATGGTGACAGATCTTCAGATAGCCCAGTCCTGCCTGTGGGCAGCACGTGTTCTGCTGTCTGTCAGTCGGCTGCCATACCTTTTGACCGTCCTTGCCGGTTTTCTCCTTACTCAGATGTCCGTTTGTCTTTGCCCCTGGTGTTATCTTAATTCAACCCTAAATCAACCCGATTTCTTCCACTGCTTCAGTTTTGAAATTCCCTGCTTTGATACTAGTTGACGTTTAGCCCGGCTACTTATATAATCATGTCTGCTGTTACTAAATTCTTAGGACGAAAAGGCAGAGGAGGTGAATCTGGTTTTTACATTTGGAAGGGTTCAGTGCAGTGTAGCCCTTGGAAGTTTGTGAGGTGACACTTTCTGTGGGCACGAACTGCTGCTGCTGAGTGGGCAGTGGTTGGCCTGGTCTCTTTTGGGGAGACGGTGGGTGTAGTGGGACGCTTTCCTCAGTTTCATTGGCCGACCGTGTGGCTCCAAGGGATAGGAGCTTGGTCACCAACCCCCCTACAGTGTGGCCAGCATTGCTGGGTGCTGCGGGGTCCTGTGGGCAACTTGGTGAGGTGATTGTGTGTGTGTGTGGGGTGCCTGCAGGAACAGGAACAGGAGGACCCAGATGGAGCCGGACTGCTGCTGTGGGCTGGGCTGGGAGCTTGGGTACAGGCCAGGAGACCTCCAAAGCCCATCTGCTTGTCTTTCTGCCACGCTGGTTGAGTTTCTGCCATTCTAATCCTTTGAAAAATTAATCTCTCTTTAATTTAAGCATCATTATTTTATTTTAATGACAAAATGGCCCTACTTATTTATTTGCAACAACTTACAAGACTCTGGAGATCAGCTTTCTTCTGGCATTTCCTGGAGGAGTGTGGAGGAACAGTGTATGTGACATGCAGGGCCTGAGGTGCGGGCATCTGGCGGAGGTGCGGGCGTGGGCCACGCTGCGCTGAGATCCCATGGATCCACGCGTCCTCTTCCTCGCTGTCCTGATGGTGTCTTTCCGGCAGCTCTCTGTTGAGGCGGAGAGCCCGCTGGTGCATTCATTTGCCTGACAACTCTGACCTCTCTTGCCAGTCTCTCTACTAGTTGGTGAGAGGGATTTTAAACCTAAAAGAAAAATTTTCATGGAAGTAAATGAATTTCCTATGTTGTGTACAGTTAGGCCTTGGAATTTAATCTTTGAAGATAACAATTACGAGGAACAAGTCAGTCTGAAGGTTGAATCCGCGTAGATGACCTTTTATTTTTTAAATTTTTTGGTTTTACTTTTTGTTTCTTTTTGGGGCAGTCTCACCAGGCTGGTCTCAAACTCCCTGTGCAGCCCAGGCTGGCCTTGAACTTGTGATCCTCCTGCCTTAGCCTGGCAAGTGCTTGCGATTATAGTTGTGCACCGCCACACCCGATCTGCAGATTACTTTTAAATCTTAGCGTTCAGGAGCCCTCGTCTAAAGTAATCTTTCCCCATGGCTGTGCTCCTGTTGGATTCTTAAAGGTGGACTCATTGTGTTTGTCTGTGTGTTACTTGGTCATGACTGATACTAATAGCATTACAACATAGGAAAAAGACATCTTCCGATAAGTATTGAAGTAGTGCACAGAATTAGGGATTATATCAAAACACAGCAGAGGAGGTAAAAAATCAGTGAAGCTGTTCATAGCTTAAATCTAATACTTTACCTGAATGATTATTTTAACAATTGTTTTAATAAATGAAACCTTTCATTTCTATAAAACAAATCATGCATTCTCACACATTTTTTTTTTCCAGTACTGGGGGTTGAACCCAGGGCCTCGCGCCTACATGCTTTGCAAGTACTGGACCACTGAGCAGCACCCCTAGCCTTTTTTTTTTTTTTACTTTTTGAGACAGGGTCTCACTAAATTACACAGATCGCCTCTGGTCTCGAACTTGCCATCTTCCTGCCTCCGCCTCCCAAGCCACTGGGATTACAGGCGTGCGCCACCGCACCCGGCTCTTCTCACACACTTTTGTATTCATTACTTCTCTTGAGAGTAGAGCTTAAGTCCTGAAGATGTCCACACAGGTATCACACTTAGTTTTCTAAAGTCAAGGAAATCACTGTCCCACTTCGGCCACCAGCAGGATGCTTTGACAGTGGACCCTGGAAACCCTTTTGGTAAGCCTCAGATCAGACCCCCATGTCTACACAATAGAACAATGAAAACCGGAAATCAAGGCTCTGGAGTAAGCTCTCAAGCACGCTGTCTCTGAGGAAGGAAGCAGCCCCACCACTGCCACACTGCGTGGGGCGTCACTCCGTCACTTGTCCTCGGCCGGGAGCCAGTCCCCGGCTGGCAGGCCCCAGGGTGCTGTGTTGTTGGCTGGTGTCCTGGGTTTTCCTTAGTGTTTCTGGGGCGGTTCCCAGGTTTTGTAGAAGGCCACCGCAGACCCAGATGGGCAGTGGGCCTCCTCTCCAGGCCTGGCTGCTCAGGTCTGCTTGCCACTCCCCCGAGGGCTTCCAGAAGCCTCCGTCTCACATTCCTGGCCAGAGCACGGACAGCCAGCGGTCATGGGCAATGAGACCTCTGGTCACACGGCTGCCCGTCTCTCATACAGGGGGGCTTCCCAATGCCTCTCCAGTGTCATTCTGTAGCTCCAGATCCAGGTCTTAACCTGTTTGTGGTTCAGGGTGTTAGAAAGTTCTGGAACTTCTGAAATCTGTCATTGCACGTGCGCGAAGTGGTGTTCTTGCCGTCTGACCTCTGCCTCTTGGCCCGGCCTCCTCTTCCTTCCGCGCTGTGCGCCTCTCTGGGGAAGAGGCCACTCCTTCCACTGTGAGGTGCGGGCAGCGTCTGGCCTCCTTCAAGCGGGTGTGGTGTAGCCAGGACTCGCAGGCTTTTTTAAATGACATTCCAGCACGTAACTACTTTATGCTCTCTCAGTTGTCACTTTGAGCACCTGGCTCTTGTGTGCCCTCTTAAACACATCGGATTGGGCTTTAGGCTGCGCAGTGCTCAGTGGGTGTTAGAAAATGTTAGGTCACATCACATTAAACACAATAACTTGCCTCCCGTCACTGTTCTTACTGGGAACTTGTGAGTCCTTGGTTGAGGTTATTCTAAACTTGTGACGCATCTGATTACTTGTATGGCGACACTTGATTGTAACTTTTAATTCACAGAATCTTAAAAGGGGGTTTCTTGATTTTAATGTTATATATAATCTTTTCCTTTCCCTTTTCCCTCTCCTCTCCTCTACTCTTTTTTCTTTTCTTTTCTTTGGTACTGGGGGACTGAGTCCAGGGCCTGACACATACTTTTGTAAACACTCCACCACTGAGCTGCACCCCCAGCCCATTTTTTACTTATCTTGAGACAGGGTCTTACTAAGTAACACAGGCTGCCTCTGCCCTCTAACTTGTGATGCTCCTGCCTTTGCCTCCCAAGTTGCTGGTATTACACGTGCGTGCCACCTTGCCCCGCTAATGTTCTTTTTCGTAGATGATTTTCTAGTGATTTTGTCTTGAAGAAGATTTTTAAGAAATGAAACATGTGGTAAATGTTCATATGTTTTAAAAATATGATGAATATTTAAGTTAAAAATTATTACAATAGAGGACACATTGCCTTTAATCCTGCTCAGAATCCTCTCCTGGCTCTGAACACATGAATCCCATTGTTCCCTCTCTTTCTTTCTTTCTTTTTTGTGGTACTAGGACTTGAACCTGGGGCCTTGTGCCTGCAGGCTCTGCAAGTGCTGGACCATGAGCTGTGCCCCCAGCCCTTTTTTTTTTTTTTTTTTACTTTTTTGAGACAGGGTCTCGCTAAGTTGTACAGACTGACTCTGGCTTTGAACTTGCCATCCTCCTGCCTCCGCCTCCCAAGCCACTGGGATGACAGGCGTGCGCCACCATGCCTGGCTGTTCTTGCCACTTTCTGAAGCGGTTCTAGCAGTGCTCTTTCGTAAGTGTCGTTAGTTACGCTGTCGTGGTTGCCTCCATGTCCTGAACCGATTCAAAACGCTTACCTTCCACGGCCATTTTGACTTCGGGGAAAGAGCTGGAAGTTGCATGGTGCCAGATCTGGTGAACAGAGTGGATGAAGACCTAATACCATGTTTTTATTTGACAAAAGTTGCTGCACCGGAAGCGGCGTGTGGCACAGAGTGTTGTCAGGATGGAGGAGGAAACCATTTGCCCATTTCCCAGGCCGTTCTCTCAATCGTGGCTCACAGCCGACTGATTGCCCTGAACAAGTTGAAACTTGGCACAGACTGTCACGGAGATTTGATGTGCTGCTCCCTATATTAAAGATCTCTCTCTTTCTGTTGGGTGGCACTCACGGCAGCACTCACCATATTTTTTGATCATACTGTGTATATCACAGTATTTGTTTAGAAACACGCCAAAGCACTGTTTGCAGCCCCGTAAGCATTTGGATGTGAAACAGGGTTCGTGTGTCCTTTGAGCTTTGCTACAGGTTTGGAGTCGCCGCCTCTGTGAGGCCCGCCTGGGCTGCCTCCTGAACCTGCTCGTGTCTCTCCCTGTGGAACTCCGTCCAAGTGCAGCGGCCTCCTCACTGGTTGCTCTGGGCCAGCTTGTCCCCTGCATCCAGCCTTTTTTTTTTTTTTTTTTTTTTTTTTTGCGATACTGGGGATTGAACCCAGGGCCTCGCACCTGGATGCTTTGCAAGTGCTGGACCACTGAGCTGCACCCCCAGCCCTTTTTTTTTTTTTTTTTTTTTTTAATTTTTGAGACAGGGTCTTGCTAAATTACGCAGACTGCCTCTTGTCACGAACTTGCGATTCTCCTGCCTCCACCTCCCAAGCTGCTGGGATTACAGGCATGCGCCACCGCACCCGGCAATCCAGCCTTTCTTTAAGCGGTCACTGCCCATTCCTTGCTGTTGGATCTCCCAGCTGCTGGTCAGCATCTTTTACTGAGCTCAGTAGAGGTGGAGATGGGACTGGGTGGCCAGGAGAGCCAAGGCCTGTGCCGTGTCCCATGCTGCAGGCCCACGGCCCACGGGCCACCTGCCCCGCTTGTCCTGCTCAGGTTTGGCCTCTGCAGCCTTCTGCAGTGCTCCTCTTCCCCCGGTGACCATCCCTCGTGGAGTCAGCAGCCAGTGAGTCCCCTCCACCTCACTCAGCGTCTCAGCAGGCCTTGCCAGGTTGGCTCTTCCGTCCCCTGCCTCAGCCTGGTGGCTTCTGGCTCCGTCTTCTGGGTCGGCTGCCCTCCTGCGCCTCCTTCTGGGCTCCCGCTTGCATTGCATCCTGGACCCCTCCCTGCCAGCTGGCCCTGCCCTCTGCCTGCTGTCACAGCCTGGCACCCGCCGTCCTTCCAAGCCTCCCGGCCTCCCCTCAGGTCCCGGCGAGGCCTGGGCCGCCTCCTGAATCTGCTCACCTTTCCCTGTGGAACCTGTCCGAGCCACAGCAGCCTCCTCACGGGTTGCTCTGGGCCCAGACGCGCGCCCCGCTTCCAGCCTGCCTTCCTGTGGGCACTGCATGATCTCTCCAGTTGCATCTCTCGGCTTGACCCCTTCCAGGGACTTCCCGTGACAGTGGGGAAAGGACACTGCTTGGGAGAAGGCCCACAGTCTCGGCCTAGTCTGTTCCACTGTGCCTGTGCCCGCTCCTCCCTCTTGCCAGGGCGTTGCCCCAGGGGTCATAAGGCCATTACCTCTCACTGTCAGCCGCCAGATCCATGTCCCGGGAGAGACCATCTGTCCTCCTGCCCTTCTCTGCATCTCCCTGTTTCCTGAGCATGTGAGATGACCCTCTGTGTTGGGAGGCTGTGGCTGCCCCCTGCCTGGAACCCGAGCTGCTGGGAGGCGGAGGCAAACCCGGCTGCAGCGGCGCCCATTCCTGCAGCTCGCCTGTCTGCAGTTCATGCCCCCAGGCGCGCATCAGGGTTGGTCTGGGAGCAAACCTGGCTGGTGTGGCTTTCAGCCCCTGGGGCTGGCTCAGCATCTGCACTGCCACCAGCGCCCAGGCCCGCTGTCTCTGCTCTGCTGCTTCAGGGTGCGTCTTTCGATCTTACGCGTGAGCCCTTCAGTCTGGTGATGGTTGCTCTGTAGCCTGACGTTGCAGCGGCGAGGAAGGGGAAGCAGGAAGGGGGCCGTCTCCACCAGGAAAGTGGAACTCCACTGCCCTGGCCGCCGGGTGTCACCCAGCCACCTCTGGGCCCTCGGGTTCCTGGGCAGGCTCTGAGGATGAAGGGCCCTGCTGGGTCAGCGGCCCCAGCTGTGAGTCCTGGGTCTTAACCAAGAGCAATTTCCATGGTGGGCTCCCAGGTCCTACGTTTAGTATCCATTTATCACTTTATGTTCTGTTGGGAGAGCCACACACTGTGGATGGGCAGGTGGAGCTCAGATGTGAAGTCCAATTCACGAGAAACTCAGAGAATGTGGCTGGTTGTGGCAAGTGGGTTTTTTAATTTGTTTGTTTGGTTTTTTTTGCCATACTAGTTGAACCCAGGGCCTCGCACCTGCATGCTTTGCAGGTGCTGGACCACTGAGCTGCGCCCCCCCCCCCCCCCCCCCTTTTTTTTTTTTTTTTTTTTTTTAACTTTTTTGGGACAGGGTCTTGCTAACTTATGCAGACTGACCCTGGTCTCGAACTTGCGATCCTCTTGCCTCCACCTCATAAGCCGCTGGGATTACAGGCGTGCACCACCACACCCGGCGCAAGTGGGTTTTTTAACACTTGGACCGCCGACTAGTATTGGCCTGTGGCCTGTTAGGAACCAGACTGCACAGCAGGAGGAGAGTGGCTGACCAGGGAGCCATGCTCCTTCTGTATTTGTGGCCGCTCCCTGTCGCTAGCATTCACACCTGAGCTGTCTCTGGTCTGTGGAAAAACTGTCTCCCGTGAAACCTGTCCCTGGTGCCACAAAGGCTGGGGACTGCTGTTCTCATCCTTTATCTCAGAGTAGACACATTTACCCATCTGGTGACAAGGCCCCTTCCCCATGGCAGGAGAGACAAGAGCACAGAGCACCCCTGCTGATGCTGGGCCTGGCCAAAGAGCAGAGGAGGACGGAGCTGGGTCCCACGGTCCTGACACATTCCTGCAGGGAAGAGGGAGTGAGCTGAAACGTCCCATGGGAGAGTTCTGCAGCATCTCATGTCAGCAGAAGCATCCAGCCAGGCAGCACCAGTGCCCATCTTGCCTACCTTCTTGCGGGGCAGGCCAGCCCCCGCGGTGTCTACCTGTCCTCGTGCTGCCCCGCTGCAGACAGTGAAGGCTAGCTCCTCTGTCCCACAGTTCACTCTCCCTTCCTCTTAGGGGCAGTGGTTATCTCTGGAGTTGAGCTGGGCGAAGGAGTGTGTGCCTGTGATCTCAGCACCCAGGAGGCAGAGGCAGGAGGATCGCTAGGGAAGTTTGAGGCCAGCCTGCTCAACATAGCAAGACCCTGAAGCAAGAAAAGGTCCCTGGGGTTGCCGCTGGGAGCCATCCCTCCAGGAGGGACTGCTGATGGCCTTGCCCTTCTCCTTGAGGCCCCTTCAGTCCTTCCCAGGGGCGATGGCACCAAGGAGAGACCCAGAGATTTGGAAGGAATCCTCCCCTCCTTTCCGATGTTCTTCAGATTGCACTGTGTTGTCGAGTATTGACACGGGTGGCTCCCAGGTCTCAATAGCGCCCTCTAGGGGAGAGTGGGGAGACTGGCCCTCTCACCACATACATGTGGCTTCTAGGTCTCAGCAGCGCCCCCTAGGGGAGAATGGGAAGACTGGCCCTCTTATCACATACATGTGGCTTCTAGGTCTCAGCAGCACCCTCTAGGGGAGAGTGGGGAGACTGGCCCTCTCACCACATACATGTGGCTTCTAGGTCTCAGCAGCGCCCCCTAGGGGAGAATGGGAAGACTGGCCCTCTCATCACATACATGTGGCTTCTAGGTCTCAGCAGCACCCTCTAGGGGAGAATGGGGAGACTGGCCCTCTCACCCCACACTATTTATTTATTTATTTCATTTTTTGAATGGTGCTGATGTTTGAACCCAGGGCTTCGCCTATGCTAGGCAAGTGCATTGCCACTGAGCTATACCTCCAGGTCTTTCTCAGGTCTTTGAAGAAAGCCAAAAACAGCTACTGGGCAGCAGCTGTAGGAAGTGGTTCATCGTCTGGACCCTGAAACCAGACCGTTCGGTGTGAATAATTTCCACCTTACCAGCTGTGTGATATGGGAACATTACTCGACCTGTTGGAACTCAGTTTCTCAGTGTGCAAAACAAGACGCTAAGCCTCATTCGTGTGGGGAGTAGGCAACAGTGTCCGGTGGCCAGGACGGGCTGGTGAGTCCTGGAGGCTGCTCTCTCCGTGGTGTTTCATCATAGCCCTGCCGCTTCCTGTAGAGGCCCACCCGTCCTTCAGTCCTAGGCACATCGTTTCTGGTTGCTCCCTGGGGCGGAGGCTCCTCTGGTGCAGCCTGCGAGGTGCAGAGCCTGTCTCTTAGCCACACTTCCTCTGCCGTGGGAGTGCAGATGAGGCCAGCCTACACTTTAGGTTTACGGGCCAGAGTCCATGTTCCCTGAAGAGCAGAAGTATCCCCAACATAGGGACATATTTCTTCTCCCCAGTGAGACAGACATCTCAGGAGTTGTTTCACCAGCCAGTGGGCAGAAGCTTCTGAGAGCAAATGTGAGAGATGTTCAGGGTTGACGTCCCACACCGGGTCACAACCAGATAGGAATGTTTACTGGTGCCTGCCCACGTAGGAAGCCACAGGGTCCACGATTCAGTGTTTGAGGGAAGGAGTGTGCTTTCTGGTGGGATCGCAGGCTCTATGTCATTGTGTCTGATAAGCTACCATTAGTCCTTCTTTAATGCCTACTATAAACCTGCCTACAGCCACACCAGCCTGCTGTCTGATCCCATCTGATCTCAGAAGCTAAGCAGGGTCGGGCCTGGCTAGTCCTTGGATGGGAGACCGCCTGGGAACACCAGGTGCTGTAGACTTGGGAGAAGGACCTGGAAGCCTGCTCCCAAAACAGCCACTGAAAACCCTACGAATAGCAGAAGCACTGACAATAGTGCTGGGCATGGCACAGTATCAGTATTTTGTGTGTTGTGCAGTCTATGAGTCAGACCTGATTCGATGGCACCTGGCAACGTTGTTGTTGTTGTTAGGTGCCGTCGGGTCGGTATCCAACTCATGCGACCCTCATAGGGTTTTCAATGGCTGACTGTTTCGGGATTGCCGTGGGAGTGGATTGCCATGTCCTTCTCTCATTTTTGTAGTGCTGGGAATTGAATCCTGGTCCTCAGGGACTGCAGCGCAGTGCCTAGCAATGTAAACCTGTTAAATTAGGGTCTTTTTACTTTAGGTGGCTCTGTGAGTCTTCATAAAGCATAGCATACCATTCCTGTTGGCTGCAGATCAGCACCATGTCATTTTAGGTTATATAAATCAAAATCTATTACTAAGCACCCTGTGCGAACCACAGCACGCAGAGTCCATCACGTGCAGCCTCTGTTCACACATGCTTTTCCTGAGATGGCTGGGGCTGATGTTTCTGGGGATCCCTCCCCTGCCCGCCTGCCTTGGGCTATGTGGGCCCACAGCCCTCGCTGCTCCTGGGCAAGATGCTGTTAAGGGGGTCTGGGCCTTGAGGTGGCCTCAGGCTGACTTTCCAGAACCCACTGGAGGCTGAGTCCCTGCTCCTGTCTAAAGACAGACTTATGGAGACAGTAGTCTGAGTGGAGGTCTGAAAAGAGCACACACTGAAAGAGTGTAGAATTTGTGTGAACTTCAGGCAAGTTTCTCACCTCCCCTTTCCAAGTGCTTGGTTTACCTTTTCTCCCCTTTCATGTTAAAGATCTTTAAAGCTATGTTTAAAAGTTCGCCTTAACTTGTTAAAAACTATTGATCCTGCACAAACGTCAGAAAGCAGCTCTTGAAGGCGTTGTGGGGCTGTGTGGGGCGCTTTCTGGAGCAGGTTGGAAGGAGGGGCAGGGCTGCTGCTGAGCGGGTTGTGTGAGGAGGGTAGAGCCGGCCTGCCGTCCCTGCTGACCTGGCTTGAGTTTGGGGATGGCCCAGCTGTCCCTGGGGTGGCTGGTCAAGTTTTCAGCCTCAAGCCAAATACAGTGCGGCATCCACAAAGACCTGTGGCAGTGGCTCCGGGGCACCTAGGGAGGGAGGCCAGCCACCCTTCCCTCCACCAAGACCCTGAGGCTTCCAACAGCACCCGGCGGTTGGTCGTTTTATGACTTTATAAATTTAATGAACTGAACCTAGACCTAACGGTAGACCTAAAGGTAAACATCTTGACTACCAGGGCAGCTGTGGGCACCCAAGCTCCTCAGCCCTTTCTAGCTCAGTAGGAGTCCCTTCTCCTTTGCTCTCTAGGTGACCAAGGCAGGTGTCACTGTGGCGTCTGGAGCCTCGCCCAGCGGCAGGGTCCTCTTGCAGATGGCTCTGCCTGCAGTCTAGTGGGGGGCGGTGGCCATGGGCACGCGGTGGCTACCCGGGGTCTGCGGTGCATGTCGGCGCCCTAGCGGAGGATGAGCGCGAGCTGGGCACAGTATGTGCGCTGCGGTGGGAGCCCCACCGGCCTGCGGCTGCACTGCACGGGTTGCCGCTGTGCTACAGGGCATGCAGCTGTGGCTGGGCCGCCACACTTGGGGTCCTCGGGCCCTGTCCAGAGAGGTCGGGCCGGGCGCTGCTGTCCTGGCAGTGAATGGTCGGCGCTCTAGGGGACGCTGGCCTCCAGGTGTGGTTCTGGCCCACACTCTCTGCTCTGGCCCCCGGGCCTGCCCACGTGGGCACCACCCATGGCTGCAGGGGAGGGCGCTCCCGCCCAGGCCCTTAGTCTTCCTTTCTTCCTGGAAACCCGCAGCCCCGTGTCCCCCAGCAGAGGGCGCTCTGCTCTGCAGATGGCCGGGTGCACTTTCCGCGGGCCCTGGGCTGCGGGCAGGTGCGCCCCGGGAGAGGCGCGCAGTGGCTGAGGGCGAGGAGGAGCAGGAGGGGCGCTTTTTGTGGCTATGTCTATATAGCCCGCTTTGTGCCCATTTTTGTTGTAAGTCGGAATTTTGAGTATTGTTTTCCTTACTTTGATTTGGTCTCTGCCCCCTGCCCACACAGAGTCTAAGACACATTCTAACTTGTTGGAAGTAACTAAGCAAGCAGCTCAGGTTTCCCCTCTTGCTCCCCACAGCCGGCCCTCCAGCAGGCGGAGTCAGCGCCCGCTAGGAGGCGCCACCTCCCCGGCACATTTGATGTTATAGGAGTGGGGCGGATCTGGGCGACATAGCCGGCTGCCTGCCACAGGTGGCGCATGCGACTGCGCGCTCCATCAAAGCAAGGAAGGAGTAAAGAGTGGGAGCTCCTTGGAGAAGCGGGAGGTACTGGGACTGGGCAGGAAGTGCCCTAGGAGAACCCCGAGCACCTGCTGGCCCACGTGGTGAAGAAGGCACCTGGCCTGTGTGGGCCTCCTCATGGCACCACCCAGCCCTGCCACCACCCCAGAACATCCGGAGAACGTGGGACACACTCTAGTTGAGGGGCAGCCTTGGCTCCACCCCTCAGAGTTGCCAAGGTCAAAAGCAAGGGAGTGTGAGAAACTGACGGCCAGCAGAAGCCTAAGGAAGCATGGGGACTACGTGTCACCAGATGCTCTGACTCCTGGGATCAGAGGAGGACGTTAGGGAACACTGAGGAAATCTGCCTGAAGCATGGATTTCAGTAGTTAATACCGATTCCTTAATTATAACCAGTGTGTTATGCTAACTTAAGATATTAGTCATAGAAACTGGGTGTGAGGTATGTGGAAACCTCCTGTTCTGCTGCTCGATTTTTCTTTAAAATGGTTCTAAAAATAAAGTCTATTTAAGACACAGAAAAACGAGAGAATGTGGCAATCCACTCCTGAAGCTATCTGGAAAGAATGAGCCATTGAAAACCCTGTGAGGTCACCATTAAGTGGGACCTGATTCTTCGGCACCTACCAACAACCAAGACAAAATAGAACAGTGTTTAGGAAATCAGCAATAGTTCCTTAGATGCTCCTTTTGTGTCCTTATCTTCTCCAAATAACATCCAGACTTTTGTGTCAGTTGTCCTCTGTTTTTGAAAGCACAGTGGTCAGCACACGCGTAGCAAACCAGCCACCACCATGTAGTGTGTTGAGGCCCCGAGGGTCCCTTTGAGAGCGGCGTGTTTGCCAGCTCGGATTTCTGCATGTTTTTCAAACAGATCCGTTCACTTCAGTCAGGCGGGACCACCACACCTTCCATGTGGCTTCCCCTCTCCTGTCTGCTTGTGCCTGAGGCTCTGGACTGCCCCGCGTGGTCTTGTGTCTCCTGGGTTGCAGTCACCCTGTGGAGACTTGCTGCTGTCCAAATGTTTGCAGTCTGGATCCTGGAGTTGTCCTGTGCCGCAGAGGCCTAAGGAGTAAGGGCACAGGAGGAGGCTGTTGCCTGCTCCGCGCATATACCTGGCCCCCCCGGAACAGAGTTATATTCCAGGAAAGAAGAGGGAAGAATCCAGTCAGCGGAGGTACAGAGGGGTCAGGGCAGGGGCAGGCCCTACTGTGGTGGAGACATGAGGAGCGAGGGGTGGGCCAGAGAGAACCGGCGTGACTCGTGAGGAGCGGATTCGAGGGGATTTTAGAGGGAACCTCTGTACCTGCTCACAGCAGCCTAGGAAGGCGCGTCACAGAGTCCTATCAGCAGTGGCAAGGAGAGCTTTGGGGAGCAGAGCTCCACCCCGGGGAGTTCGTGGGCATCTCCCAGGGCTGTGGACACCACCTGCTGCCCTGTCGAGTTGCCCTCCACCCTCACACAGAGGCCCTCTCCACACGCTCCAGGAGGTCTTTTGGAGGGACTGCTGGCCACAGGGTCTAGGCGTGGATGATGTGGGTGGAGAGCCTGCATTCTTCCCGGAAGACTCCCAAAGGAAGCCCCCGATTCTATGTACAGTGTTGGCGAGCGTGGCTGGGCTGGATACACTTCCTGACAGGTGGGTGAGCAGGCGGTGGCTGCCGGCAAGGTCTTGACCATCCTTCCGCCATGGGCTTTATCTTGGCTTCAGGCACGTCACTGCTGTTTTGTGTTTTCATTTTCACTGTGTGGCCGAAGCTGTCTTACAGGAGCCTGGCCTTCATTTTGGCCTTTCAAGGAGACGGAAGCCCTGGTTTCTCTGTTACTTCAGCTGTTCCTGACTGTGCACATCCCTTCTCTCTCAGCTGTGGAGGTTCTCAGATCACAGTTGATTGATTGTATTTTAAACACAACAGCCCCTAAAAGCTAGTCCTAAGGAAATATTGAATTATTTTGAACACTGCAAAGATAACAGCGTTGTAACATTGTGTTGTCTTTATACTATTAAGTTTGCTTCAAATAAGCGTAGGATGTCTCTCTCTCACAGGGAATACATTTCAAGATGTCTCACTGAAACTGTGGCTAGTACTGAGCCCTGTGTGTGCCTTTTTTCCTCTCTATATACAAACCTGTGATAAAGTTTAGTAACTAAGGTTCAGTAAAAGGTTAACAATAATAACTAATACCAGAATGATTATAACAGCACACTATGATCAAAGCTGTGTTGAATGTGGTCTCTTGCTCACAGCACACCTTATTACACTGTGCTGTTTTTATGGTGATGTGAGATGGCATAATGCCTACATGAGATGAAGTGAGTGAGTGATGTAGGCCTTGTGGCATAACATTGGGCTAGTGACTGTCACTTGAATATAACCCTGCAAAAGTGCAACAGTCCATCTGATAACTGAGATGGCTACCCCGTGACTACTGGGCAGGTAGCATATGCAGGGTGGATACACTGGATATAGGAATGATTCATCTCCCAGGTAGGGTAAAGCCAGACAGCATGAGAGTCCCTCATGCTATTCAGAGTGGCCCACAATTTAGGGTTTATGAAATGCTTATTTATGGAATTTTTCAATTAGCATTATTATACTGTGACTGACCTGAGACAACTGAAACCATGGAAAGTGAGACCACAAATAGAGGGACCAAGGTATGAGTAAATGTGTCTCTGAGTGTGTAGATAATTGGAAGAACTGGCCTGGAGTTATGACTTCCCTGTCTGGGGAGTGCCAGGAACCCCCTTCAACCCTCTATAGTTCTGAACTTGCCGGGTGAGTTTTCTTTTTATAGTATGCCATGTCTAGGAACTTGGGCTGAAATCAGCTCTTTGGTTTTCCTGTCCGTTTTGCTGGTTATGCTGTCATGTAGCTCTTGATACAACTGCAAAGGACTGTCAGCGACCTGATGAGTTCTTCTGGAAGGCGTCACTTCATGGTCCAGACCGCTTGCTTCTCAGCTTGGTGATGCGTCACGAATAGAAGTTAAAGCTTTCAAAGCTGTTTGCCTTTTTCTTTTTCACATAAGTATTAATTCCTTTCTTTCCCTTATTACAATCCTATCCCAGGGCTTATTAAATTCCATGGGGGGTTTATAGGTCTTTTTTCCCGCTTGGCTGTGTTGCCTGCTGAGCATAAAGCCCTTTTATAATTCTTAACAAAGCCCTCTGTGTTCAGTGTGGGCTGTGGTTGCATTCAGTGTCGCAACTATACTAGTACAAGAAGTACGCATGCCACCTCCCAGTTGACTTGCCGTTCCACGCACGTCCATTGTCGTTTCTCTAAAACCGTCCTGAGCACTGGACCTTGAGGCAGAAGGAAGCACACAGATTCAAGTGCTGCCACCCCTGCCCAGCAGGTTCCACAAGTGGTTCTGCTCTCACAAACGCCAGGAAGACAGGGGTGTCGCAGGCTCTGTGTGCTTGCCACCCCCTTTGATTGTCCCAATAATAAACGACTTGAGGATTGGTCCAAATGAAAAGTTAATAAAAAATGAATTTTTCCAGACACTGAACAGTTTGGGCCAGTTCACTTGTACGAGTCACGCTTCGTTCTGTGTGTGATAGGCTCTGGGCGTGGCGGGGGCTGAACACGGGTGGACGTGATCGGGTGCTGTATCACTCACTTTCGTGACTCTGTGACCAAAATACCCGACAGAAGCAACTGAAAGGCAGGTTCGGTCTACTGTGGTGGGGAGGCCTACATGGTAGCAGACAGGAAGCAGAGAAACAGTGTAAAGGGGCGGAGCAGCGCAAGGACACACCCCCAGTGACCTCCTTCCCGCACTAGGCCAGCCTTCTCCCTCCTCACCTTCTGGCGATGCCATCACACTATGCATCCATCAAGGGATGGGTCGACGCATTGGGTCAGAGGCTTCGTGATCCAATGCTATCTCACAGCCGCCCCAGTGGCCAGTGAAGACTAACCATCACATGCGCTAATGAGAATTAGACGTGGGTAAAGACAAAGCATGTGTAGTATCACTGGGATGCTAAGGTAATGACATAGCGATTTGGAAGTATGGTATCTTTGTGTCAAATTCTAATACAGACATTTAGAAATCTAAACATCTGTCTTTTTTAGGATTCACAAGTGTCAGTCATTTGGTGTATCCCAGAGGGAAGTTTTGTTTTTCTCTACGAAGCAAGTCTTCCTTGTTGTTGTTGTTGTTGCTGTCAGGTGCCCTTGAGTTGGATCCAACTCATAGCAACCCTGTGTACAACAGAACGAAATACTCCCCGACACTGTGCCATGGTTGGCACTATGTCAGTGCTTCTCTGCTATTCATAGGGTCTTTGATGGCTGGTTGTTTCTGGATTGTTTCGGGAGTGAGCTTCTGAGCCCTTCTCCCATTTTTGCAGTGCTGGGATTGAACCCATGGCCTCAGAGTGTGCAGAGCAGCGCTCTACCACCTGAGCTGAACTTCTTAAATACACTCGAGAGCCGGAAAGGTGAGAAGGCATTGAGAGGAGGAAGATGGCAGGATAAGCTCTGGGGCTGCGAATTTGTCTCTTCCCTGCCAATTGTTCTCCCCTGAGGCAGGGAAGAAGGCTGGCCGGAGGGCCTCAGGCAGGAGGACGCTGCACAGAACACAGAGGTGCAGTGTCAGTAATAATCGTGAAGGATCCTGATGTACCTGCTGCCCAGGCCGAGTCAAGGACAAGAGACAAAAACAATAACAACAGCTTAAAATGGGAGAAGAAGTGACTCTGTCTTTGCAGCAGTGCGCACGGGAGCTCTAGAGCAGTCCTGTGCGTGGAGCCCTGCCCTTCCACCCTGCGCCATCTAGCTGGTGGTTTGTTGTCTGAAGGTCTTAGGGAACACAGACCAGAGGATGTGGCTCCTTAAACTTTGTGAACCATGAGTTTATTGGGGTTATGGGGTGTGGGTGGCCCACTGACAGCCATTACTTACAGCATCACTGACACGCTCCCACCGAGATGTCCCGTGGGAAGTTGTACCACCTTCAGATCTCGCCCTCCGCCAATCCTTTATTGCTTATATATCCTAGCACCGTGGGCGGCTGGGGGAAGAGGGGCTAGTGATTGGTGGACAGGAGGGTCTCCTGAGCGTCTGTGACCTTCCTTCCCCACTCCTTCCAGGAGGGAAAGTGGGTAGCTCCATTGTCACTACCTTGATGGCTGAACCTCTAGAGGAGACCCTGAGTTCTGTAACTAGCCTTTGACAACTCAAGAAAGATGGAGATATGACTACATCCAACAAGCTCGAGAGCACCATGAGGGCACGTGGGACTTTGCCTTCACAGCCCAACATCAGCAGAAACCTTGAAAGCCATTTGATGTCCTCTGCTGAGATTCCAGGCCAGCCTGTCTCTAGAACATCTTGCAGGAACTTCTGGGTGAGCCGCTTCAGAGACCTGCTTCTTCCAGTCTCCTGAGTGGCCTCTTGGAGCTTGGAGCCTCTTGCATCCTTACTGGGACAAAGGGCACCCTCTCCTCCCATGTCACAGGTGTTTCTAACTCGAGCAGCCTCGGCAGACTACCTTCACCCAAGAATGTTGTTGTTGTTGTTAGGTGCCGTTGAGTCGGTATCTGACTCATAGTGACCCTCATAGGGTTTGCAATGGCTGACTGTTTCGGGATTGCCTTGGGAGTGGATTGCCAGGCCCTTCTCCCATTTTTGCGGTGCTGGGAATCGAACTCAGGACCTCAGAGACTGCAGCGCAGCGCTCTACCAACTGAGCTAAATCCCAGCCCTCGCCCAAGAATGCCATCACCAATTGGTTTCACACCAGGACCCCAGCAGCTACCTGGAGATGATGCCTGTGGGTAAAGCCTAGTTAATTTGTTTCTGTGGCTGTGGAGCAAGTGCCCTGGAAGTCATTCTAGGTGTTCTCCACCAAGATGGCCAGGATGGTGCTCATGGTACCCAGTCCAGAGGGAGCAGCCACACGCTGGCTGCTCTATCAGATGGCTCAGTCCTAGGAAGTCACTAAAAAATGACTCAGATAAGAAAAGGATTCCGCAGGACAGCAGAAGTACAAAATTAATATGCAGACACCAATAATAATTTTCACACATGCAAAAAATAGCCAGCTGGGAGATGTTATGGAAGAGATAACCACATTAAAATATAACAACAAGGAAGATAAAGTACTTAGGAATAAATATAATAATTGTTTAAAACCTAAGTAAAGAAAATGATAAATCACTAGAGAAGACAGAGTGGCCTTGAGCTGGTGGAAAGAGGTGCCTTGTTCTGGGTGAGGCTATCTCAGTGTCACCAAAATGTCAGTTCTAGGTCAGTTTTCAGATTTAATGTGATGCCAGTAAAAATATGAAGGCAACAAGAGCCCACTTAGGGGGAGCTGGACATGTTAATCCTAAAATCGAAATAGAAAACCCAAAGTGAATATCGAGAAGGCACAGAAAAGAGGGAGCTCAGAAGAGGCGGCCAGTCCTACCAGATGCCACAACACACCACCAGCCTCTGCAGGGGAAATATAACCACGCGCTGCACAGTAACACCCGGTCACTGTGGGGCGGCACGTGCCATGGTGGTCCTAAAAGGCAACGTTGCCTAGTGACACCACAGACGTCCTAGTTTGTGTCAGTAAACCCTGGATGTTCGTATCAGAACAAAATTGCCTGACAGTGCACTTCTCGAGGTGTGTCCCTGTTAAGCTATGCGTGATTGTGTGTGGCAATACTACATGCATAGACAAATAGGAAGCTCAGAAATAAGTCCAAACATGGATGAAAACCTGGAGGTTAAAGGCAGATCTAAAGGTAGATGGGTTAAGGATGGACTTCTAAATAAATATTACTGTCACAATCAGATACCATAGATATATACCTTACGCTAAACACCAGCATACGCACCAAATGAATCAGAGAGCTAAGTGTGAAAAATGAAACGAGGCCTGCGTTAGACGAAAGTGTGGGTGATTAGGAAAGGCTTTTCAAAGAGTATAACTGAAGCCGGGCACGGTGGCGCACGCCTGTAATCCCAGCGGCTCAGGAGGCGGAGGCAGGAGGATCGCAAGTTCGAGACCAGAGGCAGTATGCGTAATTTAGTGAGACCCTGTCTCAAAAGCTGAAAAATGGGCTAAGGATGCAGCTCAGTGGTCCAGCACTTGCAGAGCATGCAGGTGCGAGGCCCTGGGTTCAACCCCCGGCACTGAAAAGAAAAAAAAAAAAGGATCAAATGACAAAAATATCAATTGTGTGAAAATCTTTGTGACATAAATATTTTTTTAATTGAGGGGGGAAAAGACCAAAATTCTGTAGGAAAATGGGCAAAAGATATGAACAAACAACACACACACGTAAGCACGCACATGTGTACACAAACACGGCCTGTCAACTTCTCTAGGACACTGCTCCTCGCCTGGCAGGTGGGCAGACAGTCCAGAGCTCCCACCTCACTGGCCGTCACTGACACAGGTGCGTCACTGGACGTGGTGAGTTACATAAGGAGGAAGAGACAGTTGGCCCTCGTCTAGAGAGAGAAGTTGGAGTGTTACTCTCTGAGTTTGCTCTTGGCACGCTTTAAAACCAGCTCTATAACCAGAGCAACAGTGCCTGCCTCCCTGGGCTTCTCAGGTTGTGGATTCTGATCAGAGCAGTGGGTGTCTGGGGACGGAGCTCTCCTAGACACCTACGTGCATAAGCGGCCAGGTGCCTCCTCATCCTCCTTGTCCACCGGCTCTGCTGTGGACAATTCCGGGCCGTTTCTTCTCTCCAGTGTCTGTGCCTCATCCCCAGGCCTGGGCCTTGTTAAATTTAGAAGTTCCTACACTCCGCTGGCCTGCAGCTGTAGCCCTGTGGCATCCGATCCCGTCAGATCTCGAAAGCTAAGCAGGGTCGGGCCTGGTTAGTACCTGGATGGGAGACCGCCTGGGAACACCAGAAGCTGTAGGCTTGGGAGAAGGACCTGGCAACCCCCTCCCAAAAAATCAATCTGCCGTTGAAAACCCTATGAACAGCAGAGAAGCACTAACAATAGTGTTTCCCCTGTTGTACAGAGGGTCGCTATGAGTCAGATACCGACTTGACGGCACCTAACAACAACAACAACAACAACAACAACAACAACAACACTCTGCTGGGCTGGGATTTAGCTCAGTTGGTAGAGCATTGCGCTGCAGTCTCTGAGGTCCCAAGTTCAATTCCCAGCACCGCAAAAATGGGAGAAGGGCCTGGCAATCCACTCCCAAGGCAATCCCAAAACATCCATTGAAAACCCTATGAGGGTCGCTATGAGTTGGATCCCAACTCGACAGCACCTAACAACAACAACAACACTCTGCTACCTTTTCCCTTAGGGTGGCTCTGTGTTGTTAAGGATTTGGAAGTCTTCTTGGCTGAACGGTGTTTAATACAGGTTAAATGTAGAATCAGTTAAAAGGGTATTAGTTCATCGGGGAATGCTGCCTAGTTGCAGCCCCAGCCTAGCTAGCCCCAAGTCGGGTGACCTACACAGAGCCTGCAGACACCCAAGGGAGACGGACATTGCTCAGGGTCTACTCTTGTTTACAGATGAATGGAGGCAGAAACGCTTGGGGGAACTGGCCTAAGGTGGTACAGCTCTCAGCTGCAGAGCTGGGTCCAGACCAGGTAGTTGGGCTCTGGAGTGCCTGCATCAATCACTCATCTGCACCTGTGTCCCCGTGTACCCACATGTTTGTCCACACCTATGTCCTGGGACACTATTGGTAATTGTCATGAACTCTTTAACACATCATGCACAATTGCCTGTTTTGCAAACAAGTTTTCCGTTACCTGGATTTTAACGGCTCTGTAGTATCCATGTGTACATGTCCATCTGGAGGCTGGTCCCTAGTTCTCACACCAGGTGCTGTCAGTACATCCTCTCCAGCTCCTCTAGATGGAGATTCCAAGATGGCGCCTTCCATGCATGACCCACCCTCCTGGCATGAGTGCACTCAAATGTTTAAGAACAAGTGGATGTACTGTCGTGTTGTTGACCTTTAAGTGCACCTATTGCTTTTTCGGTCTGGGATTTGGCTCAGTGGGTAGAGCACTGCGCTGCAGTCCCTGAGGTCCCGAGTTCAATTCCCAGCACCGCAAAAAATGGGAGAAGGGCTTGGCAATCCACTCCCAAGGCAATCCCGAAACAGTCAGTCATTGAAAACCCTATGAGGGTCGCTATGGGTCGGATACCGACTCTACGGCACCTAACAACAACAACAAAAACAATTGCTTTTTCAGACTAGCTATTATGACTGATGCTTTGTTGTAGAATGCTTTAGGTTGTTGTTAATAGAAAAGCTCTTAGTTAGTAGAATGTAATAGAATGCTGTTAGAATGCTTTAGGTTATAGTTAACAGAAAAGCCACGTTGTGTTAGTCAGCTGGTACATTGCAGTGGCAGAGAAACCCACCAGAACAAACTTAGAGGGGAAATGATACATTGGGGGCTCACAGTTAGAGGATTATAACCCATGGCGGTGGGAAGGTGTAACAGGGCAGACATCTGGGTGGGCAGTGGTGGCCTCTGGCAGATCAGGAGAGGGAGCAACTGGAACTGTGGGTCAGGCTAAGGACAGGGCTTCCTGTCCCTAGGAAGCCACTTCTGCAAAGCTAGGACCTGCCTCCCAACATCCCATAGTCCCCACAAAGAGTACCACCAGCTTGGGACCAAATGTTCAAACGTGACCTTTGGGAGACATTTTCGACTCAAACCATAACACAGCTCACACTGGGTTTGAGCAAAAATAGTTTATTTGTTCCTGAAAATTTCTGTTGGAATTGTACAGCAGACAGTTCTGTGCGTGAGGTTTGCCGCTGCGCTGTGAGGAGGTTGTCTTTCTTCTTCTCTGTCTTCATAGACATTCAGCAGACAGCTGACGGGCCGAGGGGCCCCGTTTCAGTAGGGCGTCAAGTGTGGATGTGTATCTGCACCCCACACCTTCTCCTGGAAAGCTTGGGCCTCTTTTGTTTTTAGTTTTAACCTTCTGCTCTGTGAGCTGGCACAGGGAGGAAGGAAGCTTGAGTCAGTCAGTCTGCTCCGTCCACATTTTCGCTTAGCCATTTCTCTTCCAAACTTGAGAAGAACATCCTGGCTGGAAGTCTAGACTAAAGGGCCGGCCTCAGGCTCCGGGCAGCGTGCTGGCCAGCGTCCACCTGTGGAACAGGTGTTCAGATGTTACTCTGTGATGGGACTCTTTCTTTGGTTCCAGCACACTTGGAAAGCCACATGGATGAGGCCATGCAGCTCTGTGTTTTCCAGGCGCCACCAGGTTTTGGAGATGGGCAGGCTTGGTGCCAGTGTGGACGTGTTGGTGACGGTGCGGATGTGTTGGTGACTGGCCCACTGTGGGACTGGGGAAGGTTGTTCACGGCCTCTTGTTTACGTTTCCTCCCTCAGGAGTTGAGCTACATAATTACTACCGAGAGGAATCGTAACTCCTGAGAGATTCAACTGCTCACCCTGGCAGTTTGGGGAATAACCCTAATCATTTAAGCACATGTCAGCCCCTTCAGAGGCTGCAGTATTCGGCCGCCGTTAGCTCTTGGGGCGTGTTTAATATCCCTAGTCAGCACCGCTGTCTAGATGAACTTTGTCTCGACGAGGTCCTTGACTTTCGCCCCCATTTGAAAGAGTAATAAACGCCTGTGGTAAATCCACCCCCATGGACAGTGCCATGAAAAGGAAGGCTCCGGGGGTGCTTCCGGGACATGCTCAGTGCCCCGCTCCCATCCCTGTCCCTCCAGGTGTCCCCTCCCTGTGTCCCCCCAGCTCCTCCTCCACCGGTGTCCAGGACGCCCAGCCCTGCCACCCTCTCCTCCCGCCATGGTGACATCCGCATGGGCAGAGCCTTCCTGCGTTTGCTCTCCTTTCCTCTACCTCCTCAGCTGTGACAGGGAACAGTGAGGGTTTACATTGGTCACGGGGAAGCATCACGTGCACAGCGAAGGGCGCAGAACCTTAGCACGCATCTTGGTGAAGAGTCTGGGCAAACTCCGGTGCCTCCCTGCAGGCCGAGTCCCCGACGCCTGCCCCTCCCCTGCCAGGGCCCGAGGGGTGCTGGCCTCAGTGGATGGTAGGGTTGCCCTGGAGCACATGGCCTGCCACCTGGCCTGCAGTTGCACCTGTGTTAACTTTTTTTTTTTTTTTTTTGCAGTACTGGGGGCTGAACCCAGGGCCTCGCGCCTGCATGCTCTGCTAGTGCTGGACCACTGAGCTGCGCCCCCAGCCCATTTTTTTACTTTTTGAGACAGGGTCTTGCTAAGTTACGAAGACTGCCTCTGGTCTTGAACTTGCGATCCTCCTGCCTCCGCCTCCCAAGCCACTGGGATTACAGGTATGCGCCACGGCTCCCGGCGCCACCTATGTTAACTTCTTAATGATCTGTTTTTTAGAGCAGTCCTAGGTTCACGGCAAGGTTAAGCAGAACGTACAGAGAATCCCACCTCTCCCTCCAGCTGCTCCCCGGCCATCCCCCGCCAGGGGTACAGCTGTGAGGTGGACGTGATGATAAGTGCTTTTTGTTTTTTGTCCATGGTTCCTGGCTCATTATTCCCTCCCCAAGGTGGGCCATAGAGACGACAGTTTTTCTTCCCTGGGCTGGGTCGCAGAGACCACAGTCTTCCCTGGCCTTTGGTGGCCGTGGAGAAGTTCTCTGATGTACTCTTGCCTGATAATGGGTCATAAGACTGTCCTCGTTCCAGAAGGGTCCTGCCCCGTACCCTGGGGAGGGAAACCCAAAGCAGTGAGCGTGGCAGGGTTTCCCACCCAGGCTCTTAGCACTCCTGCTCATGCACAGATGACCCCTCGAGCCCCTCAAGGACAGGCTTGGGAGCTTCTGCACAGCTGAGCAGGTGGCCGCTCTGTCTCTCTGTCCTTTGTATCAGGATTCCCCGAGCTCTGCCAGCTGCTGGGGCGTGCCACTTGTGTGGGGGAGGCAGCTGTGGGACATCAGGTAGGATGACACCGGACTTGGGTCTGGCACAGAGGGAGGCATGTTGGGAGCTGAGCCTGCAGCCTGTGGGGGGATCCTGTCAGATCTGAATCAGACGGGAGGCCATCGGCTGCTATAGAGCTGATTGCTCTCGGGTGGGGACCTGGTTCCTCACCTGGCGTCAGAATCGTGTCGTGAGCAACCGTAACCTTGCCCACCTCATCTAGTAACTCCTTGGCCTTTCTGGGCAGAGGCAGCCTTGGTGCTGGGCTGAGCCTTGCTCTCCGGGTCCTCTCTGTGCAGAATTCCAGGGGGTGCAGATTCTGTTCCAAGTGCAGTCGGGATGGACATGGGGCGTCTGTTTTCCTCAGCCACGGCAGACCTCTGCTCCGGCCTCCAGTTTGGGGACATCGGCTTGTGTCACAAGTAGGAGACCATGTGATGTGCTGCTTGAACGAGGACACTTTTGAGAGTGGAAGGACCTGTGATTGATAATTCTCCCAAGGTGACAGGTGCACCCAAGAAGTCCTGGGCAGAGGGGCCGTGACCCCAGGTTATGCTCCCAGAGGCCAAGAGGCCCCCAGGAGAGTGAAGGGTGCACTCCAGTGGGGCCAGGCATGTCCTGGGTACAGGAACCCAGGGCCAGAGCAGTGGCTTTGTGGGAGGCAGAAATCCAAGCAGCTGGACTCAGCTGGGGCTGTCGGCTATCGGCTGGCAAAGGGCAAACCACCTGCCCTGTCTGAACACCTTCTCTAAAGCTATGTGGGGAGTACGTTGGGGAGTTGGGGAGTACCCCAACTCTATGTGGGGCACGCACCTCCCGGTCCGGCCTGGAGGTTCGGATAGGAGGCACCGAGGCACACACAGATACTAAACACAATTCACTCAGGACCCTGCGTGAGGGGCGCGGACTCCTATGGCCCTCGGGATGCTGGCAGAGATGGGAAAAAGGAAAAGCCTTAGGCACTTTTGCCTTCCAGGGGCAAACATCTGTTTTGGTGGTCTTGGTGGTCATGAGGAGACAGTTCTTGCTTTGTTGGTGATCAGACAGAGAGCGGGTTCTTTCCTTGTTGATGGTTGCAGTGGGAGAGCGTTCTTTCCTCACCAAAGGTCCAGGCAAGAGCAGGAAAGCCGTTTCCTCATCAGTGGTCTGGGCGAGAACGGGTGAAAATCACACCAATGTAAATGTTTTACATTGGTGTGAATATCCTTACCTCCTTCCGGTCTGCTTCTGAAAGACTGTAAAAGCAGTGTCTGGGGAGCCTCTGCCCGGGACCCACCAGGAACCACCCAAGTCCATCTCCAGACGCTTTGGGCTTGAGCAGGCCATGCTGCCTGCTGTGCATCTGTCTCTAAGGCAACTCCGAGTGGGCCACTGTCCACCAGGCTCTCGGGCCCAGCCAGCACTGCTTCAGGCCCTGAGCCTGTCCCTGGCAAGGGCAAAATTCAGTCCCAGCTTGGCTGCTTCCTAATTTTTCAGACAAGGCTGGAAGGCCCAGCTGGCTTTTACTTAGCTAGCAATCTCCTGTCATGAATGACATGTAGAAGATTAACGCTCACCTGTGGAAGTGTGTTCACGCACCTGCTGTAGCACCACGGCGCTCTTGTAAATCAAGGAAAACGGTGTGATCTGACACCGTGATCTGTGGCCTGACGTTCGCTTTCAATGAATGTCACGCAAACCAATCCGAAGCTGTCATCTAAATAAAGACTACTTGTTGGGCATGTTCTGGTGGTAGACTGGGCCCGGGAACACGTGGAGGTTTCCTTGGTCCCCCCTTACCGGACGCAGTAGGATACGTGGGTAAAGCTGAGCAATCCCAGAAAGGAAGTGCTGTCTCGGAGCCCCGTCAGAGGCTCACTGCTAGCGCGGCTGTGTTCACCAAGGCACCGTGACACCATTGTCATGTTCTTTCCCAAAGGTCAGGTGACCCCCTCGGCTCTGGATGGTGCTCCAGAGTCCGCGGGGGGCTTGAGGGCAGAGCCTGGGTGCCCCAGGGTGGCACAGAGTGACGGGGGCCGCCTCTGTGCTGGTGCTCTTCACACAGGAGGTGGGGCTCGAGCTGAGCGTGCTGTACTGAAGTGAATGTGAGACCGTTCATGTCCCCTGCCTCGTGGCTTAGGAGCCTGTCTGGGTTCTCTCATTGGCTCAGCGTCTCCGGTCACTCACAGCAGTGTTGAAGCTGTTGTCGCCCCAGGGGTAACTGACCCGGGCTGAGCGCGTGCTCTGTGCACACAGTGCTGAGCTGGACTGGGTTGTTCACAGTCTGGGCAGCCCCCAGCATCGGCACCGCCGCTGGCCAGTGTACAGGACGCCACAGGCTGAATGGGCCAGGGGGCTTCCCACTCTATCCATGCCCCTGGGCGTGGTTCCCACTGTCCGGGGCAGGTTGATGAGTGGTTCTCCAGGAGCAGGGATCAGCAAGCTTTTATTCACATCCACAGAGGCGAGAGGCAGCAGTGCGCTCTTCCATGGTCACGCTCCCAAGCCCCCTAGTCACTCGTCCTCTTGCGAGGAAGCTCAGTGGGTCTGTCGCCATGACACACCCTAGAAGGCCTGCTGAACCATTGGGGGTCAGCAGTGTTTGAACTAGTCTCTGTCCCAGAAGTGCACAATCCAGTGGTTTTGGACATTAGAGCCTTCCTGTTGGTGGCTGGGAGAGGTGAGCCACTTCAGTCCTGATGGCCTGGGGGCCTGTCATATGTATTTGAGTTCCCTACAGTGCCCTGGGGGGCTGGGATTTAGCTCAATTGGTATAGCACCCGTGCTACAGTCTCTGAGGTCCTGGGTTCAATTCCCAGCACCGAAAAAATGGGAGAAGGACGTGGCAATCCACTCCCAAGGCAATCCTGAAACAGTCAGCCATTGCAAACCCTGTGAGGGTCACTATGAGTCGGACATGACTTGATGGTACCCAACAACAACAACAATAGCAGGGCCCTGGTTTCCTCTTGGCACTGAATGGTCAGGGTCATTAGCAGCATCGGCCTGTCTCTGGTCCACCCAATTTGTCCTCAGGAGAGACCAGATAAGAAGCCCAGTGAGAGACCACAGTCAGTTGTGAGTTGACTCCCACCTTTTGCCTTGTAGTTAAGTCAGCAGTCAGTCACTGACCTCCTGTAGGTAGACGTCTTTGACCTCAACATCAGCTTTCCCCCTTTCTCGACACCCTTGGGTTTGAGCTCTGCATGTCGCTTTGTAAATTAAATATTGAGACATCTTTTTATTTGTATCAATTAAGCCCAAGGACTCTTGTCTAGGTCGTTTGCTCTTTCACTTCCATGTGTAAGATGTGTAAGGAGTGTCCAGCTGCTCCGGGACCCAGCAGTGCAGTCGTGCAGCGCTCTGTAGTGTGTGGTCCCACAGCCGCACGTCTGTGAGCCTACAGCCTTGTTCCAAGGCATTAGGATCCTGCCTAATACCTGGGACAAGGATATCCACCAAAATACTGCGGACATCTACTTGTGACTTATGGAGATTTTTTAAATTTTTTTCCTGCAAAGCCAAAAATGGAAGAGATATTTATTTGCTCATTAACTGACTTCACCTTTATGCTCTTTACCAAGCGAACTGTATATTGCTTTATTATTGGGTGGAGGCAACTGGGTCTTGTGCTTGAGGCTGGGTCATCCTGGCATTGATGGCTATTAAGATGTCATCCACTAGGCTGGGGTGTGGCTCAGGGGTAGAACTCTTGTGGCCATGGGTTCCATGTCCAGTATTTAAAAAAAAAAATTAGCCGGGCGTGGTGGCACATGCCTGTAATCCCAGTGGCTGGGGAGGCGGAGGCAGGAGGATCACAAGTTCGAGACCAGAGGCAGTCTGCGTAACTTAGTGAGACCCTGTTTCAAAAAGTAAAAAATGGGCTGGGGGTGCAGCTCAGTGGTCCAGCACTTGCAAAGCATGCAGGCGTGAGGCTCTGGGTTCAACCCCCAGTACTGCAAAAAAAAAAAAAAAAAAAAAAAAGAAAGAAAAGAAAAAGAAAATCATCCACTGCCTCCCTCAGTGTCTCCAGGATGACAGTCCTCAGGTTGCAGCAACTTACGTTTTGTGTTTCCATGGCAGAGCAGCTCTTTGGATTCATTTTAACCTGTAAGCAGGGCTGGTCTCAGGACTGGCCTTGCCTTTGGCCTGGGGAAGGCCTGTCTGGGCGTGGTCTGCAGTCTGTGCTCAGAGCAGCTCTGTCCCCACCACAGCTGCCTTTTCCCTTGACTGCTAAGTCTTTGGAGGAAACTTGTGTTTCTGTGTTTCTTCCAGAAGGTTTTTCCCCATCCACGTGACTCTGGAATTCCACGTGCTGTCTGCACCACGGACTCAGACATACGGAGTACCACCCCTTCAGAGGACTGCTATCTTTTTCATTCCTAGTGAAAAATAACTTCAAAATTCTGTGTAGTCAGCCATGACGACTTCTTGGCCCGTGACAGACTGTATGTGCAGCGGTGGTCCCGTAAGATCTTCCTGCTGCCTGGTGCCAGGGTGGCTATTGTCACATTCAGGGCACGTTGCTTTGTGTGCGGCGACGCAGATGTGAACAGACCTGCGCTGCTGGTGTGTAAATGCACAGCAGTCCAGTTAGGCTCAGCACTAAGGCAGGGGTAGGGAAGAGCAGACGTGTCTCCATCCCATGCATCCATTACACATGCTGGTTGTCGTTACGTTAGCGTGTACTTTGTCACTTACACAGGAAGGTTTACTATGGAGTCTGCGTGTCTCGCTCGCGGGCAATGCCTCTTTCGTTCTGTCCTTACTGAGACTGACTGCATCATTTCCTCTTGCGTTTGACTGAATCTCGTGTTGCTTTGTTCATCGTGACCCTGGGGGTCTGAGGCTGCAGCATAAATCCATACCATATGGCCTCAGTGCGTGGAGAGCTACACCATGCATGTTGGTGTAAATGTGAGTTCTCAGTGATGAAACTGCCCAACCATTCGTTGCTCAGAGGGTGTCCCATCGTTAAGTGACGCCTGAGTGTGACTAACATGATGGGTTATCACGTTAGTGATAATAATATTGTTAGTTATCAGTGATGGGTTCACTGTTGGGAGAATGCACTTGTCTGTGCTGTGGATACACTGCAGCTATGTAACGAGGTGGGCTGGGATTTAGCTCAGTGGGTAGAGCACTGCACTGCAGTCTCTGAGGTCCTGAGTTCAATTCCCAGCACCGCAAAAATGGGAGAAGGTCCTAGCAATCCACTCCCAAGGCAATCCCGAAACAGTCAGGCATTGAAAACCCTATGAGGGTCACTATGAGTCAGATACCAACTCGACGGCAAATAACAACAACATGTGACGAGGCTGGTACTAATAAAAGGGCCCCTTTATTCAATTAATAAAAAACCTGATGTGGTACCAGCACATGGTAAGAAAACATATTCTGGTAACAAATGGGTATAATCTAAGTTAAAGAGTCCCCCTTACTCCTCTGTTCTCCGAGGTATATAATGTGCAGTTTGTGTTTTCTCTTTCCTTTTAAGTTCCTGTAGTCAACAGCATAACTTTAGTTCATGTTTCTGTGTGTTAGCTCCTGTGGGCAGTCAGCAGATCTTCCCAGCTCTTTGTTGTTACAGTTTTATTTTTAGATCTATATTGACATTGTCTAAAATATTTGTAGTCGGGCTTCTCATCTATCTTTAGGGCTTTGGTGTTGTTTCTACAAGTTTAATCTAAAAATATTACTATAAGGAAGGCAACATTCATAGTATATTATGGTAATGTAAATATATTTTATCATAGAACCAGGCAGCGTGAAATGTAATTCTGTAGCACAGAGCTCTTGCCAATCAAAGGAGAGTGTTCACATGGAAACCTTCAGTGTCTGTTTCTGTACTGCTTCTGGCTGCATCTGTTACCATGGCTTCTCACATCTCACAATGTCTCTTTCTTGGGTTCTATTTTTGTTTTGCTGGAGCACCTCCTTTATCAGCTGTTTTATGGAATCCTGGTTGACAAGCTTCTTGGATTCTTGCACAGGGCTGAGACATGTAATTATTTTGTTCCCATACTTGATTGATTATCTGGCTGAGTCTGGAATTTAAGGCTTTTACCAAATTACATGTCAAAAGAGACTCTGGAACTTGCCCTTGAACACCGAGCAGCTAAAGTAAAAGGAAGACATGATAAAGTTAAGGAACTAAACAGGTTTCAAAAGGCAACTTGAGAAGACAAAAACAAATATTATGACATGGCAAAGAGCTGGAGATAGAAAACCAAAAGGGAAGAACACACTATTTTTCTCAAGCTTAAGGAATTGAAGAAAAAAATTCAAGCCTTGAGCGGCAATAGTGAAAGATTCTACAGCAAAAATGTTAAGTGATGCAGGAAACATCAAAAGAAGATGGGAGGAGTTCACAGAGTCATTGTACAAAAAAGAATTGGTAGATGACCAACCATTCCAAGAGATTATATATGAAGAGGAACCAGTGGTATTGAAGGACGCAGTGAAAGCCACCTTGAAAGAACTGGTAAAACATAAGGCTCCAGGAATTGATGTAATACCAATAGAGATGTTTCAACAAGTAGATGCAGCACTGGAGGTGCTAACATGTTTATGCCAAGAGATTTGGAAAACAACAACCTCACTAACTGACTGGAAGAGATCCATACTTGTGCCTATTCCCGAAAAAGGGGATCCAACTGAATGTGGAAACTATCAAACAATATCATTAATATCACACACAAGCAAAATTTTACTAAAGATCATTCAAAAGCGACTGCAGTAGTATATAGACAGGGAATTACCAGAAAATCAAGTGTGATTCAGAAGAGGGCAGGGAACCAGGGATGTCATTGCTGATGTCAGATGGATATTAGCCAAAAGCAGAGAATATCAGAAAGATTTCTATCTATGTTTTATTGATATGCAAAAGCATTTGACTGTGTGGATCATAACAAATTATGGATAACACTTTGAAGAATGGGAATACTGGAGCGCCTAACCATACTCACGACGAATCTGTACAGGAAGGAACCAGGAGGCGATTGTTTGAATAAAATAAGGAAACACTGCCTGGTTTAAAGTTGAGAAAGGTGTGTGTCAGGGCTGTATGCTTTCACCATATCTCCACAGTTTCTATGCTGAGCAAATAATCATGAAGAAGAATGTGGCATCAAGATTGGAGGAAGACTCCTTAACAACCTGCATTTTGCAGGTGGCACAACTCTCCTTACAGTGAAGAGGATTTGAAACACTTACTGATGAAGATCAAAGAACAAAACCTTCAGTATGGATTGTGACTAAACATCAACAAAACAAACATCCTTAAAACTGGGTCAGTATGCAACTTCACGATAAATGGAGAAAAGATTGAGGTTGTCCCAGATTTTGCTTTACTTGGTTCTACAGTCAACACCTATGGAAGCAGCAGTCAAGAAATCAAAAGATGCATTGTTTTGGGGAAAGCTGTGGCAAAAGATCTCTTTAAAGTATTGAAAAGTAA
This sequence comes from Pedetes capensis, assembly GCA_007922755.1. Taxonomy (NCBI): domain Eukaryota; kingdom Metazoa; phylum Chordata; class Mammalia; order Rodentia; family Pedetidae; genus Pedetes; species Pedetes capensis. The sequence continues at coordinate 94,716 of VMDO01000420.1, read as the reverse complement.
AGATGAAAGTGCGCCTGACTCATGCCATGGTATTTTCAGTTGTATCATATGCTTGTGAAAGCTGGACATTGAACAAGGGAGACAGGAGAAGAACTGATGCTTTTGAATTATGGTGCTGGAGATGTCTATTGACACTATGGACTGCCAAAAGAACCAACAGATCTGTCCTAGAAGAAGTGCAACCAGAGTGCTCCTTGGAAGTAAGGATGGCTAGACTGTGTCTTACGTATTTTGGACATGTAGTCAGGAAGGACCAATCTCTGGAGAAGGACATCATGTTTGGGAGAGTGGCAGGTCAACGAACAAAAGGAAAACCCTCCATTACATGGATTGACACAGTGTCTGGCAACAGTGGGCTTAAACATAAATAAAGATCCTGTGCCTGGCACAGAATCGGGGAGTGTCTCATAGGGTTGTTGTGCTGCACATAGGGTTGTTGTGAGTTGGACTCGACTCGACAGCATCTAACAACAACAACAATTTTCCCTTCAAACTCTGAAAGTGTTCCATGCTATTTTATGGGGTCTGATGTTGCAGATGAGAAGCTGAATAGCCATCTTGTTCCTTTGTGGGTAAAGCTCTTCTCCCCTGCTGTCCTCAAGCACTGAAGGTTTGATTTCTCCTTACCCTGGGGACCCCACCTGCTTCTCTTCTAGGCCCAAGTGTCCACACTTGGATCTGCTTTGGGACACCTCGGACTTTCTTTGGAAGTCTTTCTCAATTTTCTGCATAGGAATAAATAGCGCAGTGGCTGCTGCCTTCTGGAAAAGACCTCCATTCCCCTGTGGTCTTGCTCTGCAGCTCCCTCTGCTCCATCAGGTTGCCCTAGGTCCATCCACCTCTTTCCTTCAATGCTTTGGCAAGATATCTTGTCTGCAGCTGAGACCCTTTCATAATTTTTCACCACTACTGGGTTCATTCACTGCCAAACAGCACATTTTCTGACACTCTGACAAGCTCTGGGTAGAGAAGAAAGAAGATATGGGGATTTTGTACCACTATTTTGTTTTGTTTTTTTGTGGAATTGGGGAGTTGAACCCAGGGCTTTATGCATACTTTGCAAGGGTTCTACCACTGAGCTGTACCCCAAGCCTCTTTTCAACTTTTCATTTTAAGGCAAGGTCTCACTAAATTGCACAAGCTTGCCTCTGGCCTCGAACTTGCGATCTTCCTGCCTCTGCCTCCCAATTTGCTGGGATTACAGGCATGTGCCAGTGTGCTTGGCTTTGGTCACCTTGAATTGACAACCTTTTTAGAACACTCTTGGAGAATGGTGAAGTTCTGGCCCTTGAGCCCTTTTGAAGGTGGTAGCTCTGTTTCTCCAGCAGAAATACCACTCAACATTGTTACAGGATTGGGAAGAAACTATATGAGCCAGATCCTGTGAATTTGCCTGCAGCATCTATAAAGCCCTTCTGAGACATAATCCCTGTCATTTCTTATTATGTAAGAGTACTCCATAAACTTAAAAATAGCTGGATAATTTTGTTACCCTTGCCTTAATAGTTCCAAGTTCAATTTTCTATCCTCTTGGTCAGCACATCACCAACAGATGAGATGTCAGGACCTCAGCAAATTGGAAGAGGTTCTATACGTCTGTTTTGCAGGAAAGATGGAGGTGACCTTCAATACTTACAAGTCACTGAATAATCACAGTTCAGAAAAACTGTAAGAGAATCCACATCAACCTAATGTTGAAAGAATAAGTGAAAATAGCCTGGTGATTATAAAAGCAGGGGTGGTGGTGGTTGAACTTGGGGGAAGGTAAAGCTGTCCTTGATAAACAGATGTTCTCTCCGATGCTGTGGCCCCCTGCAGTGGGCACACCGTGAGCTCTGCACAGGAGCCACACATGTTGGACTGAATTAGACCTCTGTTAACTGGTAGTTACCACATTTATGTTATCAGTTTCAAATTTCTATGCCCCTTGAGTCACTCTATCAGTTACTCTTGACTAACGTCCATTGTACTAAGAAAGGAAAGGCTATGACATTTTCTTGGTTAGCACCAAAGGGAGCTGGCTTTGGGGTTGTCTCCAGATACGGTGGGGGCTGACTTAGCACTGCACTGCACAGATCAGTGTGCAGGTCCAGCTCAGGTGGGCCTTTGGGGTGCTGGGCTCTTGAGCACACCACTGTATGAGCTGGCATATTTCCTGGAAGCCCATCTGTGAACTCTCTTCTCTCAAGAATTCCTCTCCTGCTAAACATGCACAGCACTCATGGGGGGGGTCCTATGAACAAGAGCCAGGCTCACAGTGCCTTTGCATGTCTTCAGGGACAGTCCCCAGCTGTCCTGATGGTTCTGCCCCTCAGCCTCCCTACTCTCTCCCCAGGGAGAGGCACGGACAGGCTTGAGTGTGGGTAGCCTTTATTTTGACTGTCGGCAAAGACTTTTGCCTTCATTTTATTGGCTTCTTATATTTTCTCTCTGTTGTCAGTTATTTTCCACAGTTACGGTGTATTCTTTCTTTCTTTCTTTTTCTTTTTTTAGAAAACTGTCAGGTTTATCATATGATAGAAATTTACTAAAACACCAGTTTGAATTATTGAAGGATCTGTTGAAGAGTGCTCAAGAGAAATGTCACCGTTAACACAGCTCCTCATTTATTTTCAGATGTCACGCCAACTGTGTGTTCCTGGTGTACATATATTTAACTCACACATGCCATCTTTTCTATCTGGCCAATTTAAATTTGCATCTGTCATCATAAGAGCAGTTTAATATCTGAAACATTCTCAGCAGGCTTAGCTGGGGTTACTCGGTCTCAGACAGAATTGGGAAATGTCCTGTCTGCTGGCTCACTGGAGCGCTCACAGGAAACTGGGTTTTTGTTCCAGGCATTGGTGTCTGCACACATTGTCCTCGGCCTTCAGTCTTGGCTGCGTCTTTCCTCCCTGTGGGGCACACACCTCCCGGTCCTGCCTGGATGTTCGGATGGGTGGCTCGGCCACCCACACAGATACTAAACACAATTCATTCGGGACACTCCGGTGAAGGGTGCGGACACTCGGGTGAAGAGTGCGGACTCCTGCAGCCCTCGGGACGCTGGCGGAGATGGGAGAAAGGAAAAGCCTTGGGCACTTTTGCCTTGCAGAGACAAACACAGCTCTTTATTTCTCTGCCCTTTATCAGGGCGGAGAGAAAACCCAAAGTGTACAGCTTTAAGTGCTAGCAGCTCTTATACAGACTCAAGGGCAGATGCTTCCATGTTGGTGGTCTCAGCAGAGAGTGAGTTTTTCCTCATTGATGGTTGCGGCAGGAGAGCATTCTTTCCTCACTGAAGGTCCGGGCTAGAGAGCGGAGAGAGCTGTTTCCTCATTGGTGGTCCAGGCAAAAAAGGGTCTTTCCTTGTTCGTGGTCAGAGGTCCGGGTGAAAAAGGGAAAGTTGTTTCCTCGCCGATGGTCCCGGCAAGAAAAGCTCAAGCTGCCACAGTGCAGCTCCTTATATAGCTTGCCCACGGAATGGCCTGAGCCAATCAGCTTTGAGTCCAATTGTCCAATCAGGTTTAGGGGATTTGTGAAGGGTTTTATGCAAACGTCCAACCAAGTTACTTTCATTCTCCCTAGATTTCTAATTTACAAACCAGATCTTCGAAAGCTGTTTTCCCAGTTTTGGGGGTTTTGCCGTATTCCTCCCAATTTCTCCCTACACTGATGGCACCAGACAGCCCCTCGTGGTGTCTCTGTGTCCCTTCCCTTCCTCCTGGCCTGTCTCCCCTTCTCTCAGTGCCTGTGACTCTCAGTCCTCCTTTGGTGGCTGCCAGTTCTCAGCACCATTAGCACTCAGATGGGGGCCACTTGCAAAAGCTAGGAAGGGCGCTGCTTTCTCAGATGGGAAGTACTCTCTTTCCTCCTCTCTTCTGCACTGAGCAGGTCATGCCAGCCTATGTCCTGGGGTCACAGCTGTCTGCAAACACTGAACCACTGTCTAACTGCACTCATGTGATGATGCTGGATCCAGGCCTCTGCAGGGTAGGAAGTGAGAAGACTTGGTGTTCAGCAGAGAAAAGCCCTGATCTCCACAGTCTAATTAAATTACGATGATGAATGTCACTTTAGAAGGAAATGCAATTTCTTCATTTAATCGATACAGCCATTATGGGCATAGCAGATCCATCAAGCACTGTGAGTGATAAATTTGCCCCGGCACAGCTGTCCTGTATCGCCACAGGCGTGAAGCACATGCTCAGGCGGGGCCCACGTCAGCGGCAGTCCCTGCACTGGCGCATGAGCGGCTGCAGGTGCTCTCAGCGTGGCGCGCCAGGAGTCACACTGTCATCAGAAGAGAGGCTCTGGAAGCAGGGTGCCCTGGCCCCTGGGGGTGTCGGTAGGTGCACCTTTCTCCTCTGCACCCTTTGAGTCGCCTCGCTCTGCCAATCCCACCCTGCAGCTTGAGACACCTGCAGGAGAGGCAGGGTCAGAGCTCTGCTCAGCTCTCTCGCCTGTATCTCGGTGCCTCGCACCATAGTATCCTTTCTCCCTGTCTCCCTCCTCCGCTTCCTCCTCTGGTGAGGAATGCAGGGTCTCCAGCCACGTGCCTGCTCCACACTCAGGATCCTCTGCTCCCTTCCACGTGGCAGGTGGTTAGCCAGTAGCAGTGGCCAGCGAGCTGTCGCCAGCGAGCCCTGCAGCAGCTGCAGATAATGGTCCATAAAACCAGCTGTCATCACAGCATCTTTTTACTTTCAGTGCCTATTTTTTCAGTACCTTTTTATTGTGGGTGTATCTTCCATGCAGAACATCTGTATAAAAGAATAATTTCAGTCGTATGTCCATGTCCCAATCAGCAGGTTAAAGTAGACGGATCGTGGCACCTCAGAGTTTCTTCTGTGCTTCTCTTTGGTGGCAGTCCTCCCTCATTCACTGGCAGATACCCTCCACCTGCACTTCAGTGATCCTTCCAGGCTTTCTTTTCAATCTGCCAAGTCAGCACGCAGCCCTGAGCATAGGGTTCAGCTTTGCCCCACAGTGAGCTAGCTGTATGTGGCGGCGACATTGCATATTCCCCACATTTCTCTGGGCTGGGTATCTTGGTGGATCAGCATCACTGATTTTCACACACACACACACACACGCACACACACACACGCACACACACACGCGCACACACACACGCACACACACACGCACACACACACGCACACACACACACACACACACACACACACACACACACACACACACCTGCGCACGCCCAGAGTAACTCACCTTGTTGGGTTGCATGTGCTCGCCTCGCGTTTAGGACGTCCACCTGTGCGTGTGTACAGCAGGCCTGTGCTTTTCTTCCTTGTCGTCCGGACAGACCTGCTCTCCCTGGGTCCTGGGCTGAGCTTTCTGGAGAAGCCATCCACGTTCGGACAGCGTGTTGTAGGATGACCTCTGATTCTCTCGCGTGGTACTTTAGTCAGGTTTCTTATTTGTTCCTAAGACTTGGTGGTGGTGGTTGTTAAGTGCCGTCAAGTCATGTCTGACTCATATCGACCCTTATAGGGTTTTCAATGGCTAATTGTTTCGGGATTGCCTCAGGAGTGGATTGCCATGTCCTTCTCCCATTTTTTATGGTGCTGGGAATTGAACTCAGGACCTCGGAGACTGCAGAGCAATGCCCTACCAACTGAGCTAAATCCTAGCCCTAAGACTTGGTAAGTGTATTTTTCTTGAATTTCTTCCTTTTGCCTAACTTTACAAAGTTTTGGAAATAAAGTTCCTACTATGTTTTCAGCGTTGTCAGGGTGTGAAGCGATAATTCTGTTTTGGCCATCTCTTGCTGCCTAATGACCCTTCCCAGAACTTAATGACATCCACAATACCACATTGCAGTGTTATGACTGGCCAGCCAGGGACCCAGCACCCTGGGTGACTGGGACCTCCATGGGGTAACATTGTGTCTGGAGGTGGCCGTAGGTCTGGCTTTGGTTCCAGTGGGTGGCTGGGTTCCTTGGTTCTCAGCGCCCTGCCCTACGGGGCTTCTGCAGTGACGTGGCAGGCACCTGCTTGCAGAGATCTTCCTTGCCATGTGGTCTCTGAGCGTGGCTAACTCAGGCCTCACCACAGCCGTTGGCCTCCCCAGAGACAGCGCCCAGGAAACCTGGGCCCGAGTCACCTCAGGCCCAGGCCTGGGGGCAGGCAGTGCCTCATCACTGTGTTGGATGGGCAGAGAGGTCAGCTGGCTTGTGGGACTCCTGGGTCTCCTGGTGGCCCTCTTCAGTCACCTGCAGGGAAGTGGCAGCCTAGGGCACCCAAGCCTTTGCCCCTCTCGGTTCCAGGGACAGCTGGTTTTTCTCATTCTTGTGGCTCCGTGCGCTTTCATTGGCCTTCCAGGGGCTGATTCTGCCCCTACGTGTAATTAATGAGGGCTAATCTCTCGTTTCCTTTTGGTTTGTTTTGTTCAGGTTTTCTTGACTCACTAAGGTGGGTACTCACCATTTTCTGTTCCTGTTATAATGTAAGCATTAAAGCTATAAATTGCCCTCTGAAGTACTGCTTTAGCTGCTTGCCATGTATTTTGATTTTAAGTCCTAGACAGTTTGTTTTCTACTGCGATTATTTTCTCTAACCTATGGATTGTTTATAACTCTGTCTCTTAACTCTCCAACATATGGGGACCTTCTGGTCACACAGACTGTTTATAAGTGTGCGTCCTAACTCTCCACCACATGAGGACCTTCTGGTCACACAGACTATTTATAAGTGTGCGTCCCAACTCTCCAACATATGGGGACCTTCCAGCCGCACGGGGTTGTTGATTTCTGCGTTCAGTGCGCTGTGATCAGAGAGTGGCTCTGCCTGATTCTGGTCACAGGAAGCGCACTGAGGTTTGCTTTGTGGCTCAGGCTACAGTCCGTTTCCATAACTTTTTCGTGTGCTCGACAAGCAGATGCGTGGCCGCCACGAGGAGCAGGCTCAGTGGTTGCATGTGATCGCTGTGGTTGGCTAATGGTGCCATTCACAGCGTGGATCCCTGGGCTGTTTGTGTCTTGTCACTTGCTGTTTGTTCTCCCTGCCAGCAAGTCTCCTCTGCTCCTTCTGCCACAGAAAGGTTTCTGCATCTTTGGCCCTACTGGGCCTGGGGTCCCGGGGCTGAGCCTCTGCATCTGTTTCTCCAGTTGGTCCTTGTCACCCCCTGACATGGGTGTCACTCGACTCTCCTAGGAGTGGCCTGGAAGGGGCTGGGTCTTTGCTCAGCTCACACCGCTCCGAAGCTGTCTGGCTGGAGGGTGGTCAGATCCCTCTTTCCAGGAAGCCTCTGCCTGTACTAAATTTCCTGATGACACCTCCTGGAAGACGGAGTTGGCCACCCAGGTCAGGAGGATAGGCTGGCTTCAAAATTCCTGGCAGCTGGAACGGAGGCCACCCTGGCTGCTGTGTGTCCCTGTCAAACAGTCATGAGAACACATGTAAAAGAATGTAAACTTGTATTAGGAATGGGACCTTTAATTAAGAATATTGAGTAGGGGCCGGGTGAGGTGGCGCATGCCCATAATCCCAGCAGCTCGGGAGGCGGACACAGGAGGATCGTGAGTTCGAGATCAGAGGCAGTCTGCATAAGTTAGCCAGACCCTGTCTCAAAAAATAAAAATATGGTCTGGGGGTACAGCTCAGTGGTCCAGCACTTGCAGAGCATGCAGGCGCAAGGCCCTGGGTTCAACCCCCCAGTACTGCAAAAAAAGAATCTTGAGTCAGGTGTGGAGGCGCATGCCTGTAATCCCCCAACTCCAGAGGCTGTGTTGGAGGCCACCTGGGCTGCATCATGAGACCCTGTGTCAAAAGGAGAAGGAGAAGGAGAAGAAACAATGTTGTTTTAGGGAGTCCGCTTGTGAAATGATTTAAAAGAAGCCTTCGATATCAAATTAAATGAGCATCAAGTAACTGAATCTTTTTGTTACAGAGTAGAGCTCGTCAAGCTGAGCGAGCCTGGAGAATTCGAGGCGTGGCTGAAGGAAACACAGCAGCCAGGTGCATCCCAGGTGTTATTTCCGTCCTCCTGAGCTGCGATCTTCCACTTGCCCTGAAGGAGCTTTGCCTCAGGATCAGAGCAAAAATAAAACTAAATAAATTTCAAGGTAAGTAAAAGCCTGTGAAAATTCTGAGAAAATCCGACTGACAGAAAATGATTTTTTGCACCAGGTATGGTGGTGCGCAGCTATAATCCCAGCACCCTGGAAGCTAGGGTAGGAGGATCGCGGATTCAAGGCCAGCCTGGTCTGCAGAGCAAGTCCCTGTGTCAAAAAAAGACTCATTATGGCCGGGCGCAGTGGCGCACGCCTGTCATCCCAGAGGCTCGGGAGGCGGAGGCAGGAGGATCGCAAGTTCCAGACCAGAGGCAGTCTGTGTAACTTAGCGAGATTCTGTCTCAAAAAGTTAAAAAATGGGCTTGGGGTGCAGCACGGTGGTCCAGCACTTGCAAAGCATGCAGGTGCGAGGCCCTGGGTTCAACCCCCAGTACCACAAAAAAAAAAAAAAAAAAAAAGACTCATTGATGTTAATTGCTTACCTAAGGCTTACCTTCTAGATACATTTCACTGAGGAATTTCCAGCACTGACTGCTTATTGCCCTCAGTTCACCCATGTCCTGCTGTGACCTCAGCTCCCCTTTGAGCCCCTCTGGCCCTCACAGAGGATGGCCACTGATTCTGGCTTCAGTCACCATAGGCCAGGTCAGCGCCTCATGCTAGGCACTAGGCAAGACTTGTTGAAAGCCTCTCACCGTCCAGCAAGCTCTCCTCTAGGTGGTCATGAGGAAGTTCCTTTAGTGCCTAGCTTTGGTGGCTCACGTGGGTCAGCATCTGTTTCTGCAAGGCATTGGGGCCAAAGTGAAAACGCCAGGAGAGCTAGCGTGAGGTGATGAAATTCAGTCACGGCCGATTCTAGAACTCAGAGGTTTCAGTTTCCAAGGCCGTTTCTTCTTGAGTTTGGAGGTGAGGCGGGTAGGCAGAGCATGGCCATTGCAGGGCGCCATCTGCCTGCAGCACCACAGTGTTCTAGGTTTGCTGCTCCCTCACTGTGGGGCAAGGTCGATAAGCATCCACGTGGCCTGTGCCCTTGTGGCAGCTCCAGTGAGCGCTGCCTACCAGACACCAAGGGTGCGGCTGGCCTGCACCTTTGACACGGGAGCCTTGGGTCAGACCTAGAGCCAAGTGGGCAGATGAGGTCCCCAGGGCACCAGTGTGGACTGAGGGGAACTCCCGACAGCCCCCGAGGCACTCTGTTTGGAGAACCGCAGCACGTCCACTTGCGACCACCTGGTTTGTGCCAGGAAAGGGCCCACGTGTCATTTCTGTGCCTGTGAATATCACAGAAGGTGGCCGCCTGACCACTGAGACCTCTGAAGGAGATTCTGTCACCATCCGATGCTGCTGTGTTGTTTTTCTGTGGTGCAGGGGCACTTGGAGTGTGAAGGGCAAAATCAAGGTTCCCTCCACCATTGCTGTGCCTGTGGTGGAGTGTGGGTTTTGGCCGTGGCCTGTCTCTCATCTGGGTTAGTGATACGCAGTCAGTTTCTGTGTAACCAAAGTTTACTGAAAGGCACTGAGGACCTCCAAGCTGGAGCGAGTCTGAGAGATGAGCGCTTTTGTGTTGCCACATTGAGCATAATTTATGACCAACTATTTTTAACACGCCACGGAAGTGAAGCACGGCATTAATTATGCTGTATATGTGAAGTAGCGCGTATTTTTATATAATATAAGCATGCACTAGAGAAATGAATTATTTATAATCCTTTGTACAAATAAATTGCTCTTAAAGGAATGGAAAAAATCAGGCCACCAGGAGATATCTAAAGCCTGTACTCAGAGAGCAAAGCTGAAGGGCTAGAAATGCTAGAAATTTTCAGCATTGTAGAGCGTGTCTCCTCCTCCCGGCTCAGAGTAAATGAGTGCTAGCTGCGGTGTAGAAATTTTGTTTCTTTTCTTTCATACCACGAAAGCTAATTTTGCCAGCAAGTAGTTTGGTATTTTATTCTTTTCCTTTTTCAGGATGGTTTAAAGTAAAAAACAAAGAAACATGGAAATTGGGTGCAAAGAGCATTGTATTAAGGGAACTGGTCTTCCCTGGGGTGCTGCAGCTGCCAGTTTCTCTCGTGGGACCCTCCGCAGGCTGGCATTGCTGTGGTGGGGCCGTGTGCCAGTCCCAGTAGATCAATCTTTTGCCTTTGCTTCTTTCTTGAGAAGGCGGAGGTTGCTCGTGCCTTGACACCTGAGATTATCCTCTGAGGCAGGGACAGCACACAGGCCACAGGCCACACTGTGCTGTCCCAACAGTCTTCACCCAGCCGCACAAGTGGCAACCCAAGACAACCCTGCCTCTTATTTAAACTTGGGAGGCTTTTCTGGGTGCTTCTCATTGCCACTCCATGCCAAACATTCTTTTTTTTTTTTTTTTGCTGTATTGGGGGTTGGACCCAGAGCCTCGCACTTGCATGCTCTGCAAGTGCTGGACCACTGAGCTGCACCCCCAGCCCACTTTTTCCTTTTTGAGACAGGGTCTCACTAAGTTACACAGACTTCATCTGGTCTTGAACTTGTGATCCTCCTGCCTCCGCCTCCCCAGCCACTGGGATTACAGGCGTGCGCCACCGCGCCCCGATCTCAGACATTCTTTTATAACAAATCCTCAGTTTCCCTTTTCATTTTAAAATGAAGTTCGCAGAAGACACTACTTTACATAGCTACAATCATATCATTTAAAAGCAGTGTCACCCCCAAATATAGTATAAAGAGAAATGAAAAATGGTCTGCGTCCATCCTTCAGGAGGCTAAATCATGATCTGTATAATAACAACACTTTTGGGTCGCGTGGAAACACGTGAGCTAAGCTACTCTCAGCAGCAGCACTGCGATGGCAGCAGCTGCCACTGCATCTGGATGTGCACTGAGCGTAATGGGAGAGCTGAGAGGCCAAAGGCATCCGGCTCAGGCACAGCCTTCCCTCTTCCATGGCGGTCACGTTGCTGAAAACTCAAGTGGATGTTGCCGGGCGCGGTGGCGCACGCCTGTCATCCCAGCAGCTGGGAGGCAGAGGCAGGAGGATCGCAAGTTCCAGACCAGAGGCAGCCTGCGTAACTTAGCGAGACCTTGTCTCAAAAAGTAAAAAAAAAAATGGACTGGGGATGCAGCTCAGGGGTCCAGCACTTGCAGAGCATGCAGGTGCAAGGCTCTGGGTTCCATCCCCAGTACTGCAAATAAATAAATAAATAATTAATTAAAAAAACTCAAGTGGATGTTGAAGATGGGGCAACACCAGTGTGTCTGTGTGGAAGGGGTTGGGCTTGCTGGACCTATGGGCAGCTGCTTCACCAGTATGGAAACCCTTTGCTTCCGGGACGGTCCTACCGAGTCCATCAAGCTTAGGGGCCTGTATCGGTTGTGACCAAGGCACTTCACATGCTACCACGTGCTCTTGCAGCCCAGCGTGGCCACCTGAACGGCATGTGGGACTTAGGGTTCCCCTGAGGCCCTGACCCAGAGAGCTGTGCAGATGACGGAGCTGGCATCGATGGCAGCTGCGTCTCCAGGGGCTGGCGCTTCAGAGGGCTCCAAGAACCAGGTAGGGGAGAGGGAACGGTCTTCAGACCCATGCAGTGGTGAGGCTGCCCCCTTGGGGTGTCCCGGGCCATCTGCTTCTGTTGCCCAAGTGCCCAGGTGAGGTCCTGTGGCTTTGTCTGGCTGTGTGGTATTGCAGAATGTGCCCGTGGCCCCCGCCCGTTTCCTGGCACTCAACTCCTAATGGCCTTGGAGTCTTCGTTGTGGTAGCAGTGCCTTGTACTGTTAATGAGTGGACTGGTCACTGGCAGCCCGTAGGTAGCTCCAGGGTGGGTTCTGGTCACTGGAAAGACCAGGGCAGGATCAGAGGGTTTGGACTTTTAGCCCCACCCCCAGTCTCTAGGGAGGAGCTGAAGGTTGAGGTGACCATGCCTGGCCACTGATTTGATCAGTCACAGCTGGGTAAGGAAGCCTCCTTTAAGCTGCAGAAGGACAGTGTTTGGAGACCTGGGACAGCCAGACACTAGGGGTTTCCAGGAATGCAAAGGAGGGCTCATCTGTGTGCCAGGAGGGGCTCCATGGGGACAGAAGCTCCTGCACTCGGCGCCCTCCAGACCTCGCCCTCTGTAGAGGACCTGTTCGCAGGCTGTTCAGGACGTCCCTTAAAACGTCCCTGTCGTCAGCCAGTTGTTGTTGTTAGGTGCCGTTGAGTTGTGACCGACTCATAGTGACCCTCATAGGGTTTTCAATGGCTGACTGTTTCGTGATTGCCTTGGGAGTGGATTGCCAGGCCCTTCTCCCATTTTTGCAGTGCTGGGAATCGAACTCGGGACCTCAGAGACTGCAGCACAGCACTCTACCAACTGAGCTAAATCCCAGCCCCGTTGTCTGCCAGTAAGCATGTCTTTCCCAGATTCCGTGAACCGCTCCAGCAGATTAACCGAATGTGAGGCGGGAATCGGGGAAACGTGCTTTGTAACAGGTGGGCAGGAGTCCCGGAGGCCTGGACTTGCCACTGAGTCTGCAGGGGGCATCGTGGGGACAGAGCCCTCAACCTGTGGGACCTGACATGTTCCCTAGGCAGATGGTGTCGGAACTGAACTGAATTCCAGGGCATCTGGGTGGGGTCTGCTCAAGAGCTGCTGGCTGCTTCTCTGGGGGGGGGGGGGGAGAAACCCCCACAGCTTCTGGGTCACAGAGGCACCTGTGTCGTGAGTGTGGTAGGAGAGCGAGCACAAGTGTTTTCTGCCAGGCTGGTTCAAGAGAACTCAGTGCGCCTATGGCATGTGGGAGCCTCTGCTGAGGTCCAAGGATTCACTTCTGTCCACACCACAGCTTTACAGCAAAGCAGAGCAGCTTTTCCAAGTCTCCACCAGGCCAGAGCGCTTTACAATTGCTCTCATCCACTCTCCTTCCTGTCTGGACCTGGGAGCGAAACACAAGCCGTGTGTCCTTACCAGCCTTGCCCACCACCAGAATCGGGGCGGGCTCTTTGTCCCGATGCCCCCTGAATGGGCAGAGGTTGATAGCTTCTCGGGAGGTCCTCGCTCACTCCCAGCAGAACTGCAGACCCTGCTGCTTCCTGGAAGGGCCAGGGAGGCCCTGGCTCCACACGTGGCACAGGCCCTCCCCTCGCTGGACCGCTGTGTAGGGAAAGATGCTCATTTTCAAGTGTGACACTCCAGACATGGGTTTGGGTGCACCATCTTTTTGTCCAGTCTATCCAAGTAAAGGGCTGGGATTTAGCTCAGTTGGTAGAGCACTGCGCTGCAGTCTCTGAGGTCCCGAGTTCAATTCCCAGCACCGCAAAAATGGGAGAAGGACCTGGCAATCCCGAAACAGTCAGCCATTGAAAACCCTATGAGGGTTGCTATGAGTCGGATACCGACTCAACGGCACCTAACAACAACAACAACAACATCCAGGTGAAAGGGAGGACAGATTCTTATTGAACTTACACAGTCAACTGTGTCGTTAGGAAAAAAGCCTTCGTGCAAAGATTTGTTCCTGAATCCTGAAGGCTCAGGACAGTAAGATCTCATTTAAAGAGTTTTCCTTTCAGCTTTTTTTTTTTTTCAGTACTAGGGGTTGAACCCAGGGCCTTGCGCCTGTATGCTTTACAAGTGCTGGACCACTGAGCTGCACTCTCAGCTCTTTTTTTTTTTTTTTTTACTTTTTTGAGACAGGCTCTCGCTAAGTTACACAGACTTTCTCTGGTCTCAAACTTGCGATCCTCCTGCTTCCGCCTGCCAAGCTGCTGGGATTTACAGGTGTGCGCCACTGTGCCCGGCTAGAGTTTTCCTTTCAGCTTTGAAGCACACTCTACAAAACAGGCTGGAGAATGCTGGGAGAGGAGAGGGATTTCCTGGGCCATCCTAGAGAGTCACACCCAGGTAGCATGCACAGGAGCCACACGGGGCCACACGGGGCTCTCCAGCACTTCCTGGTGGCTCTCTTCGGTCCTGCTGCTCTGTGGTGCAGGGACTGCTGGTCACTTTTCAGTCCTGTATGTCTGGGCACTGTGCCTGGTGGCTGCTTCCTGTGCTGGGGTCCTGGTCGCTGTCCAGGGTGCTGCCTGTGCTCCGCACGGTGCCCCGGCTCATTACCTGCTGCTGAGCACTGTGCCAGCGTCTGTGTGGCGCAAGTGCTGCTGTGGTGTTGGAGGCCCGCCCCTTCCAGGCTCACTGGTCATGGCGGAATTCGATCCCTGTGGCTGCAGGCTGGAGGCGTGCAGCCCCGGAGCAGATCCAGGCCTTGCCTGCCGTGCGGCCCCGTCCACCGTTGGCTGCTGGCTTCCCAGAGCCTGGGAGCACATGGCTCCCTCTGGTGGCCTCTCTTACTGTTGCTGTGTTTGGGGGGCTCACCTGGGCAGGCCAGGCCGCCCAGGACAACCATGTTTTTATGAACTCATGGTCTGACTTCACGGTCTCCTGGTGTGTTCCGCATAGATGGGCAGGGACCCGCTCTTGAAATGTGTGGGTATTTTTCCTAGATCAGTTGATTAGGGACCTTAATTACTTCTGCAAAACCCCTTCACCTTTGCCACGTCTGGCAGCGTGTCCCAGCACCTTCACAGGCCACGCATGGCGAGGGCAGGGGTTTGTCAAGGGACGTGTACCTGGGGGCAGGTGCCACCACCACACAGCCTGAGGAAGGAGTTCAGCACACCTCCCAATGGGTGTGTCCTCATGTCCCTGACAAAAGGGTGGACCTGTTAGAGGTTTGTACCTAGCAGGGGTGTCTGCGCGACAGAGGTGTGTTGCTGGGTGGATTTCTTAGGAGTGCGTAAGACACGGTGCCTCTGAACTGGGATGGGACTGACGGCCCCCACGGTGACTCAGGCGAGGCCAGTGTGGTGAGCTTAACGAGTTTCACAGGGGTGACTTCAGGGCAGGGTGACTGTGGAAGGCTGCTCTTACCCAAGGCCTCCCAGACCACTGAAGCTGCCGCTTTCCACCCACCAGGCTCGCCTTTTAGAGGGTGCTGGAGCTGTAGCTGCTTAGCACAAGCCTAGGATTAAAGCGCCACTTAGTGCTGAAACAGAAGAGGTGACTTCAGGCTCCAGAAATAGAAAGCAGCACAGATCGGCTGTGGGGAAGCTCTGTGTTTATGCGCCCTCCACTTTCCTCTTACCAGGAATTCTGCCGGTCTTGGCGAGCGCTTTCGGGCTATGGGAATGGCGGTTTGCTCTGCTGCAGGCTGGCACACAAACCAGCTAAAGGGAGGCCTGCTGCAAGAGGGCTGGCTCTGGCTAAGATTCAGAGGCCCAGTCTCCTCATGTGTCTAACTGACAGTGTGTGTAGCTGTCAGAAGTGTTTCTTCCTGCCAGAGGTGAGTCTGCCTGGCAAAGGTACCTGCCTGTCGGGTGTGCCTACCCGACAGAGATGTCTCCCTGATAGAGAGCTGTCTACCTGACAGAGGTGTTGATCTGGTAGAGGTGTGTCCACCTGAGAGGTATCTATCTGATAGAGCTGTGTGTATCTGACAGAGGTGTGTCTAACTGTCAAAGGTGTGTTTCCTGACAGAGGTGTCTGCCTGAGAGGTAGAAGTGTGTCTTCCTGACAGAGTGTCTGCCTGATAGAGGTGTCTACGTGATAGAGATGCCTCCACCTGAGCGGTATCTACCTGATAGAGCTGTGCGTATCTGACTGAGGTGTCTCCCCAGTAGAGGTGTGTCCACCTGACTCGAGTGTGTGTACCTGACAGAGGTCAGCCTGACACAGGGGTGTACCTGACAGAGATGTACCTACCTGTCAGAGATGTTTCTGCCTCACAGAGGTGTGTCTGTCTGACAGAGTGTGTACCTGACAGAAGTCTGTATCTCACAGGCGTGCGTAAGTGACGGAGGTGACGTACCGGCCGTGGGTGTGTGCCCGACACAGGCCTGGCTGTGTCCAGAGCCCCTGATCCATTAAGGTTTCTGCAGATCAGTAAGGACTGCCTTGTCCTCACAAGGCAGTAGAGTGGAGCTGGGTGCAAAAGACTTGCACAGGGTTTTCCCAGGCGAGGAACTCTGATGGCAGCTGGCCTGTGGCCGGTGCCGATACTTTCAGTGAGCAGTGAGGGGCAGGAGAGGACAGACCACGAGTGAGGAAGACGGAGATGGTCAGTGCTGCTGCCAGGGCCCACCGTGGGCCATGGGCACAGAGTACCTGAGCCCCCAGCAGCAGCCCCCGCCTCTGAGGCAGGACCCCCGGGGCTGGGCCAGCGGCCTGGGGTGCCTCCGTGGCAGGGCTGGTGAACCGCAGTCTGTGAGCAGAGCCTGGGCCCTCAGAGCAATGACGGGTTCAACATTTTTTAAGGATCATGAGGCACAGACAAGGGAGACTAGCAGAGACCGTGTGGCCTGCAGAGCTTTAAGTGGTCACCCTGTGGCGCCCAGGAGTGGTGTGGACCTGCCACGGTGAAGTTTGCCCCTGGGGCCTGGCCACGGTAGCCGTCTGTGCTGACTCTGGAGACGGAAGGTCTCCATTCTGGGCGGAGCTTCCACATCCAAAGCAGCTCGGCCACAGCTGCGTTCAGACCCACAGACTGAGCCCTGCCCTCCGCTCAGCTGCTGCCTGAGCAAGAGCCACGGCCTGGAGCCTCTGCTCCTGAGGTCCACAGAGGGCCTGAGTGTGAGGGGAGAACAGCAACAGAGGGGGGACTGGTGGCGTCAGGGACCATTGACTTAGGGGAAGCACGCACCGAAAGACCTCAAGCAGGGGCGCTGGGTGAGGTGGCGCACACGCCTGTAATCCCAGTGGCTCAGGAGGCGGAGGCGAGAGGATCGTAAGTTCGAGACCAGAGGCAGTCTGTGTAACTTAGCGAGACCCTGTCTCAAAAAGTAAAAAAAAAAAAATGGGACAAGGGCGCAGCTCAGTGGTCCAGCACTTGCAGAGCATGCAGGAGTGAGGCCCTGGGTTCAACCCCCAGTACTGAAAAAAAAAAAAAAAAACAGACCTCAAGCAGGGAGCTGATGTGGAGGCAGAAGACTGGGGGAGACTGAGGCCGACAGCACCAGCAAAGAACAGGAGCCCGCCAGGAGAGGGAGGCAGAGGGCAGGGAAGGCTCTGTGGGGCCGCACGGCAGGCTGGGAAAAGGATCGGCACGCCGGTGTGCAGAAAGCCAGGTGGCAGGCACAGGGTGGACCCCAGAGGGCCAGGAGTGGAGACCCTCAGAGGGCTGGAAACCCCCTCCCCATGCCCTCAAGTGGCTCTTGGCAGTGGGCTGGGGTGACGCTGAGCACTGTCCTGAGGTCTGAGCACCCACAGCTGCTCTCCAAAGACCCCATCTCAGCAAGGGGTAGGGCCGCTGCCCACGGTGACCCGTCCTGCACAACAGCCTCTTGCCTGGTTCACCCTGAAGGCCCCCAGCTCACATGCCCAGAGCTGGGAGGGCCAGGCCGGCCCTGCCTCACATTGAGATGGAGCTGAGGCAGACGTGGGATGAGCGCTGTGTCCTGACAGCCTGCTCTCCAGAGAGCTCTGCAGTGCCCACGGCCCGCCTGTCTCTATCAAGCCATGTCCCCTGGTGGTGCGAGGCCTGACTTCACGCTCTCCTGGTGCATAAATAGGCAGGGACCCATTCTCAAAATGTGTGGGCATTTTTTCCTGGATCTGAGACCTGAACCTCTCGCTCTATGTACAGATTCCTCTTGAGTACAGTTAAGTGTCCTGGGGTTCCCATTCCATAATTTGTTATGATCCAAAGTCAAATGGCTTTGCATTAAAACATAGACATGTTTCTGGTATTCTCTGCTTTCGGATAATATCTGTCTGACATCAGCAATGATATCCCTGGTTTCCCCACCCTGTCCTGAATAGGGGTTGATTTTCGGACAGTTCCCTGTTTGTATACTGCTGCAGTCACTTTTGATCTTCAGCAAAATTTTGCTTGTGTGTGATATTAATGATATTGATATCAATAATTTCCACATTTGGATGGAAATAGACACAAATACAGATCTCTTCCAGTCAGTTGGCCAGGTAGCTGTTTTCCAAATCTCATGGCGTAAACAAGTGAGCACCTCCAGTGTTGCATCTGTTTGTTGAAACATCTCTGTTGGTTTTCCATCAATTCCCAAAGCCTTGTGTTTTGCCAGTTCCTTCAAGGCAGCTTCCACTTCTTCCTTCAGTACGATTGGTTCCTGATCATATGCAACCTCTTGAAATGGTTGGTCATCCACCAACTCTTTTTAGTATAATGACTCTGTTTATTCCTCCCATCTTTTTTTGATGTTTCCTGCATCATTTAATATTGTCCCTGCAGAATCTTTCATGATTGCCACTCGCCTGAATTTTTTTATTTTTTATTCAGTTATTTTTTATTCAGTCCAACAGAGCATGCTCTTCTCTTTTGGTTTTCTAGCTCCAGCTCTTTGCACGTCTTGAATGGCTTTTGATGAAAAGCACATTCACAGCCCTGCCCTGCTTGTAGGCATCACTGATTTTAAATGAATTTTAGATGTTTGTGTTTCTGTGTTAGCTGATGTCAGCATAGGCTATAGTGACAGAGACACACTGTAGTACTTAACTAAAGGGCCAGGGAGGAAGGCCCAGTGGTCAGGGCCATGGGCTCCCTCATCCTGGGCTCTGTTCCCTACGGCCTGAGCTCACCTATGGTGGCGCCCTGGGGCACAGACTTGCCGAGCTACCATGTGGCCCCCTTGTCCGTCCCTCTGGGCTGGATGCAGGTGGGCCATCCTGCCCAGCCCTGAGCCCACTCAGGTGGGAAGGGAGGGCTGGCTGCGGGACACAGTGCCAAGGCAGCCCTGGCCAGCACCTCTCTGTTTCCACTGCCCCCTCCATCAGTCTGTCTCCCCTGCCACGGGGCATTTTCCTTTCTATCTGTGACTACGGTTCACTGCTTCCAAGGCATGGGGTTGGACAGCGACCAGGCTTTACAGCCGGACAGCGCAGGTAGAGCTGGGTTCACTTCACGGCCTGCTCCCACGTAGCCCTACTGACAGCAGATCCCACCTAGCCTCACGCCCACTGGCCCCTCTGCCTGGGCTCCATCCTGGAAAGTGGCTGTGCCTGGAGGGCCCCCAGGGTCCGTGAGCATGTGGTCATGTGGCTTGCGTGTCCTAGTCTTCCATATTTCGATCCCTATTCCCCCTCACCCACTTGGTGTACAGAGCTCATCACTTGGTTCCTTCTTCCTAAGATCCATGTATCTTCTTCTTCTTCTTCTTTTTTTTTTTTTTTTTTTTTTTTTTT